>QANY01009387.1:811425-1238927 GCA_003255025.1 Datisca glomerata
CCCCCCCCCCCCCCAAACTTATCCTCGACTTGAGGATAAGTTTATCCTTAAGGAAATAAAATCTAGGAGTACGAAGAGGTTTAGTAAAGAGGCCTACAAGTTGAACTTCAGAAGAGATGTGTTTAACTTGTAAGTCTTTCTTGACAACTCTTTCTCGAACAAAGTGGAAATCAATCTCCACATATTTGGTCTTGCATGAAGAACCGGATTAGAAGCTAAGGCAATGGTTGATGTGTTATCACAGTACAGAACAAGAGCTTGCTTCTGAAAAATATATATATCATGAAGAACTTGTCTCAGCCATGTCAACTCAGCTGTTGTATTTGTCAAGGACTTGTACTATACTTCAGTAGAAGAGCGTGCAATGGTGGACTGCTTCTTTCCACTCCAAGAAATGGCATTTGAACCAAGATAAACAATAAAATCGGAAGTAGAGCGCATATCAGAGGGGTCCCCAGCCTAATCCGTGTTTGTGTAGGCTTGCAAGTGAAGAGAACCAGGCTTAAAGAGGAGGCAATGATCAATAGTTCCAACAATATACCTAAGGATTCTTTTTACAACAGTAAAATGAGTAGTGGTGGTTGAATTCATGAATTGGCAGACTCTATTGACAGAAAAATATATGTCTGGCCGAGTAAAGGTAAGGTATTGGAGACTACCAACCAGACTTCTATAAGAGGTAATATCAGATAATAGAGATCCAACATGAGTGAACAAAGGTGATTTAGTGCTAGAAGGTGATTGACATGGTTTAAAGTCTAGCAAGCCAGCCTTAGCAAGAATGTCCCTAGCATATTTTGACTGATTAACAAATATTCCAGAAGTTATCCTATGTATTTCAAGGCCCAAAAAATACTTTAATTCTCATAAGCCAATCATGTCAATGTCAATTTGCAAGGTTAAAACAAGTTTATTAATATATATATTATTAGTTCCACTAATCACAGTATCGTCAACATAGAGAAGAACATAGGTAAGAGAATGAGAGGTAGCATGCAAAAATAAAGAGTTATTAGCAAGAGATCCAACAAAACCAAAAGAGAAAATATGACTAGTGAATTTCTCAAATCAAGCTCTAGAAGCTTGCTTGAGACCATATAATGATTTGTATAGCTGATGCACATGATTAGGATAGTTAGGATCAATTAAATCAGGTGGTTGATTCATATAGACTTCCTTATCAATGTGCCCGTGGAGAAAGGCATTCTTGACATCTACCTGCCTTAAGGACCAACCGAAAGTAGCTGCAAGAGATAAAAGAATTCTAATAGTTGGTTTTTTTACAACAGGAGTAAAGGTCTCCCCAAAATCTAGACTAGTCTGTTGGTGATACCCTTTAGCCGCCAATCGGGCTTTATGTTGAGCTATTGTACCACTTGGGTTGTACTTTAACTTGTACACCTATTTACAATCAATGAGGTTCTTATGAGCAGGTAGGGAACTAATGTCCACGTGTTTTGTGAAAGTAAAGCATTATACTCAAGTTGAATGGCTTTTGACCATTCAGGGCTTTTGGCTGCATCAATGAATGGAAGTAGGTTCACTAGGAGAGGAAGAAGCAAGGAATGCTTTCTTTTTGGAAATACCATACTTGGATCTGATTTACATGAGGTGAATAAATTGAATGTGAGGTTGGGAGGGAGGGTGAGATCTGGAATGAGGTATATTAACTGGTATATGAGAATAGAGATTAGGAACAATATCATCACCATTGTTAGTGCTGGTAGTGTGAATGTTAGTATCATAAGAATCAGATAGATCATTAACATGAGATAGAATAGTAGCTTCAGCAGGTAAACAAATAGAATCAATGAACAAAACCGGTAAATTATAATCAATATGTAGCTCATTAATTATCCCAGAGAAAATATGAAAATAGATACAGATTTAGCAGCAGAGTGAGAAGTAGTAGATAAAGAGGGAGAATGAGAGATAATACCTGATGAATTAAGGGAAGAAAAGTAAGGGAAGAGAGAAGTAGTCACCTTGGTGAGATCCTATGGAGTTCCTGTAGAAGAGATACTAGAAGTAGAAGAAGCAAAAAGGAAGGTTGTTTCATCTAATAACACATGCCGAGAAACATAGGATCTTTATTAACTCTATCATAACAAACATATCCCTTTTAGTTCAAGGCATAACCCATAAAAGCACATTGTATTATTTTAGTTTGAAATTTGTTGTGCATATAAGGTCGTAGATTAGGGTAACATGCATAACCAAACACTCTAAGATGTTTATAATCGGCATAGTTTCCAAAACGTCTGTCAAAAGGTGTCTTATTCTCTAAAACAGTACTAAACATTCAATTAACTAAGTATGCAGCAGTGGACAAAAGCATAATTCTAGAATGTATGAGGCATAGAGGCATGATGTAGCATAGTAAAACCTGTTTCAACCAGGTGTCTATGTTTTTTCTCAGCAATTCCATTTTGCTGAGGGGTGTAGAGACGAGTCTTCTTGTGTGTTATGTCATTCTCAGTGAGATAGGATTCAAAATGGAGGCTGGTATACTCACCACCTCCATTAGATCTAAAGATCTTGATCTTGTAGAAAACATGTTTTCAACTATAAGTTTAAATTGTTTGAAAATAGTGAGAACATTATATTTATGTTTGATAGGAAAAACCCAAGTGAACCTAGACATATCATCAACAAATATCACATAGAAACAATGACCAAGAGAAGAAGGAGTAGGAGCAGAGCCCCAAACATCACTGTGTATAACAGATAAAGGAGAAGTTGAGACAGAATCATGAAATTTGGTCATTGTTTTTATCACACAACTAATATAAATATAATTGCTCAAATTCAGAGTTGTACACGAAATGTTGGCCTTATTTAAAATTTGTTTAACAAAACCAGTAGTGGGATGGCCTAACCTATAGTGCCAAAGAAAATTAGAGTGTTTGGATCCAAGAAATGCCATAATATGATTTTGAATGGATAAAGGGATAGGATATAGCCATTTGTACATGGTCATTTATGTAAAATTCGTCATGTGACATTGTCCTGAATACAAAAAAGATAAGCATTAAAATAAAAGGCATAATTGTTGTCAAAATATACTTTATGCACATATAGAAAATTGGAAGCAATCTTAGGCACACAATATATCTGTGACATGGGAAAATACTTAGAAGAAAAGTTAAGAGTGCTAGAACCTGTATGTGATATAGGTAAGGACTGTCCATTGCCAACTAAGATGCTCGCATCACCATTATATTCAGTGTTTATTGCAAGATTGCTCAGGTCAGGTGTAAGATGGGTGTTACACTCCGTGTCAGCGAGCCATACATGTGGATCTGAGAGATGTGAAACTCGACTTTGGGTTGTCATGGCAGAAAGATTATTGGAGGGACTTCTGCCTTGGTAAAAGAAGTTAAGCCTGTGATAACGATCCAATGTACTAAGACCCATTTTATGAGAAATTTGGCATTGGACCTTGCATGTCTGTGTGTTAGAGAAGACTTCTTGACTCCGATTAGGATTCTTGTTAAACTATTGTAAGCTATGACCAGGTGGTGCATCAAGAATGGAGGAGGAATGGTTCTAGTTTTGAGTTCAACCCCCTTCCCAGATTAAATCTACCAGAATTATTTTTGTTACCTCTAAAGTTTCTGAATCCATGGCCTTGATTTGTTCCTTTGTTGTTATTGTTGTTGTAAGCAAGAAATGCAATATTCTGAAATGGATTCTTAGTATGCCTTTGTTGATTCTCCAAGAAATGCTCTTCTGATTTGAAAAGGAATGGAGCTCTTCTAGTGACAAGGGCTCTGCCCTTGTTATTGTTGTTAAGCAATATGAGTTATAGGTTTAGTTTCTTGTGTTGAAAAAGATGAAAGAGGAGTTTGTGAGTTGGGTTGGGATCCCACTCTATTTTTGACAGTTTCTTGAGTTTCAGAAGATGGGTTTTTTGCAATGTCTACCATGGTGATTGGTGTTAGTCAGGAGGCTTTGATACCATGAAGAGAAACAGGAAGGTAGGAAGAGACTAGATCAAGAAGAGAGAAAGAAGAAGATGATAGCAAGAAGAAGAAAGAAAGATTAAGTGGGCAGAATACTCATTAACCAAAACAAAGTCAAAGAACAGAGATAATATGGAAAGATGTACAACAACTGTATAAGCAAAATACTAAACTACCCTCACTAAAAGTAAACCTCTAACTCCTATTGCTTAACACATGTCACGTCAGCAAAAACGTCAAGGTTAACAAACAACGAGTAACAAAATGACTAAATTGAACGTTAACTAAAATTAAAGGATGAAATTGAGAATTTTTAAAATGTGATGGCCAAATTGAAATTAGCGACAAACTACAATGAGATATGTGTGTGTGTGTGCGCGCGCGCTACGATACACGAAACGTCTGCGATACAATTATTTGATGCTCGTTTAGATTAATGATTTGAAAAAAGATTGATATTAAGGAAATGATATAACTGCAAACTATATCATCAAGAGGGATACTAAAATAACTTCAATTAAAATAATTTAATTATTAACTTATTTGTCAAACATAAATTTAAAATTAGTTATAGCTTAAAGTTAGTTAAAATAAGTTGAGCCAAACATACTTTAACTTATAGATTAAAGCTAAACTTATAAGTTATAACTTAAAAATTTAAACTATAAGTTTAAGTATAGTCAAACGGGCCTTTAATCCACAACAGTTTTCAAGTGAGAGCGTCAACTTCACTAGACTGTGAAATAAGAGTTTACAAATCATAAAGAACTCTTATTTTGTACCTCATGATTATGAACCAAATTCCATAATGCACAAATCAAGTATTAAATGTTTGTGGAATTTTTTTATAAGAATGCTCAAATGAAAGTAATAAGAACCATGTATCATTTAATTAGACTATCATAAAAATATGACATTAGCATGCATAAAATTTTATGCCTCATTTGGATAGTAGTGGATAATATTGTACTAAATCTATCAGATTGAACTGTATTGTATTGGATTAAATAGCATAGTCTCATGTTTGTTGCTATATCGATTAGAAAACTATATTACTTGTAAACTGTTTGATATATCATAATACTAGATTGTAAAATTATTTTTCATCATTTATTCCCGAAGTTACATGTTATTTTACATTTTCGATCACAAACAAAAATATTTCATATTTTCAAGTAGACAATACATTTCATTATTAAAAATTCTTAAAAATATATAAGGAACAATATTAATAAATACATTCAATAATTAAATAAATGTGAGTATCATATAAAGATGTGAAAAAATAGCCTATCAAAAGAAAATTCCATTTGGGGATCTTAGTCCGGCTGAGTCTCAGTGATGAGGACCGTATTAGTTAATACGGTGATATGAGTACTATTTAGTCTCACCGTATTAGCTAATCAAGATAGATTGTCCAATATTGATAGCCAAACAAGGCCTTAGTATTTTAAGGGCACGTCTCAACTGAAAGTCATTGGAGATGGTGGTTTTGATGGACCCGGATAGAGAAGAAGATCCCACTGATGGACAGAGAGGGGTGTAGAAAAGATTATTTTAAAAAATGGTGTGTTTTTAATTTTACTTTGGGAAAGAAAAATGCTCCTCATTTCTTTCATTCAACTTCAAATCTAGGGCACACGACTTTCAGGCGATTTTCCTACCCCTCAAGCAGCCCATCCACCGACAGTTCTACTATCAGCGATTCCTCCTTCTGTCATGCCTTCATCGGCTCCAGTCGCATCTCCCACATCGAGGACTCTGGCTCCATCAAAAACTAGTTCACCTAGATAACCACCACCATCTAGTAAGAAGATCGAAGGCTCTGGTCTTTGCCCTCATCTCCTTATGGTCTGAGCTCTCCTCTCTCTTTGTGAATATCATCCTCGCTTTGTGAATATCATCCTCTCTCTCTCTAGCACTCTCTCCCAGACGTTTATTCTTCGTAAAAGAAAAATTCACTCTCTATTTTGGGTTTTCATGTTCAAGAGTGAGAAACTAGGAGGCTTGTCGAGCAAAGCAGAAGCTTTTGGCCGTTTCTCAGTAGTCTCAGAAGTTCGCCCACAAAGCTCAAAGCAGAAGCTCCCACACGAAGCTCGCCTAGGAGAAATCTCATAAATTTCTTCCTGTCAATGGTAAAATCTGAGAATAAAAAAATATGGCAATGTAAGTTATTTTTTAGTTAATGGGGTTCACCCAATCACACACCCGTCTTTAGAGGTGGCAAGTGGACCGATTCGACCCGCTAAAGCCTGGCCTGGCCTGATCCGCGTATGAACAGTATAGGGCTGGTTAAGGCTCGCGGGCCAAGCCCGAGCCTGCACGGTCCTGGAAATTTTGCCATATGACCTGGCCCGGCTGTCCAACCCGCGAGCCTGAATTAGTCCGGCTCGTCCAACCCGCGGGCTTGAACCGGCCCGGCCCGTGGACAAGTTCTTTTTATCTAAAAAATCATTGATTTTATATATATTGAAGATCGAACCCTTAATATCTACCTTATTAATGAAACACCTTACCGTAGACGAAGACTATTTTTGTGTAAATATTGTTTGTGTTATATTTTTATTGTCTTTCAATACATTTTGTCAAATACTTTATTAAATATACTTTTGAGATAAATATATTTAATTAAATAAATAGATAATTTTTTGTTTAAGATGGATATTTTATTCAATCAACGAAAATATACACCAAGGGTTCAAGGGCATACCCTAACACCAATTAATAAGACACAAAAGTAAAAAAAATACAATCTCAATATTTAAATTTGCCTTCCACTTCCATGATAAAAATTATAATGCCTCTTCAAATGACATGTTCCTCCTCCAATCTTTAGATGGCAAGTTTGCTCGCAATACTTACACTTGATGAAAATAAAAGTAAAAAACGCAAATGGTTGCTTGCATTAATGCAAGAGTCGACATCTGATTGATAAATAGGTAGCTGCCAATCTAGTTGGGATTTGCCTAGTTTATAATGATGCAACTCTCAAATTCAATAAATAAAAAATAATAAATTTATGATACTTAGAGTATCCATGATTATTATAACTTTTTATTTAAATGAATACTTTATTGGGATGTACTTAATTTATAATGATACAACTATTTAATTTAATGAATAAAATAATTATTTTATTTAGAACGATAAGTTTTTCTATTGAGATTCTAAAGTAGAAAAAGAAAAGTAACATGATTCCCATATAGTTTAGTGGCAATCCCTACACTTCATTTATTCCCCACCAAGCTTCAACTCTCCCCATCTATATTTTTTAGAATTAAATTACATTAAATGGAGGGAAAACGGGCCTCTCTGATTAAGTCCGGATGACCCGGTTCAACGGTTCATCCCAGGCAACCCTAAAATTCCAGCGGCCTGGCCTGGAGCTGGCCCGTGAACCGCCTGAAAAGGCCCAGGACTGGCCCGTGAACCACCTAGACCGGGCCAGCCCGATTTCCACCTCTAGCCATCTTAAAGGACTTCTGAGTAAGTGGTTGTTCCTTACCTGATTTCATGGCTATTTTCTAAGCTTTGGTTTTTTTAGGTTTTAATAGTTCTTAATTTATGCAAATGATTATATTATAATTTTGTTTGTTCAATTTGTAGTGCTTAGCTACTTGTTGCAGCCTGTAAAATGTTAATTTCTCTTAGAAGAAACTTTTAGGAAACTCCCAGCATTGCTAATTTTTCTTCTTCTCTTTGGTTCTGCTTTTATTGTTCCGTTCGGATAGTTTTGAATGTTTTGTTTTTGGGATGACAATCGAGCTAATTAGAAATCTCTGGCATGAAATTTCAATTCATTAGTTCTTCAACTATGATAGAAGATGAAAGGTAAAGATCAGGAAACTATGTATCTGTTGTATGACTATATAATTGTTTTCTAGTACTTTGGGGATGAAACTCTTGTTTGAAAGTATTAATGTTTTTATTTCATAACCAAATCTACTGTGTATTGAAGAACTGCACAATACTTGTTAAGGACCTAGACGTTACTTGAAAATTTTCTGCTCTAAATTTATATGTAAATAGGATGTTTCATTAGCTTTTGGTGGATTCTAAATTTTATTTTTGTTTTATTGCGAAAATTTGAACTACTATTGGAAGTTTATATCAGTGAAAGATGTAGCAATTATGATTTTTTTTACTCACATTTAAATTGGAAAAATAGTTCATTTCTCTCATGCTTTTTAGTATCTTTAATATGCTAAATTTTAAATTAAAAACTGTTATTTTGTAATTTTCCTTCACTTTCAAGTTGTATATCTTTTAAATGCTTCCGTAGCTCCTTCCAGAGTTGGGACATTTTTCTTCTTCTTCTTAAAGAGGTTTATCTACCCCCATTGTTTGAGGCTATCCTCACTGGTTTTGTAACAACCTGTGTGATTTTGAACTTAAATTTACTTTATTATGGTCTGCTTCTTTGGATTCTGATGGTTGATGTTGATACCATCAAAATAAAATAATTTTTTTAAATTTTAGAGCACATTTTTATTATATGCTCTTAATTAATTTTATTAGGAACATAATGTTCAACAACTTGATTGCAATGAGAATTTATCAGCAAATTAAAATAATAAGACTATGACATTATCTTGATTTTAATCACATTATTTAAAAATAAATAATATAGTGTCAAATACATTTTATTACTATGAGCCTAGTAAATAATTTTATAAAATATAATTTTGTATTACGAGTGTCACGTGGGTATATAGACTAGTTTAAATAAAAGTTCCCTCACAAGCCGGCTGGAAGCATTCCAACGCCACCACGTCCCACCACTATTAAACATCAATTAATTTCAGACCGTTTACTTTTCTTCCTCTTACAAGTCGCAGGGGAAGAGAGAAAGGAGAGTCCTTTGACATTTCATACCAGGTGGAGATGTTCCATTATGTAAATCAAACCGGCTCATAGAATAATAAAAAATCTTATTAAACAATATAGGATGGGAATTCGTCTAATTACTAGTCAGAATTGGGAACACATATTCTCCAACTCAACTGTATCATTTTTTTAACATGTAAAAATTTGAAAGCCTCAATAGATGAACACGATAATATATTTAAGGAAAAATTACCAATTTATTCATCGTTGTTTATACTTGTTTTTAATTTAATCATTACAATTTAAAAATCTCAATTTGATTATCATAACTTACTTAATATTTCAATATGGTATTTTTGTCACTCTTAGTTAACGGACACATTGACACACTACAAGAAAAACCCAATATTCCGACAGTTATACGGTGACGATTTGTTTAACCGTCGTTAATTTTTTAAAAGGAGAAGTAATTGTGACGGTTTAACTAAACATCACAAATGTGGGATATATGCCGACGGTTTTACGCAAACCGTCGAAATTGCCTAAGACATGCCGACGGTTTTACTGAACCGTCGGTAATAAACCTTTTTACACACATATTACGACGATTTAGGGTAACCGTCGGGACATAGGTGCTTGTTGGACATTTTCTTTGTGACGGTTTGGCCGAACCATCGTAGTTGGAAGAGAAACTCGGCCGGTTTTGCCGACGGTTCGATCGAACCATCGGGGTATGTTATATTTCTATTATTTTTAAAAATCATAGCAATAGAAAACCCTAAATTCTTCTAACTGCAACAGTTTGGTAGAACCGTCATAGTTGAAAGAGAAACTCGGCCGGTTTCACCGACGGTTCAACCGAACCGTCAGGATATGTTATATTGCTACGGTTTTTAAAAACCGTAGCAATAGAAAACCCTAAATTAATTTTAACCCGTGCCTAGAAAACCTTTCTTCCCCATGCGATCTCCTCACTTCGACGACATGCGATCTCCTCACTGTAGCTCAGCCCATGGCCCTCATCTTTCATGTCCTCGTCGTAGCTCAACCCGTGGTCCTCATCATCCGTGAACTTTGATAGGTGATCTCAGCCCCGACAAAGGTAGCTCACTCGCAGCTCAGCCCGTGTCCTCCTTGTCGTAGCTCATCCATGCCCAGCCCTGATCTGTACGTGGTCATGCTAAATTCTTGGTTGGTAAGTTTCAATTTTCCTATTTGATTATCTGTGTTGTTCTGTTATGATGAGTTTGATGGGAAAGATTTGTGAATTTTAGTTGTTTTCGTATTTTTGTGGGTTTGGTTTTGTTTTTGATTTTATGTTGGCCTTAGAGAGAGCATTTATGATTATGTTGGGGTTTATGTGATTTTAGTTCTAGTTGTTCTTATTGGATTTTTTTTTGGTATTATTTTCTGGTAGTGTTACTTCTGGAATGAAAGAGAGGTAATAAATTACTTATTAGGTCATGCACTTTTCTTTAATTCTTCTTATAATTTTCATAAGATTTTCTGATGAAGCACATTTGAAACATTTTGTTGATTTTCTTATAGTTTCTTTCAAGAAAATCAAGACCATTTTCATGTATTATTTGTATCAACTCAACCTTACTAGCTCAAAAAACAGGCTTAGCTATAGGCATTGAGAAATTTGGTTCTAGTTGTTCTTACGATCTGTTTGTTTTTAAAATATTTTGCTAACAACTATTAAAAGGAAGGGGAAACAATATATAAAGACCAATTAGCTTTGGATCTATGGTTCTTTGAGATCTGATGGATCATAATTTGGTTAGTTCACCAGTTTTCATTTGATAAAATTCTAGTAATGAGTTTTGTCATGCATATCTCCATTTATAATTGTTTTACTCACTTTTATTTTAAGTATATTTAATCATATATTCTCATTTTATAGACAAAAGAGTTTCAAAGAGAGCCTTCAAGAATGGAGCTATTTGTAGCCTCACATGAATATAAAGATGGAACTTATGTAAATGAAGAGACTGCAAACATTGCAGTAAGTATAAGTTGTAATATTAATACCAAGTTTTTAACTAGTTATTACATGTTTACTCATACTAAGTCTTAATTTTGTATTATAGGTGAAACTTAAAGAGCGCATGAGTCAACTTACAGATGGTGATTATGATCCAATTTCACCAAACTATGTGCTCCCACAAGTATTGGGTCTAAAGCATCCTGGATGAGTGCGTTCATCAGGACTCGAGATAACTCCATCTCAAGTGTTCTCGCATTATCATGGGGAATCATCTACACAAGATTCTACCTGTTTATCAACTGAGCTAGAATCCCAACGTGCATGAGCAGCTGAGTTGGAGGCTCAATGAGTACGGGTGCCTCAGTTAGAGGCTGAATGTTTAGAGATGCATGAGAAATATGACCAGGTGCAGGCTGAATGTTCAGAGATACACTCCCAGCTAAGCTTAATTATGAAGTTTATGCAAGACTCTCGTAAAGACTAGGGTAACCTTTTGTTGTTTAACATTATTTAATACTTATGAAATATTTTGTTATTTCAAAATTTCATACTTTGAACTTATTGGATAATTTGTTTTGATAATCTATTATATTTTCAATATCTAATTAATGATTTAATGCTTTAAAATTATGCGCTCCATAAATATAAAGAATGATACTACTCTGTCTATTGTGAAAATATATACCATGTTAAAATTGTGTTAATATGCAGGAGTTTTTGGAAATAAGCAGAAATAGGAAGGAGGTTGTGAAAACAGTGTTTTTAAAACCATCGCAGTTATACTCCTTATTTGGTGATAGTTTGAGAACCGTCGTTATAGTAAACTCCATAGGACTCATAAACCAAGTACTAATATGTTTGTGTACCTATTACATGAATGTATTACACATAATATAAGAATAAACTATTTATTATTAATCAGAATTAAATGTCTCAATAATATAATAGAATTTCAGTGCTTTTAGAGCACAATTCTAACAATCCCGTACTTGTCCTAAAGCACGTTTACAACCAGTTAACCCTCATATACTCTATATGTGACCCAAAGACTTTTGTGGCTAAAGTTTTCGTAAACTGGTCTTCTAGGTTCTACCGCTGAAGTAATCTAATTGAAAATCTTAATCCATGTACTGAATTGGTATGAGATTCTCACCATGATAGACAAGCACATAATCTCTCGTTCTCCTGAGATACTTGAGTATATACTTCACAACTATCCCATTGACATCCTCTAGGATTTAACTGATATTTGCTTACGGTTTTATAACCGTCGCGGTAGATTCTATTTCACGATAGTTTTAAACCATCGTGAAAGACAAAGTAATTGTCGCTTTAGAGTTTTGTCGCGACATTCCTCCGACAGTTGTCAAAACCGTCGGTGATTCAATCATGACGGCGGTGATCCCGGCGGTTGTTTAACCATCACCGTATCTCTTCCGACGGTTAAAGACCATCGCCGTAGACTCTAATGACCGTCGCTGTAGATGGATTTCCTTGTAGTGACATGACACGTTAAGTGATGATGTGGCATGTTAAGTGATGATGTGATATGTTAAACGATGATGTGGTATTAAAATATTATGTTATATTTTCCACTTCATATATTATATTTTTTTATCATAATATANATATATATATATTAGTTTGTTTTACTTTTTACCTCTTTCCTCAGTAAAATAATCAGATTCTCTCTTCCCTCCCCTTCATCTCTCTCGAAACTTTGCTTTCGGTTTGTATTTCAACCTGCTGCTCTGGGTCTTCGATTTATTTAGCTTCCATCGGTTCTGGAAGTAGGTAATCTTCGATTCTTCATGTATCCTTCTTCTACTTGTATTTTTTCGTAAGTTTAGTTCGTCTTTGAAGTTCTTCTCAGGTTTCTTGGGTATTTCTCCTTAAAGTTATTCTCCTGGGGTTGTTCTCCTAGACAAAGTCGGAGGGTGTAAAAGGCTTGTCTCTCTGTCGGGTCCACATAATATTAACTTCTTTGTTGATTTTATTTAGGACTTGGTTCAATTTATGATTTTTTATATTATCCCTTAGGGTTTTGAAATAAGGGTTTTAGTTTAAGTTGTTTCTTTACTGAATTTTTTAGGGTTTTGAAATAGGGGTTTTAGTTTAAGTTGTTTATTTACTAAAAATCTTAGTTAAATTATTGTTATAGTTATTAGGAACCTCTATTATAGTTATTCAGAGGGCGAGATTTTGCAGGGAAATATAACTTCAGGCATATTTAACCCTGCATTGGAGAAAGCACTTATTTATGCTGTCAGAAATACTCTTGTTTGTGATGTTCTCGATGAGGCTAAGGTTCTTAGTTGGAGTGGAGAGAGATATAAAGGTAATTGCTAATGGAATTTTTTTTCTCCCAAGGTACTTTATTAGGTTTATCTTATTGTAATATAGTTGAACTTGCTTGGATTAGTTGTAATTGTTTATGGGATTCTACTAACAAAATATGGCACGATGACTGGTGGTACTAGTGGAGGAATGGAAGCAAGGTCAAAGTAGTGGGATGATAAAAAGATTGAAGGTAAGCTATATCTTTATTAATCACTAGTCTTATGGCAATACAAATTATTGTTGCTATTTTGCAGGGCTAAAACAAGAAAGAGCAGTATGAGTCAGAGTTAGATTGATGATATAAGGATGTACCTTTGTTTTTAAGTATATGTATTAGTGTATGCTTTATATAATTAAGGTTCAGATTGATGATTTAAGGATGTACCTTTGTTTTTAATTTTGCATAATTGGATAGATAGTTGTTTGTAATGTTCATTTTATTAGGTTGGGGCCTGGGGGTACTTCTCGTTCGCTCATCTTTTTATTTGTACGTTTTTCTTTTAACTAAATTTCAGTTTCTTAAAAAATAAATAAAGCAAAAGTTTCGTCACATTTTTTCGGCGATTGACACATGTTGGGCCTAGTAGTACACCTCCGTAAGGTGTGTTTCACACATGTTGAACACATAAGATCAAATGTTCTAAATTTTGGAGACGTTTTTTTTTATTTCCAACATGTCTCCTAAAGCGTTTTTGTTATAATCATCTTAAGTTAACTTTACTTTGCTAAGTGTTGGGTTGTAGGTTCAGATGATGGTAAATTGACCATCTCGTTACTTGTGTTGCAGCGAAGCATTGAAGACAAACTTACAAACCTAAAGAAAGATAAGCAGAATATAAATGAAGAAATTGATTGGATAACTCCTGAACTCAAGAAGGTGGATTCATGACAAAATGCTATGTTTGTAGCTAGTGATATATGTTCCTTTTTACCACTTAAACATTTTTTTTTATTTTTGCTGTTAAAAGGTGACATTGATTAGAGGGGCACAGAAATTAGAAAGCTAGAAAAGAGGATCAATGAAATTGTTGACCACATCTACATGGACTTCAATAGGTCTGTGGGAGTGACATATATTCATAAGTATGAGGAAAACTAGCTCAAGACTGTGCAACATATGGGCGTGCATGTATTTTTTGTGTACATGTAGGGTTATTGTAGTTGGTAAAGGAGCTGGCTAGCATATGAAACTAGATATAATGGAAGCTTTTATTATATGCCTAATATTTTTTGAGACTTTTTATCAAATTTATAAGTATCGAAATAGTTATATTGTATATTGTATTTAACATGTTTATAAGTATCGAAACAGTTTTATTGTGTTTAACAAATTTATGAGTATTGAAACAATTATATTGTATTGCATTTAACTGGTTTATGAGTTGCGAACAAGTTCAATTTAACAGGTGACATTTTGCAAAGACATTAAAGATATCTCATAAAGTTTGATACATAAGTATAGCCGAATAATAAGTGAAATTACAAAACATACATTAATCTCTCTTACATAGCCAACATCAATGTAATAACAATCCATGAAAAAAATTGATTTTTTTAATGGAAAACGTTATGTAAACTATGATGATCAAATTGAGATTTTTTAAACTACGATGGCCAAATTGAAAACAGTTACAAACTATGATGACCAAATTGGTAAAAATGAAATTTTTGATAAAATAAAATATATAATATATGAGATGGAAAATATAAAATAATATTTTAATGCCACATCATCACTTAATATTCTACTTCATCACTTGACGTGCCACGTCAATATGTCCATTAATGGAGAGTGACAGAATGAACATATTAAAATTTAAGTAAAGTATGATGATCAAATTGAGATTTTTTAAACTACGATTGCCAAATTGAAAACATGTGCAAAATATGATGCCCAAATTGGTAGTTTTCACTATATTTAATTAGTTAAAATATTAACTATTGTGTTTGGGGTGAATTTCGAACCAGATTGGGTATATGAACCGATAGTCATCTAGTCATCAGAAAAGTCTTGGAAACGTGGGGGTCTAGCGTGGAAGAAATGATGAGCATCCTCAATGGCCTAGACAGTGACAACCCCCGTTTAACGCATCTACTTAGAACTCCCAAGTAGGTACTAGTTATGGTGCTAGCTATGGTGATTTTTTATACAAAGTCGAGAGAGAGAGAGAGAGAGAGAGAGAGAGAGAGAGAGAGAACAAGCTCTCTGATAAATGTGTGCTCACATGTGAAAATATCCAGCGCCCTCAATAAGAGTGCCATACCTCTTTATATAGGGAGTGATGGCTAAACTCTACTTAATGGTCGTCAATAAGTGATTGCCAAGTGTATGTAGAGCATGATTGTTAAACTCTCGATCCAGATCATAGGATCTTATGATTTTATGATCATGTCTAACCCTCACGTTCTAATTCATAGGTAGAATCTTAATTTGAGAGGATCTTATGATCATATTGTATATTTTTTCTTAGATTAGTAGGTTTTTACGATCCTACTAATCATTATTTTATAAGGTATTAATAAGATTATAATATAAATTTCATTTAATCTGTTCAATTAAGTTATTTTGTATTTATTTACATTACACTTAGTAAAATAGTGAAATTTATCGTTAATTTAACTATATTCAAGAATTTTAATATGTAGTTTGGTGAATTGTATTTTTTCATAATATTACTAGTATATAGTAGGATCTTACGATCCATAATTCGATCATACTATCCGATTTGCGAGACCTCTCCACGTTCCTAGGTAGGATCAAGATTCTAATAACCTTGATGTAGAGGCCAACTAATAGAACATTGCCACGTGTCTCTAGGTTCAACCTCAATGAGAGGACATCGCATCTAAAACCTATTGAGGAGGTCCTGGTGACAGACTGACACAACGAACCTCATCATAATCTTACCAAGCCATATTCCTCTAATCCATTCCCAAGACGGTAAAAGTTCATCTAAGTCTTACCAGTTGACTTGATGGTTATAGGTAAATAATCACGGGGTCCAATCGGGGTGGGTGGACCCAGCGGGTATGTTAGGGGAGAAAATTCATGCATAAACTTAACCACCTATGCAAGTTCAAACGCGTTGCAGTTGAACTTGTACATAGTTTATACGTGTATTATGATTTTACTTGATGAGTCATATGTTCAACTGTGATGGCATATATTTCTTCATTAAATCAATTATATAGTGTTATCTTTATTGTTGGAGCCCCATGTTGGATGTGATGATACACCAATTACTTTTATTTAGCCACCGGTAAGAGATGCATCAAGTAGTTCGCTACGACTGGCCCCTATCAATAAAGGGTCTGATCACAGTGGTATTCATTGAAGAATGACTAGCTGAAAATTGTATATACACTAGCAATGTATAACCTTATGCTCAATGTTAGCACGAGAGAGTCTACATGATATTATATGTATCATATGCATGTCCGCAATGTGTGTTCAAATACTAGTATATCATGACAGGTGAATAGAGGCAAACAAAATTTTCTAACTATATCATGCTCGTATATGACAGATGCATCTCAATGATGTGTTCATATTCAACATTACTAGAGATAGTTCATCAGAGTTACGAATAACATATCATAGCTTTCTCATATTAATGATCTAAAAGAATTGATGAAGAAGAGCTCACCAAAAAGGAGTTTCACCAACAATGGACGTGACCAATGTAGCATAACATCAATGTAACATATTACCTGAGAAAACTACTTAGGGTAGAATTCATCAAGAAATGACTCGGCGCTGATATGCATGTGAATGATAACGTTTGATAATGTGCTTATTATAGCCTCTACTAGTGAAGATATCACATTTGGAAGGTTTCCAAATAAGTAAGCATATATTAATAATAATAAACATAATAATATGGGCAAGACTTATCAAGCAATAAAATACTATTACTTGAAGTATCATCCTTAGACGATTCAGCCTTCGAAGGCACATATACGTAGAAACCTGCATAATACTACCTAAGAAGATGTACATATGCATGAAAATAGAATGAAGTTTCCTAAGAAGGCACATGTATGTGTAAACATTTAAACCATCCGTCATGGGCACATTTAAAGGATCACATATTCATTTTCATGTGTTGGCCTAAAGGTGAAATGCCTACCAACTTATTTAAGAGTTTCAACGAATTCTCTCCTTTTAATAAATCATGTTTCGATGTCCACATTCGGCCTTTGGAGGAGAATTCATGACAACGGCTAAGTTCCGCCTTTACATGCTCAACCCTAAGTCACCGTCCTAAGGCACCCCTCGTGATAATTTTGACATAGCTACTAGTATTTGAATATATATATATATCAATGTTATGCACTATGTCGTAAGATATGAGAAAGCTTTTTCTTTTCAATCAAGACATTATAGAGAAAAAGGCCTATACCGACGATTTTTTTGGAGCAATAGCGGCGGTTTTAACCGCCGGCATAAATCCCTACGGGGGTTCAAAAACCGCTGCCAAAGCCACCGTCACAAACACTTATGGCAGCACTTTTGGCCACCGTCGACGTAACCAGCGTTATTTTAGTTCTTTAGCGGCGGTTTTGCGTCGCCAATGTCGATGGTTTATCTCCGCCGATATATGTTTGAAAAAAAATTGTATTCTTTAGCGACAGTTAAAACCGCCGACTAATGGCAACAAAATTATCTATATCGGCGGTTGGAACTATCGGTATGTGATACAAAATCGTCAGCATAAACAAAATGTATACTTTACCGGTGGTTCAAACCGTCGGTATATGGCCCAAAAACCGCCGGTAAAAATAAAAAAATTTACAGCCTCTCCTCTAGTTTTCAAACATCCGATAATTTTCAAAACTACCTATTTCACAAAAAAATCTATAACACAGATTCAGAATGCATCAATTTTTACATTCACCAAAAAGATTTATAGCATACAATTTTAAAGAAAGTATCTAAATTCAATTCATGTTACTTCGAACGTAAAAAACTCAACGCCACTATTTTTGAACAACTTGGAATTGGGCCTTCCTTCTTTTCATACTAATACTGATACGAAAATGAAAATAATGGGATAAATGGGATTCAATTATTGTCAACTCCTCCTATCGTAAATAGTATTGACTACGGATTCAAGCCATAGCACATGATTTCATAAAACCGAAGATCAATTAAGAGTTATAACATAATTCAATTCAAACATTCACAAATATAAAAGTAAAAATATCATGAGCTTAAAGCTAAGGGAAAATAATATCTTCAATCGCCATGGAAATACGATCACGAAGTTGAGGGAGCTTCAGTGATGAGGGCAAGGCTAGCACGAGAATTGAAGAATATTCTAGCATGCGGATTGAAGAACATTCAGACCCTGTTCAAGTCTCCATTGGTCTAGTTACAAGATCTCGTGCAAAGAAATTTAAGGAAGCATTTAATGGGTTGATTCAAGCAACATGGATTCACAACAACACTTGGAGGCCCCTTGAAGGAGTTGAACATGATTCACAAGGATGGTATTCAATAATCCTTTCCTTTGGAGAAGCTCATAATGAAGGAATGAGCTGAATCGGGAGTATTGGACTGTTTTGAGTCAATTGCATCAAAATGAGTCCAAATGGGTCCAATTTCAAGTTTTTATTTAATTATTAAGACCAAATGGCTTGGAAAATGTTTTCTAAATGACTCTTGGGTTGTTTTGATCAGAGTGGGAGAATATGACTCTTTTTAAGTGTCTTTTCAGTTTGTGTCTTTTCAGTTTCTTAAGGTCTTTTCTTGAGAGCTATAATTAAAAAAACATTAAAATATGGGAGGATTGTTTACCACATGTTGAGTTTGCATATGATCATTCTTTTCATTCTAAGCTTCCACTATTTGAAATCATTTATCGATTTACTCCTTTAACTCCATTGGATTTATCTCCATTGCCTATTTCTGAGTATGTTAACTTAGATGGAAAGAGGAAGGCTGAATTTGTTAAGCAGATACATGAGAAAGCAAAACTCAATACTGAGAGGAGACGGAGCAATATGCAAAACAAGCCAAGAAATGGCGTCCTAAGCTGGTTTTTGAACCTGAAGATTAGGTTTGGGTGTACATGAAAAAGAAATGATTTCCAGAGCGAAGGCGTTCCAAGCTGTACCTAGAAGGGATGATCCTTTTCAAGTTCTTGAAAGGATCCATGACAATGCTTACAAGCTAGATTTTTCTGGTAAGTATGGAGTAAGTGCTTATTTTAATGTTACTGATTTAAGTCATTTTGATGTAGGTGACAATTTGAGGACAAATCCTTTTCAAGAGGAATGGAATGATGTGGACAAGGCTAGCACGCGGATTGAAGAATATCCAGACCCTGTTCAAGTCCCCGTTGATCCAGTTATAAGATCTCGTGCAAAGAAATTCAAGGAAGCATTTAATGGGATGATTCAAGCAACATGGATTCACGACAACACTTGAAGGCCCCTTGAAGGAGTTTAACGTGATTCACAAGGATGGTATTTGATAATCCTAGCCTTTAGAGAAGCCCATACTGAAGGAATGAGCTAAATTGGGAGTATTGGGTTGTTTTGAGTCAATTGCATCAAAATGAGTCCAAATATGTCCAAATGAAGAATAAATCAATTTCATGTTTTTATTTAAGTACTAAGACTACAAATGGAATGGAAAATGCTTTCTAAATGACCATTGGGTTGTTTTTATCAGATAGGGAGAATGAGACTCTTTTTATGCGTCTTTTCAGTTTCTTAGGGTCTTTTCTCTTTCCAATGGTTTCAATAGCCTTTAATGTTGTTACTGGAACCACCTCCTATATAAAGAGGGTTGATATGATGTAAAATCGGATTATTGAAAATATATTTGAGAAATATTCTCTTTGGTTCTTTTAGAACTATTCGAACTTATCAAATTTTTATTTGTGGCGTTCACCCTGACTTATTAATTCGTTCATCCATCTTGGATTGTGGCGTCCTCGACATTCCATTTCGAATCTGATTAGAACGATCTTGATTCCTTGAATCAAGGGATTCGTCATTCCTTGGCGTGATTCGTATCATCCAGAATCCTATAAAGACATATAAATGACAAAATTAATATTAGTATTAGAATAAACATAATTTATAATTACATAAAATACATATTCATTAGACATCTTACATTATTACCGCCGAAGATTTGTGAAGACGAAGGATTTTGTGGTTGCATCATTTTCATAATGTATGCTAGTTGGGTTTGACTCATTTGTGAACGACGGCTACTTTGCGATCCAAATATACTGGTGGGAGTTGGACTTAATCTCATTCCACAGACTCGTCTATGATGCTCTAGACCCATAATTTCATAAAATACGTCTCTAGGTGAAATACTATTTCCATCCGACATTTAGGTCGACATAAGTTATTACATTTTCTCCTACACTACTATAAACAATGGTTTTAATGACAACACAATACTGATTTTTATGACAGGTACCTTAAACCTGTCATAAAAAAAAACAGGTGCTGAAGTGTTTTTTTTTTGTTTTTAGCTAATATGACAACTTTTAAATAACGTGTCATAATATGTTCATCTACTATGACAGGTAATTCTAAAATCTGTCCAAATCTTTTTATTTTTTTATTATATTATTTTTTCACTCTCATTATTACCCAAGTTTTCTATATTTACAAAAATGTCTTCTTATAACCTAATCTAAACCAATTTACCCATTAAGCCATCTCCTTCAACTCCATCTCTCTCTCGCTTAGTGTCATCGCCCCTTAATCTCTCTCTGTTGCTCTCCATCTCTTTCTCTCTCCATCTTCTTTGATCTGCTAGAGAAAGTCGTCTCTCCCTTTCGGTAGTAACCTCAAGCACCCATTGGAGCTGCCCTAAAGCTTGCTCAACCCCCCGTGAAAACAGGTAGAGCTCAACCCTAAGTTCATGATTTGGTTGTAGATCTATATTTTGTTTCAGATCTAATTTTTGATTTGAGATTTTTTAGGGATTTGGTTATTATAGATTAGTGTTTATGGTAACCCTTAGTCTGCGATTTGTTTTAGGAATTCTGATTGTTGGGGGTTCGCAATTTGTTTTACATATGGATTTTTTTCTATTGATACATGACCAAGGATTTTTGTTTCAATAATGGTCCGCATGGCTTCTCTTCACTGTGCTTATGCAAGTGGAAGGAGTGGATGCTCTTAGCTAATCATTCGTACAGGATGATTATGGTGCCGATGATGACGAATAAGAGGAGAAATTTGGAAAAGAGACTCTTGCTTTCTTCTTTTTTGCTACGTATGTTTTGGTGAACATTTAATGTTTTCTTTTTTAATCTTACCTTTGGAATTTCATTGTAAATCAGTTATTGGGTGTTGGATATAGATACGGCGATGGCGAGCCAACTGATAATGCCGTGAAGTTCTATAAATGGTTCACTGAGGTAATAGTTAATCACCATCATTGGCCTGGTGGAAAAGTTTGATTAGAATTCTAAATTAATTTCTAAATCTAACTATTATTTATTTAAATATATGATTATTGGTGCAGGGGAAAGAGAGAGGGCACTGGCTTTAGAATCTATAGTACGCAGTGCTTGGCCTCAGCAACAGACAATATAGGCATTTTAATAAGTTTCAAAAGTTAACTTTAGCTCAATTTTGGCTTATGTTTTGATTGAAGTTGTGTTGTTTAGCTTTATTTGCACCTTTGTTATTGGAAAACAGGTCGGGAAGGTTATGGATGAGTTGCTTGATGAACAGGGTATGCTTTGTTTTGTCTGTCTACTGCTTGATTATTTATGTTGAAGCTCTGACTCTGAGTCCTTTGATATTTTCTTAGAAGGTTGTTCATTGACACGATTCTATGGTATACTGATCTTCCATTTTTCATGAATTAGAATCATTTTTTTTATAGAAATGGAATTTTGAAGTACCTTGTTAGTAAATAATGCCCTTTTTCTATAGTTTTACAAACATTCTTAATGGTATGAATTTATATCAATTATAGTTTTGGGGAACCTTTGGTTGAAAATAGTTTTACTCAATCACATGCCACATTCTAAGGAAGTGACTTTGGCACCTAGAGCTCATATTTCTGAATTAATATGTTTTCACATAATTCATTACCTATGAAGAATTACTGGACACTTCATTGAGAAAAATGTTAACACATTGAGTTATGGGTCGAGATTACTTTCTGGGAGACCTTTGAGAATAATACTTCTCTTTTTACCAAAAGAAAGGTGTGAAACATGAAATATCGACCGAATCCCGCAATGCTTCTTAACAAATCATATATGACTTCTGAGGTAAATGAGGTTATTAACTTTTTTTGTTTCAGTTGCTTAAAAACAAATATATGGTCCTTGTTGATTGATTTAGATATATTTTAGGAAGGTATTGGTGTATCGTCCCCCCAAATTTGGCCCCACTTCTATGGATAAAGATAAGATCAGTAGTAGAATGGAGAGAAATGCCTAGAAGGAGTAGTTATATGAGAGAACTGATGGATGACATGGCTGGAAGGCCCGAATAGGTAAGTTCTTAGTGCTTCTTTTCTTTTTTCAGTTTGCATTAATGTGCCAAAATATAGGATATGCTAAAGTCTGATGTTTATGGTAAATATATAGGTTAAAGAGACTGTTGGAATGGAACGTAGAGAAGTCTCTAGATATGTTAAAAATTTGGAAGAGCATGCAAGGAGAGAAGATGATATTTTCATTCGTGCTCCTCTTACGAAGATGGAAAAAAAAGGGAGAAGTACTTGAAGAAATCAAGATATGGGTAACGTAACAATCTTTCCTTTAAGTTGATTAGGTCCAAAAACCATCTTTTATTTCATTTTAAATTTTATTTTATTTTTCCAGGTTGAATGGCCTGACAGACAGCTTCTTTGGTGAAATCAAAATTATACCATTAATAGATGCTATTCGTGAGCAACCATCACGGATCACTAAAGGTAGCAGTAAAATGACAAAGCATAGGAAGCACAATGTGCACTATCCCTAATTGAGCCATGCTTTACTTAAACTGAAATTTATATGTACTTATCCATGTTTCTGTAGTCTATGTTAGTGATGTTGTTGATACTGTTTTCTGAGTTTTGGGATGCATTTTACAATATGTATACTCGATATCTTACTATTAGACATAAATTTGGATCAGAAGTTGTTCTTATGACTCTCTTGTACTATATTGGTGGCTCTTAGATTTCCTGATTTATTTCTTACCTTTTGTCTTTTCGAATTCATTCGGTTTTTCTTACGCAAATTTCCAAGGTCACTGCTCATTAATCTTATTCTCAATAACATAAATATTCATGTCTCCAATTGGAATCACATCAAAAGTTAACTTTTGATCATTCATGCATGATTTATGCTTTTTCACAAGTTGTTTTTGTCATGTGATTCTATTACTATTCTTGGTTAATCAGAGACATGCATATTTACATTTTTCAAGTTAATCTTCTCTTCCTAGACAAAGTTTATGGGTTAATGTTTTCATATTCTTGCTAAAAACCTCATCTCTCTTAGCTCTAGTTTTCTTCATATGTTCTTGTAAACTAATCTTAATTATGGTTTCAATAGTTTGATGAAAATAAAATCTAAGAATTGACAGTGGGAAGCGTATTAGTGCTTGATATTTTATTTATACGTGTACTTGAAGATCCAACATGATGTTTGGTAGATAATTTGATTTTTTGATTTAGTTATTCTAAATATTTTACTAATTGGATAAAAAATTGTTAAGAAACGGGTGTGCCCACTCACACATATTGACAATACACCAGAATTAATATGTTCCTCATTTTAAAGTTAAATAATATTAATGAAAAATTGTCAGAGGATGATAGATTTTACCTTTCGGTGATAATTTTTTTTTGAAAAATGACCCTTTAATGACGGGGATTCCCCGTCATTATAGGTATTCTTGCAACAACTATAATGATGGTCAATACCCGTCATTAAAGGTGTTTTTGCGGCACCTATAATGACGGGCAATCCCCATCATTAAAGGAGCTTTCACAGCACGTTTAATGACGGGGATTCCCCGTCATCAAAAGTGTTTTAGCAGGACCTTTTGATGACGATTTTTGGTAAAATGAGTTTACATGACAGCTCGATAGATGACAGTCGCATCCCTGTCATTAAAGAGTTTTGATCAAGGGTTTTCACCGTCATCTAAGTCCCATTTTGTAGTAATGCTACAACACATATAAACAATTCGATCACATATATGACAAAGATAGACTTAAAAATTAAAAATATTGACAAATAGATTTTGAAATATTTCTTACAGCTCTAGAGACAGATTCAAGATCCACCCACTTCCCATCTTTTTGTTTATGTGAATCTATGAATAATTCGACCACATTGAGCTCTCTTCTCAATTCCTCTGCCTACCATTATATTTAAAAAAAAATTATATTCTCGATCAGAATACTAAAAGAAAGAATAATACATATTTATAATAAAAAAATTACGTACCATTTCATCTTTTTTTCGCAATGTTTTTCCTTCGCAAAGAATGTTTTATGGTTTATTTTGATTGCACAGCAATATTTGTTTCACTACGAGCCTGTTATTTGAGAAATAAAATTAGTATTTATTCTATAGTCTAAACAAAATACATTGTCAAAAAATAATATTGTAATACCATTCCTTCAGGAGAGAACAAAAAATGGACAGCAGCATTCCACTGATCTCTTGGAACATCATCTGGTTTATGTCTCAGACATTCCTCTTCACTCGGATATTTCGTCGTATATGTTCTCCTCAATTTAATTTTATTATCCTTCTAACTCTTATTAATTAAAGACAATGTTATCTTATGGTTAGATTCTGTAACTTTCCATTTACTCTAAAAAATTACAAAGATCTAGTTATTAAATACATAATGGAAGATACGATTATAAATGTGTATTTATACTTTCACAATATCTCATACTGCGTTGTTGTACATTTTAGGCATCTTCTTCCAAGTGCCGGTTCGACAATAGATTGTAGTTGTGTGCTATTGAACCCAAAAAATTGGTATATATTGCTGCTTGATCCTTGATCGACTGTTCTACGAGTTGAATTCACATTTTGCTCTCTTCCCTTCAGGTAGATTCCATATTTCAGCCATTCGAGTATTGCCTTGTGCATTTCGGCTAGAGAATCCACCTACGTATACAACATTATTTTGTATGTTAGACATTATATGAATAAAAACAATGATTTGTATGAAATATTAAATAAATGTTATACTTTCTAATTCACTAGGGACTATCACATGGTGGATCTTGTGAACCGAGGGACTCTTCCTCAACTATACGGAGTTGTCTACAACGGACCATGATGAATATACTTGCACAACAAAATAGATAATTACATTATCAAAGAGAGAGCTTATCAACACTATCCTATAGATAGATTCTAAGAACCGTGATCATTTTAAAAAATTAAATATTAACACTATCAAATAAAAACATATACCTAATTCAAATAATAACACATTAAATTTGAGTCATCACTATTCTGATCGAAACTAACATTCATATGAATTGTATCTTCAATGATTACACCAACAACATCTATCCTAACAAAATTGATAAATTCTTCATTATCATGTAAGACTTCTTCTAAATGAGAATGATCATGTATCTCACTTTCAAAATTCGTCACTAACTCATTATCAAGAGTTGTATCATTATTAGGGTCGCCCATGTCAAATATGTCTCTTGGTTTTGTATGCCCAACAACATGCCAATCTTTATCTTTCTGATCTTGCACGTAATACACAAGACGTGCTTGAGATGCAAAGACGAATAATTCATCTTTCAAATCCTCACCACTGTGAACAAAATGTGTAACATTAAATCTCACATATCCCATAACATTAAATCCTCACCAGTCACACTTAAATAACATTACTTTGAACTTATTGTAGTAGTTCAATTCAATAATCTCCTTCAATATCCCATAATATTTTACTTCTCCTGTTATTAGACTTATATCCCTTGAACTTGCGTAACTTCTAGTCTCAGTAGTCACTAAAACCCCATAATTCTGTGTTTTTAGTGATGCATTACTTTCTTTTATGCGAATTACAAATCTGTTTACATTAAATCTCACATATGTCTTTACCACTCTATTTAGACCACGAACCAACCACCTTTTTGCCTGACATTTTATTCTTGTTGGTCTATTCAATAAAAGTATGTTCAAAATTAACTCACAATTTTTTAATACCAAATCATCTGAACTTAACTAACAAACTTAAACTTACACAAGTTTGAATCCATCCAACAAATTTTTTCATGTACCAAACGTTGGTCCTCGTTTGGGATAGGTCGACCTCGACAATTTTCGCTCCTCACATCTACTTCACATTTTATACATGTCAAAAGAGATAAATTACATAAATATTCAACAATTAAGTTAAGATATATGTAAAAGTTAAATTATTTCTGTTGGAAAGGTTTTGTCAAATGACAATTGAAAAATACAAATCCATGTCTTTGTAACCAGGATTTCTCATCAAGATAACCTTCCTTTGTGGTTTTTGTTGGTCGTCCTATATTAGGAAAAATAACATCATGTGTGGTTTCCTCATCTTCACCATCCCAATTTCTAGAAGGATGATTGAATCTTGTTTCAATTCCTTCAAGGTATCTCGAGTAGAATGTTCACATTCATATATTATGTATCACTCTGCTATTGAACCTTCCGGATGAGCTTTATTACAGACATATGATTTAAGCTTACCAAGATACCTAATATAATTATATGTAACAAATTAACATAAGCGCATGTGAATTTTTACATTGTGAAGTAATTGATAAAACTTTTTATATTGATACCTCTCAATAGGATACATCCACCTATATGTCCCACAATCTTTACCTCGTTTGTCAAGTGTACAGAAGTGTACCGTGGTGATGAAAAAGAATGGAGGAAATATTTGTTCCATTTGACGAAGTATGACCACAATCTGAGACGGAAGCTAGTCGATCATATCTATTTACAGACTTTTAGAACATAATTCTCTGGAAAACCGACTCAATTCAAATAAAACAAAGTACACATTCTTTGTAAAACACCCTACAATGCTATGGGTAAAAATTGTTGCATGATAATATGACAATCATGACTTTTAAAACCTTGAATCTTGCATTTCTTTAAATCGATGCAACGAGAAACGTTTGATGCATATCCATCAGGAACTCGAGAAACGTTTGATGCATATCCATCAGGAACTCGGATACTCTTCAGTACATTAAAAAACAAAGCAGAGAGTAAGTAAGTGGTATCAGCTTGAATCATTGGATGAAGTTGACTCGTTATACCCGTATTTGAAGGTCTAGGCATGCCTTATAATTATCATTACTCTTCTGTGAATGTCCAGAATTGTCCCTAGTACGTTATCACATACATTTTTTTAAATACTTTATATCAAGATTATGACGTATAAGATTAAACTCTCAATAAGGTCCTTGAAAAAAATATACCCATCTTCTTCCAATATTGCACATTATCATCACCAGATCTTCATTTTCGGCCAGATTCTTTACTTTTTTCCAAAAGTGACATTAAGGCCTCGGACTTGTTGTAAAACATCTGATCTCGTATGAGAAATAAGGTCCGGTATATTGCCAATTGTGCCATTAAAATTTTTACTATCACAACAAAACCTATGGCCAGGCTCTAAAAATCTCTTGTGACCCATGAAACAATTTTTTTTTACTATATTTCAAGCGTTGATAATCTGTCTCATAATTAAAATGAGCGTAAGCAAAGCATGAATGTGTACTCCACCAGAAAAATTATCTAATCTTAAAAAGTCACTAAGGATCCATAACAATGCTGCATGTATTTTAAAAACTTCATTCGTTGATGCATCATATTATCAACACCCATTTCCCATAATTCTTTCAATTCTTCTATCAAAGATTGTAAATACACGTCAATATTATTTTCATGAATTTTAAACCCATGGATAAGAGTAGATAGAATTAATGATGTCTAATTCATGCACATCTAAGAAGGTAAATTATATGAAATCAAAAGAATAAGCCACATGTTATAACTAACACGCATTGCTCCAAATGGGTTGAAACCATCACTAGCCAAACCAAGTCTAACATTACGTGGTTTGGATGAGAATTCAGTATGCCTAAAGTCAAATGATTTTCAAGCAGTCGAATAAGCATGATGTCTTAAAATACCATTTTCAGTACACTCTACATGATGCCATCCAAGGTTGTCAGGATCACGATCTTGATCGTACGATCCTATAAAGGGTCAGTGATCTGGATTGTGCGGATAATCATTTTTCGGTAGGATCGGTCTAAAATCATGATTCAGATCCTTGGATTGTAAGGGATCGCGATCCGGCACTGATCCTAGTGCTTAAGTAAAAAATATGATTTTTTCCTTGTTATTATAGAAAAAAGTGTTGATTGTGGGATTTGAACCCTTGCATTAAATGATCACATATGACCGTTTAATCACTAAACTAACTTGCTTATGTATAAAAAATGATCATCTTTAATATTTTAATTAAATAGTTGACTATTTTATGACATTTGAATTTATTTATTTTTATGATTTACACCTCTAAAAATTATCAAATTTAGACGTACACCTCTTAAAGTAATCAAAATTGAACGAATTTTGCCACCACTATTTTATTATTTAGACATTAATTTTACTATTGTTACAAACTTATTAAATTTTAACTTATAAACAAACACTCTCAAACCTAATGTATTATAAATTTTATAATAATGATCTTAACATATTTAATCAATAATTATCTTTGCATATTTATTTATTTGTCTTTTATAATAATGACTATTTAATCACTGAACCAACTATGCTTACGTATGTAACAAAATTGAACATCTTTTATATTCAATTAAATATTTGACCATTTTTATGACATTTCAAATTATTTATTTTATGACTTACACTATCAAAATTAGAACGAACTTCACCTCCACTATTTTATTATATTTAGACATTAATTTTAATATTGTTACAAAATTATTAAATCTAAACTTATAAATCAAACACTTCCAAACCTCATGTATTATAATGGCAATCTTAATATATTTAATCAATAATTATCTTTACATATTTATATATTTATCTTTTATAATTTGAAATCTCTTATCTAGGGGATCACATATCTGTTTCCATGAGAACTCTACTTAATATTATGTTATTTTAGATGACTTAAGGTTAGTTTCATTTAGGAAGATGACTTGGTGTTATATAATTATTCTTCAATATATTAAAGTATTATTAGCATGTATCTATTTTTTACTAATAAATTAATAAGAATTGATAGGATCTTACGATCCTCGATCCTATACTCTTCTACTGATCCTATGGAGGATCACGATCCTGACAATTTTGATGCCATCTCATATTGTCAGCAGTTTAAGACGACATGTATAATCTCTGTAACCTCCTTTTTAAAGGAAAGTAACACATCACTTTACCGTCCTTGCCAGACTCATCCATTTTAGATTTGTTTTTTCCTCTACAGAAACAATGCATGATCAGACCCACGACATTTCAAATCTGTCGAAGAAGACGATGAAGTCTCCACAGATTTCTCTTTCTCTCCTGAACTAGGCTTATGGGTTTATGGGATGCAAAATGGGAAATGGGTTTGTGTCGAGCGTTTCAAAGTAAAAAAAGAGAAGAACCCATCTTTGTTCAATGATAGGATATGATGATTTATAAGTGGGTTTTATTTCTTCAGGTTTCAGTTCTCATTTGTTTCTTAGGCTTCTTGAAGGACTTGAACTATATTATGATCTTAACTCGTCAAAAAGGAGAAGAACCCATTATTTGTTCAATGAATCAAAGATGAGATCTCAAATATCTCATTTTCTTCCATATTAAGACAATTTTTTTGTAGTATTCAAATTGATTTCAAATTTCTATGTGTTTAATGTTATAGCATTTTCAATTTTTTATGTGTTTAATGTTATAGCATTTTCTCATTTGAGATCTGGTTTCAATTTTACTTTTCGATGCCAGTCAAATTTGGAGACATGATTTGCTTTAGTTATTCAGATTGTGGGAGAGAGACAAAAGAGAAAGTGTGGCAAAATCCTTAAATAATTGTGAGAAAATTACTGAGCCAGTTGTTCGACAGGTTGATGAACCGAATTGACGACGAGAATGATCCATTCCCAAAACTGGAGTCAGACCCGACACCGTCCAAAACATTCATAATTAATGCCAAATTATAGAGACTCCCATTCTCATGCAAACTTAAGAAGTATCTATTTGAGTTAAAACAACTGAAAGTTACCCTATAGAGGAGAATCCACAATTTTAAAATTAAAAAAAAAACAGATATAGATTTCGATAACAACAAGAAATCTAAAAAAGCAGAACAATCCATGAAAACACTTGAGGTGGTAAAGATGCACAATAAATGAGAGTTTTGATAAAAATTTGCATCATGGATATAAATGTTTATTACTATCTCTAACTAAGTCAAAGAAATCATTCACTTCTGCTTACGCTTGTTGAGCATCTTCATTTAGTTGTTCATTCATGTAATTAGCAGTTGCTTATGTTTGCAAATCATATGTTCCTCTCTCATTATCCACAACTCTGAATGCATCATGCATATTGTCATCACAAGCTTCATGCACAGAAGTATAGTTCACATGTCTTTCATTAAACTCTTCTTCTCCTTTTGAATTTTGCAATATGGATTCACCATGAAAAACAACGTGTATAACTAATGCTAAACCCATTACACACCAAATGCTCATACACACACACTCTATTCATCCTCAGTATATTTACACAACATTTACATGGACATAAAATTCTACCATCTAGGGAAACTCTTTCAAAAGTAAAATCAAGAAACTCCTTAACTCCATTAAGGTACTCTTGACTAACTTGAAATTTTTTAATCCAACTTTTATCCATGATAAAATAAATCTAAACACATCATAATAAATAGTTCAATACAATGAAAATTAGAAGAACCAAATTAGATTATTAGCTTATATGTTTATTTGTGTAACACTTTGTAATGGAATATCTAGGCAGACATTCCTCTCTTTTGTCATGGTAAGTCATTTCTCATAAATGTGTAAACACAGAAAACCTTGAGCAATTTAGTTGCAAAATAGAGCATCAAATGCCATAGAAGTTCTGAAAATTATACTCAGGCAAGAAGCTAGTAATCCAATTTAAAAGTATGAAAACCGTTAATCATAAGTCACCAACAAAAATAAAAGCAAATTCTAATCAAGAGAGCATGCAAGTGATAAAATAAAGGACATACGTTAAAAAATTACACAAAGTATAATACTGATAAAAGATAATTACACAGAATAATATAGCTCATCTCATGAATTTCTCAAGAACAATAATCCGCATCAAAGTACAAAAGCAAGTTACATGATCACAGCCAAAACAAGACAAATAAATACTATTTTTAGTTAGCAAGTGATATTTTGCTAGTGATTCATTCAAAAACATTTGAACCACAAATTCGGATAATAGTAAAATCAACTAAAGCTACACACTCTCAATCTCCTTTTTAATTTCATAAACCCTTCAATTTTCATTCTCCATCAATTAGACCCCCTATTAGTTTTTTCCATCTGTTAAATTGATCACATGCAAGTATTTACTCTTATTTGGACATTTTTGCACTTCTTACACGTCTAAAAACAAAAAATAAAATTAAAAATCTCGACTACTTCTTCTTCATTGCAAAGGGTTTGAACTCACATAAAAAAATTTAATAATGAGCCAACCAAAAGTATATGCTTCAAAGTTACAACACTTAAGTTACAACATGATAAAAAAAAATACAAAAACCAGCAAAAATCAAACTCAAATTCACAAAAATGCTCAAACTCAAATTTACAACAGGATTCAATTAAAAGAAATGCTCTTAAGTTACAGCACTAAACTAGAGCAGGAGGGGGTGAACAACAGTATAAATTCACAGAAACAATTTCATATAATAGTTAACATGCCCAAATAAGAGAGGCAGAGAGAGAGACAAAAATGAGGAGAGAGAACAACATAAATGATATATATATATATATATATATATATATATAGAGAGAGAGAGCATAAATGAGATAGAGACATAGAGACTCACCGGTGTCGACGAAAGATGATGATGACCAGAGATCTACGGCGGAGAAGGGCGAACGACCAGATCTGAGATACGCCTGAGAATCACCTGAGATTATGGGAGAAAAAGTGAAAGGAGAGAAAGTAATTTGTAAATTAGGGATTAGAGATTTAACAACCTTTAACGGCTATTTTAAAACCGTCAACAAAGATGAGAAAAAATCGCCAGCATATATTATCAATTATTTATAATTTTGAGGGCCTTTGGTGTCAATTTTTAAAACCTCCGCCATACATTAATCTTTAGTGGCGATTTTGAAAAACCGCCATCATATGTCATCACCACTTTTTTTTACTGACGGTGATCATACCTGCAGGCAAAAAACCACCGCCAAATGTGATGTTTCTTGTAATGTGAGATACGAATAAACTTGTCTGTAACATAATTAGATACTAAAAGATAAAATGAAAGAGAAGGAATGATAGAACTTTTTTTCCTATCATGTACTGAATTTTGATGGATTTTATTATCTATCAATTGCATCATGAAAATTTTGCCAAAAAAAGAACAAATATGGAAAATATATTTTTATTCCATTATCTTTCACACATATTTTCAAATTGTGAATTAAATTTTATTTTGACTATATAAATAATATGTGTGTTGCATGCGGTATAATGTCTAACATGTGTAACATTTGATTGTGTAATTATTTATAACAGATGAAATATAAAAGTAGTGGTAAGTTAGTAGAAAAATAAACTGATTGCTTTCTTTACATTGAAGAACATTTTACTTTTGTACTTAAACAAAAAGGAAATACCAAATGTCATGTTCAGAATTTTTAGAAGTTCAAAAGATTCATTTCACTAAAATAAACACAAAAAATTGAAAGTCACTTAATGATTAATTAAGTAATATTAATTTAAATTAATAATTTATATATTAGTGAGAATAAACAATATTTTTATTAAACTTTATGATGTGAGTCAGTTCAATATATATATATATATCAACCAATCATATTTATTTATATCAAAATAATAAAAATAACATTAACTTTTAATTTTATTTCTACGTAGTCCATCCATCAAACGTCAACTTTTTGTCCATATTATTAACGTTGACATCATATAATATGCCATGTTATGTGAAAATCTTTTAACTTTACATTTTATTTTTAGAGGATAATAAGTCAAAATTTAGAGGGGTACAAGTGAAAAACATAGAAGAATGATAAAAGAACTAAAAAATTTTACCTTGCATTCATGTGGCGTGTCTCGTCCAAGTCAACAATGTCACAAATTTTTACTATGAATTATAAAGAAACAAGATTACAAGTTAATTGATCATTTAAAATACTAGTTATAGAATGGTTGTACATGTTAGAGGGAAGAAATCTTGACTGTCAGTATTGCGCTTAAAACAATTAATGTGACTATTTGAATTTCAATGAAAATAATTAAAATTAGTTCAATTTATGAATATATACACGTGTCAATTAATCGTATTTATAGACTAAATAGTAGATGTAATATTTGATTAGTTTAATCATAACTTAGATCAAATTTTTCAAAAATTATTCTTATCTAATGTATTATAGGTTTATAAAAAATGATGGGAAAAAATGATTTTGCTCAAACAATTAAATAAGAAACCATAAATCTTAATAGGTACAATAAACACATGATCTTAGTATACGATGCCGAATAGTTGTCATTGAATGGGAAACATACAAAAATATAAAAAGATGGGACATGACATAGTTGTCTAGAGCCAGTCAAATGGCGCGTGGACCCCTTCTATATCCCCACTCTTCCATGTTTAAATTAAATAATTTTATATCGATTAGATAATTTATAAATTTTTATAATTAAATAATATGATAATTATTAATAAATTATTTTATTAATTATTTTAATAAATCATAAAATAATAAATAATAAATTATTGATCATATAATTATTTAAAAATTATTCCAAATTTAAATTATATTTAATTCTGTTAAACATCTCATTTTTTTTGTAAAATTAAAAAGTAAAACACATTTTCTAATAAAATGAGTATCAACTATCAAATGGGAAAAAGAAAGAAAGAGAGAACAGTTGTTCCCCTTCTCTTGTTGAAATCTTAACGACTGACAATCATTCCCAGAGAGGCCTCAGCCTTTGCATTTTCCCTCTCCATTTCTCTTAGCCCGTTGATTTTTTCATTTCTTATTGTTCTTCCTTCCCCCGCCCCCCTAATTTCCGATTATTTAAGAAAATCTCTGTATCAGAGAGAGGGAGAGAGAGGATGATCAAGTTTCTGTTATACTCTTCTTTTTTTGGTCAATTTCTTTCGATTTGTGATCTGCTCTTTTAGAAAGTTCAGTGAGAGGGGAAGAGATTTTGACTGGTTCTTGATTGTGGAAGAGAGAAAATGTGGTGGATGATGGGTGAAGGCGGAGGCCATTACTGCTCTAAGAAGACCGATGATATATGCGCTGATGTTTGTGGCGAGGTATTTTTCTCCCAATTCTTCTTCCCTTTTTATTTTATCAGCCAACGCAATCCGAATTAGAAAGCTTTGTCTTCTAGCGTGTTAGTTATCTAAAAAGATTAGGCGATACGGAATTTGGGTTTTCTCGAAGATCTAGTATTTGAAGACGTAGATTTTTTTTTAAAAAATTATTATTATTATTCAGAAAACAGGCCCAGCTTTACTTTGCTCATCAGACATTAATGAGTAATAACCTTCGAACTGATGTTTTTTTTCCTCTTCAAACATTTTTTGCTGCGAGTTTTGTAAGCAGTCAAAGGGGGGATTCATATAGTTCTGCTTTTTTAGTTCTCTTATTTATAGTGCTAATTGTGGAACAAAATTGGCTGTAAAAATAAGTAAGTTATTTTGGACACGACATTATTACGGCATCTGTATTAATCAGTGATTTGTAAAGGATTGCTTTGCTTCTTTTTCTGAATGTAAAACAATAGTTTTCTCCAAGTTATTAGGATAAATGGGTTGCAGATCTGAATGCCATATTTTGATCTTTTGTACCTAATTGTGTAATTCGAATTCGAACCCTTCTAAACAATTCGCCCCCAACCAAAACGCACTCTCCCACATCAGGACGCTGTGATTCTGCTTTGTCATATGCATTTTTTGCTATTTGATTTTAGGTATTTTTTAGTCTCGAATCTTAAGTTTTGATGAACTCCATTTCTTTTTTTCTTAGCTATTAGTTTTTAAATATGCTTGGCGTTCCTGTGCAGGAATCGGCACGAGTATTGAGCTCGTCAAGACTTCGCTGTATTTTTCGTGGCTTTGATGTCAAGACATTTGTTCTACTTTTTGCCCTTGTTCCAACTTGCATCTTCGTCGTTTATTTGCACGGACAGAAGATCTCATACTTCCTTCGGCCCCTATGGGAGTCACCACCTAAAGATTTTCATGTCATTCCTCACTATTATCATGAAAATGTAACGATGGAGAACCTCTGCATGCTTCATGGTTGGAAAATCCGGGAGTACCCTAGACGTGTATATGATGCTGTGTTGTTCAGTAATGAGATAGAAATCCTTACCGTACGGTGGAAAGAACTATACCCTTATGTCACACAGTTTGTTCTTCTTGAGTCAAATTCTACTTTCACTGGATCACCAAAGCCTCTATTTTTTGCCAGCAAGCGAGATGAGTTTAAATTTCTTGAACCCCGATTGACTTACGGGACCATTGCAGGGAGATTTAGGAGAGGAGAAAACCCGTTTGTTGAGGAGGCTTACCAGCGGGTAGCATTAGACCACCTTCTTAAAATAGCTGGAATTTCGGATGATGACTTGTTAATAATGTCCGATGTTGATGAGATTCCAAGTAGGCACACTATCAATCTGCTGAGATGGTGTGATGACATACCTTCAATTCTTCATCTTCAGCTGAAGAATTATGTCTATTCTTTTGAGTTTCTCATAGATAATAACAGCTGGAGAGCTTCTGTCCACAGATATCAGAGTGGTAAGACAAGGTATGCACATTATCGGCAGACAGATGAACTCTTGGCTGATGCGGGGTGGCATTGTAGCTTTTGCTTCCGTCATATCAGCGAGTTCATATTTAAAATGAAGGCATACAGCCATTTCGACAGAGTAAGATTCTCTAGTTATTTGGAACCTAAGAGAATTCAGAAAGTGATCTGCAAGGGGTCTGACTTATTTGATATGCTTCCTGAGGAGTACACCTTCAGAGAAATGATTGGGAAAATGGGACCGATTCCTCATTCCTACACAGGTGTTCATCTTCCATCATTTCTATTGGAGAATGCAGAGAAGTATAAATTTCTCTTACCTGGGCATTGTCAAAGAGAAAGTAGTGGCTGATTATTCTGAACTTCGATTCCCATTTTCTGAAAGTTGGTGGGTGATAGCTTGTCCTACTCCTTAGCTGAGTGGCCGTTGAGACAGCTGATGACTGGCGCGCCATTGATAGAGGAAACTGTCCAGTGAGCTAATGTCATTCTTTTAGAGCTGTTGGAGGATTTGACTAATTTTTGGATTTTAGTGAAATTATGTACATAGCTGTTTTCCTTGAATGGAGGGGGAGCTTGCCTCCACCGGAGCTTCCTGGATCCCCCCATACGTTTTCTACTTCCCAGAAACTTTTTGATTATCAGCCAATTTATTTATAGATGATGTCGATAATTTCTTTAATCGTGATCAATTAACCTCGGAAGTTTATTGAATATTGCTCTCTATAAAACTGTCAACCAATACGGTCTTGAGCATAGTTAGTTAATTCGGGGACGGTAAAAATATGGAGTATTATTCGGCATGTATAATTCGGGAATTTAACGGTTAAACATTCGGTTAAAATTCGGTCAATAATACGTGATACGTAAAAATTCGGATACGGGTTTTAAACAAATATCAAACATTTTCTTTTCAAAAATTCGGTACTAAAAATACGGTTTTAAAATTTATAAATAAATATTAATATAACAATATATTATGAATATGACAAAAAAAAATATCATTCTACAAATTTCTTAAACATTTTCATACACCAAAATATATTAATCAATAAATAGTATTCTATTCATGCAAAATATAGTTATTAATCCAAAATATTCAATCCATAAAAACTAATTGAATTAATAAAAACTATTAAATAATGGGAACATCGGGTGGTAAAGTTTCATCAAAACAAGATTCGTTTGGGGTACGAAGTAGTTCAGACCAGTTGCACAAGCTCATGTCATCTAAAGCAAATGGTTCTTCTTAAAAAAAAAACATTCTGGTTCTTCTTCAAATCATTTTTCAGCAAATGGATTGATCTTAGAAAGATCAATAGGCGTCATAGCCAGCACTTCACGGTCCTTATACATTGTCATCATTAAAGAGTTCATTCTCACGTACACCAAATCATCCAACATTGTCGGTGCCAATCTATTTCTCTTTTTCGTTTGGGCAACTTTTCATGCACTCCAATTTCTTTTACAAGCTGACAAGTTACACGGTTGACTCAAAATTCTAATTGCAATCTTTTGCAATACAGGGAATATTGAATCATTAAACTGCCACCAAATACCTATAAATACAACTATTTACATTAGGAATGAAATCAACATAAAACATATGAAAATCTAATTCAAAACGAAGAAACACTTATGAGGATGACTAGTGTTTATCATAGCAGTGACTGTACAATTGAACAAGGGCGGAACTGTAAACGATATTTAACTAGTTCAGTTACCAGCTGATCTCTTTCATCTAAAGAATCCAACTATTGAACAAGATATTCAACTCCTTCTCTAATATCAATGTTGTCCATATAAGCTGGATTAAGAAGTGCAGCAGTAGCATGCACCTCATGGCGAATGTTCTTCTCACTTCTCTGCTCAAATATTTTCATCATAAGAGAATAACAAAAATGATCTTTTACACAATATTGATCAAGCGCTTCTCGTGCCCTCTCCATAGGATCATATAAATATCCCGCTGTAGATCCCTCACCATCTATTAATCGAAGAACCCTCACTAGAGGCTTAACAACATTCACATAATCTTTCGCATCTACCCATAAAGACTCATTCTGAATTATTGAAGTCACTAACTTAGCCTGCAGTCTTAGTAAAATTCAAACCCTTCTATTCAGAAGATGCAACCAAAATTCTCAATTTGTTTTCACGATCAATTATCAATTGAAGTATCAAAAAGTTCGAAGCAAATCTAGTCTTACACGAAAATTTTAACTTCCTGTCATCTGTATATTTCCTCATCAATTACAATACCATATGATGCTTATACATGTAATCTATTTTTTTCGCATCATCAATCACACTTTTCACCCATTCAATTTGATTATAATGATCTTTCAATAAAAAATTAATACCATGAGCAGCACATTTAGTCATGTATAATCGAGGATATTTTTCCATCAGCATGCAACCAGCAGACTCATAATTTGAGGCATTATCAGTAACTATTTGCACAACATGATCAGGGCCAATTTCATCGATGACGGAAGAAAGAATGTTATAAAGATACTCATCAGTCAATCTCTCCTGTGAACATCCAAACGATTTCAAAAAATAGCTCCTAACGGTGAGCTAGCGATAACATTAACCCATGTCCGCCTTCTTATGTCTGTCCAAGAATCTGACATAATAGTACAACCTGTACTAGTCCATGATTGTTTTACACATGCAACATAAGTCTCAACATCTGTTCTTGCCTCAGGTACTAACTTAGTACGAATCATTGAATAACTAGGTACATTATAACCACAACCAAAATCTCCTAAAGCTTTACTCATGTTAAGAAATGACTTGGACTGAATAATATTAAATGCTATGTTGTTCATGATGAAAAACTGAGCAATTTTTTTGTCAACATTGCTCCTTTCTTTCTTAGCAGAGAATTTTGGGATTGTGGTTTGAGTCTGATTAGATAGACCCAAAGAGCAAGCGTTCGATCCTTCATTACTTTCATTAACCGAATCATTTTTTTCTTTTCTTACTAGAACTAGAACTTGAATCTCTAATTAAAAATTACGCTTCAGCTTGAACCTCCTCTGGTACTTTACTATATATATATCAATATCACGACCACTAATTCCAGATAAATGAGACTTTACTCTAGAAATCCCTCCAGCAAAATCTCTCTCATAAAATTTTTACTTGAAACGATCATTTGACTGTTCAGCGTAATCTCAAAACTTATTTTTTTCCCTCACCATGATAATCAAAGTTCAGAAAATCTGAAATAGAATCAGTAAAACCTATAAACATGACAAAATTTGAATTGACAGAAAATCTGAGAAGTCCAACTCCAACCAGAACAGAATTAATAAAGTCCAATTCAGTTTAATTTTCTACAATCAAATTCAATTCAGAGAAGTCACGAGAAGCGCAAAATTTTCTACAATCAACCAGAACAAAATTTACCTATCAACCAGAACAAAATTCAATTCAGAACAAAATTTACCTATCAACCAGAACAAAGTTTACCTTGACCCCTGACACACCTTCCACTGAAAATATTTTTGTGAAATTACATGTTTACCCTTCATCTCATTTCTTCTTCATCATTTATCATTTTTTTCACTTCTTTGTTTTCAAATCTGCTCAAGCTATATCTCTCTGTAAAATGAGTTTTTGCCCGTAAAAGACATGCATGAACTGAAGAAGATGAACGCTTCGTTCTTGCCAAAGAAGACGAAGAAAGTGACTGAATCTCTGCAACCGAATAAGACGACCGAAGAAAACAAACCAAATCTGAAATGAGTTTTTGCCTATTTTTACAGATTTGAACCAGATCTAGCCAGAAAGCAGATATGAAATGGGGTTTTGCCTATTTTTGGGCAACAATTCATTCTTCTAGTTCTTCTTTGACATTTAACTTCTTTTTAACATTTTCCACTCATTTTTGGAGTGTCATTCACGTGATTTTTTTATCGGTAATTTCTCATATTCTTAACATGCAATTTTATGGCAGATGAAGCTAGTAGTTTCAAGTCTGAGGGTACGGGAAATTGTTTCAATTTATGTGTAATTTACTTCAGATTTTTTAGTAGTACTGGGAGGTAACCGCATGCTGATATCGTGTAGTCTACACGATGGGTACACTGGTATCGTGTAGCCATCGCGTAGTATACACGATAGGTACACTGACATTGTGTAGTCCATGTACCTAAATTTGTGATCAAAATAACTTCCAGGCTTCCAAATGTACTTAAAACAGTGTTTTTAGGTCTGAAATTGGGCTACGACGGGTAAACCATGTTGCACGTGTAGATCTCTGAATAAGAGAGGGAATGAGATTTATTAATTTCGTGTAGCCATCGTGTAGACTACAAGTAGTTTTGTTAATTTTGTCGAGGAAACAGACGGGTTGGGTCGGGTTAGGAGAAACTTGCAGTATAATTTGATAACTTTAAATACCCGTGAGTATTTTTGTCATCACTATTTAGAGAGTAAAATGACACTATAATTTGATAACTTTACAATGGGTATTTTTTTACTTTTAACATTAAAACCAACAAATATTAGGATTAGAATTTATAATTTTTCATTTTAAGATAGATTAGAAATCTACGAAAATAAGGTTTTCAAATCCAATTATATGATGAGACTCACATCAAGTTTTTAATAATCTAAATTTTTAGATAATCTAAATTCACCAAATAAACATATCATTATATCCATGTAGGTTAAAATATGGTATCAGACTAACGAATAATAGTGTTGGTCTTTTACCCAAAAAAAATCACTTTACGTTCAGTCCTTTATGAAGAGCCTCTTGCAGGAATCTTGCCAATTCAGTTGACAAAATACAGGCGTGCTTCTTCCTATGTTAACGACTCTGCCATCATAGTCAACGAAGAGAATGTTGATGAAGTAACCCAAGAATTTTAATCAACTCAAGCACAAGAAGCCCGAAACAAGCAAGACGAAGACAGTCACGACGTCGCACAAAAAGTTTGAAAGGAGCAAGACGAAGAAGAGGCTGATGAGTTCCAGATGAGAGAGACACATACTATCATTTGTTATTACTTGTATAGTCGTTTAGAATCATCTTAGAGAAAACTGTAAAATACACCAAAGTTAATATTTTTTGTCATTTCTAATCTTGAAGTTTTATTTCCGTACTTTCTAACCTTGAAATAATGTTTTTGAACTAAAATTGACCTTTCATCCATCAGCCTTAATGCTGCATTAGTGTAGCTAAAATTACGTCATTTTAGCTTGTAAAATCTCAAATAAAACTACGCTCTGTGGCAAAATAACTTCTCTCATTTCACATTTGAGATTCCACAGATTCATAGGGCTGTAGTGCAGGATCTTCCTCTCCCACGATTTCGAGTATTTCTAGCGTGTGGCGGTCACAATATGGCTGCCATGTCAGATGATTGCAACTTAGGCAACCAGACCCACTTCACCTCAGAAATTCTCTATTGAATCTCAATTGCAGAGCCCATCTTCATACTGGAAGAACGACGATTGAAGGGATTCTCAAGTGTGACTGTTTTTAAGCTGGAATATTTGACTTTGGAAATTAAGAAAGAAAGACTTATGGCATGGGTATAATAATGGGCAGTAATTGATGATATTTTTTTGTTCAGTCTTTGTAGGTTGAATATGAACAACATCTATGTTGATAAATTGAATATGCAACCCAAAAGTCGCATCCGAACTTCTAGAAGATTTTGATATTGAAGATAGATAAAGAATGGTAAATGATTTTTTCTTTAGAATTTTTTATTGGACTAATTTTATGGATTTTATTTCTACGAAGATATTTATGTAGAGACTGAGATTTTTGTTATTGTGTCTAGCGGCATAGTGGAATTTGGGAATGAAATGAGTTTTATCAATTTGTGCTGGATCTTTCAGATGAGCAAATGAAGGTTTAATATGAAAAAGATTATGATAAATTGGTTGGTCAAGTGATTGAACATCAAAAGATTGAGTATTTGAAAATGGGTTAAATTGTTTGATCAGGGTTCGGGTCTGATGGACCCAATTATTGTTAATTGGACTTCATCAGGAGTAGAAGGCTTCTCTTTGATTTTGGTTTTAAGGACCAATTGTTGAGTCGAAGACTCTTCTATTTTTAAACCGTTTATCACATGTTTTCTGAAAATGATATTGATTCTTTTTATTAAGGATTTCGCAGCATGCTTATGATATTTTTGAAATTCATCAGGCATGATGAAGAAAGTTCTTTTTACTACCAAAAATTCTTTTATTGTTTTATTTGAAAATTCAATTTTAGAATTTACTTGTCTCAATAGATTTTCAGTTAAAATTCTATTATAACAGATTTCATTATTTTTGTAAAACCTATTTTCATATTTTTCTTATATCATTGAATTAATGTTGTATTGAAGTCATACTTCAACCCAACATCTTCTAAAATTTCATCAAATTCATCAATCCAGTCATTTTTTTAGTATTCAGATACATTATGACCATAATTAATGGATGAGAGTTTTGAACAAAAGGCGATTGTCTTGCCATTGAGTTTTTTGATTTTATAAAAATTTTGATTAGATACTCTCGCCTTTACCTTCCCATATTTTGGTAGGCCAGATTTCTCAAATTGCCCTATTGCAGAATCTTGGTATGATTTCCTGCAAAAAATTACAAGTAAGGGGGTCATGAATTAAATTATTAATACATTGCATAAATTAAATGTTGAAATCAAATTTTCTATAAATAGTTGTTACATGACAAAACTTTGTTTGGAAGGAATCTTGAAACATGTTTTGAAGATTCATAATTAATTAAAACAAATTTTTGATTTAATAAGAGCAAATTGTATGAAATAAATTTCAAATTCTAGAAATCTATTTTTTGATTGAAATAATTTGATTCTTTTTGCAAAGATAACTAAAATGATTTATTTTATTATCTTGGCAAACAATTCAAAGTATATTTCCAATATTGTTTGTCATATTTAAAGGAGATATTATTAATGTAATCAATTAGGAAATTCAACCAGTATTGTTTACTAAGAACGTAGTCAATTAAGAATTGATTAAAGAATTTAATCATTATATTCTGAAATTTACTTAGAGCAAATTTAAGATCAAATAGTATTATTTTCTATTTATAATGATCAAATATAATTTTGTATTTATCAATCTTATTTATCTGGATTTGCCAAAATTCAGATTTTATGTCAAACTTAGAGAATGCAACATCTTCTCTATATCTGTTGATTAAGTCAATTTTGTTTGTTATTGGATATTTTATCCATTCCAAAACATCGTTAAGGGGTTTGTAATTGATTACTAAGCGAAGAATTTTTCGTTCAAAGATTTGATTTTAAAGAACAAGATCTTGAAGCTGTTCTTCAATCATTTTGGATTTAAAAATAGAATTCTGTTTTAAAGTTTTCAACTTCTTATTGTGAGAAAAAGAAAGAAATTTGAATTTAACAGGTTCATGCATAGGATAAGTAATTATCACATCATACTCTATTATAAAAGGATACAACAAAAAAATGAATGGTAAACTTATAATTGTTTTATCTGTCATATTTTTTACTAAGACAAACAATGTTTTAAAACATACATTGTCTTGGCAAATATGAACTTGGGAGGAACTAGTCATTCCTGCATACAATTCAAATCTACTCCTGAATCAACATGAGCCATTATTGTGCAATCAAAATCTTGAATTATTATTTTGACCATTATACACCATTTCTTAATTTTTGATATGATTAAGTATTTGGATGAAACTATCATTATTTTGATTGTTGATAATAGGTTCTCCAACCTTATTAATTGAAATTGGAAATCTACTAGGTTCTCTTAGTATACAAGATTCATGAATTTTAATTAACTATTTATTAAAAAATTTAATTATTCTTTTATTTTAATATTTTTAATTTCTTCCTAAAGTTCATGTAGGATAACTTCTTTTTTCTTTCCTTTACCCTTATTGAATTTTTTGGGCTTGTGAAAGGCTTGCGATATTATTAGACTTAGTATTTTATTTTAAAATTATTTTCCTAAGTCTTTATAAACATTCTGGATTTGTAATTTTGCTAATTAAATCCAACAATAGATTTTCTTCTTGTTCTTTAATTTTATTTAGAACATTAATTTTTTGACAACAACTATCCCTACACCTCATAGAGATATTAGGAGAATCACTGTCATAACTAAAAGAGTTAGATTTTGAGGATTCAGGGTATTCAAATTCTCCTAAATCATCACTATCATAGTTTTCTATCGATCTACAATTCTAAACAATTCTTGTTTATATTCATTAGAGATTTTTAATTGATTAATTTTTTTTTAACTTGACAAGTTTTAGAAGAATGACCATTCTGGCCATATTTAAAAATGTTAAGTTTATTTTTATCAAAAGAACATTTATTGTGTTTTCTTCTAGAATAAATTTTATTCTTGGAGAAACATTTGTCAAAATTTTTATTCTTTGAAAAATATTGCTTAAAAATCTTATGCTTATTGTTACGATATTTTCCTATCAGACTTGTGAGATCTTCTAGGGTTTGAATGTTAATTTTTCCTAATGGTAGTCAATTCCGTTCCGTTCTGGCCGGAGCAGAATTAGGGGTATAATTTTTTCGGGAATATATGATCATATATTAGCGAAACATAAAAATTACAATAGAAGTCGTGCTAGCCTAACCCCAGACAGACCTGGGTTCGAATTTTGCTAAGTGCAATGTGTTTGTTTTTCATGTTTTTTTTCTTTAAATCCCTTTCTTTTACACTTTTTTTCTTTAATAAGTCATTAAATTATTTTATTATATGTCAATAAATTATTATTCAAATTTTCTTTACTTTAGATTATGTATAATAAATTTTATAATATTGATTTATATGTCTGGAATTTTCACCGAAACGGGATATCGAAACACCAAAATATCCGAAATGTTTCATTTTCTAAAAAAAGGAATGGCCACCGAAACGAAATTGACTACTATGGATAAACCATATTGCTAACAAGAATTGCCCAATCATATTCTATAGTTTTATTTTTCATATCAATGCACATTCCAAGATCTTCCTTTTGTATTGTAGTAATAATTGTGTCATAGGTAAGACTATCATAGTCTATGTTTTTTAGGTTATTACTAAGGACTACTCTTATTTTGTGTGTGTACAAAAATATTTTTTTGTACCAGTGGAATTTACTTAGGGTTGGACACCTAAGATTGGTCAATTGATTATGGATACGTGAAGTAATATTACTTGGCGTTCCAATGAAGTATTTAACTATTGTGTAGAGAAATGTGTTGGTGACATCGAGTATTGTTTCCTGATTTTCTCCAACAATTACTGTTCCTTCAGTATTAATCTTTACTGCTGAAAGGATGATATTTTTTGACTCTTTTGTGAGATATTTTTTCCACCAGAAACGTAGAATTCCTGTGAATCATGTGACTAAAAGATTGATTACCTCATTGTGAAGTAAATTATGTGTGGTAATGTAGTTGTTAGCTATCATTGCCATGTGTTGAAATTTATTGAGAACTTCCTGCTCAGAAAATCCATCAATATTCTATTTGTGCAATTTATATGCAGACACAGAAAATTAGTTAAATAAAGAACTATCAATAATTTGAATGTCAGGAGGAATATGGCTTTTAGGCCATTTCCTTTCTAATTTATTGACTTCTAAAATTTTAAATTTATCTTCGATAATGTTAATGTTTGAAGATTTACCTATTATGGCTGACTCATAGGTAGATTGTGACCTATGACTTTCTGAATCTGAATTACCGTCTTAATTATACTTCCAATTCTTGAAATATTTTATCAAATTTTATTAGATTCAATTTCAAATCTTGAATGACTGTTAGTCTTATCAGATGAAGATGATTCAACAGATTTATTCATCACTTCTTGAATTTGTTTATTAAGAGGAATGATATTTAAAGTGATTTTATCTGAAAGATTTATTAAAGATTTTTCTTTCAGAGTTTCATTAGATTCATGAAGATCATCAACCGTATTCTAATTTTTGTCTAATTGCTTTCCTATTGTAATTAGATTTTAATTGGTGTGATTGAGTTGTTCAATCATTTTTTATTAGGTTCTTCTTCCTTTGTAATTTTGATAGCAGAAGTAGTGATTAAAGAATTTTTATGGTTAAGGTCTTTAACATAGGATGATTCATTAATTTCTAAATTTTTTAATGTTTCTTTAAAGTTTGAAGATTTATCACTTGTGAGAAATTCATAGGTTGATTCTAAACTATGGCTTTTTAAATTTGAACTAATGTCCTTTAATTCTTGAAGTTTATTATTAGTAAGGTTTTTAAATTCTGAACAATTATTTTGGTTATCAATCATAGGTGGGTCCTAACCTATGAATATCTAATTCAGAGATATTGTCACGGTCAATAACCTTGAGAGATGATTTAATTGCTAATTATTTGGATGGTTCCTCAATAGTATTTGAAGGTTCGTCGATTTTGGATGATTCATAGGATTCTGACCTACATGATTCTTCAATTTTATTATTAGAAGAATTATGAATTATGGATGGCTCATAGGTAAATTCTAACCTATGGCTATCTGATTCTAAGGCATTGTCTCTTAAAGATTTTACCATTCTAAGTATTTCTTCATCAGGAGTTTTCTCATAATAAATTTAGAAAGATTTAATGAAATCTTTTTTAGGTTGAGAATTTTCTTGATTAATTAGGATTTTTTCAGGTGGTGGATGATCGATAGTCACCACACTGGAGTCTTCCTTCACCCATTTATATTTGGAAACTACTTTAATATTTTCTCATAAATATCATTGATATAATCAAGGAAAAATATGTCAAATTTGTATTTTTGCATGAACGTCTTCCATTCAGTAAGTGTGATTTTTCTTTAATCCATATTATATGAATCTCTGAACTTATTGCGTCTATCCAGATTGGCTGGGTTATCATTGTGTTGGGTTATTCATTCCTAATATGGTTTGTATTCTTGGCTCAGGATTCTGGATTAAGATTTTTAAAATCTTTTAATTTTTTTTTCTAATTTTGGAATTCTAAAATTTTGATTATTAATAGATGATTCTGGAAAGGAACTCCTAAGAGATACTAGACTGGCTATACTCCCTAATTTAAAAATTAAAAGATTGATAATTAATTTTATTAGATTATTTCTTATTAAGGTTTGTCTGACTTTCTTGGGAACTTATTCATTTAGCTTCTAGACCTTTAATTTTTAAATTTTATAATTATTGCTCTATTTGAATCCTAATGGATAATTTAGAATTAAAATTCTTATTCTTATTAGGTATATTCCATACTTATTTACTTGATTAAAGTCTTCGTAATGATTTTCTCGATCCTCTGAAAGGTATTCGACATGATCATGCTTATCATCTGATAGACATTCAAAATATTTATGATTTACTTAATCATCTGCTAATTCAAAATGTTCTTCATCCATTATGTCGGATATTGATGACATTGTAGACCCAATGCTCCTAGAAGAAGTACTTCTAATTAACATGACTCTAGAAACTAAATTATTCTTATAATTGAAAGTTTCATATTGTATTTTTGTCACTAACCTTGTGGTGACTTCTACAACCTCCTATTAGACTTCACTCTTCTCCCATTTACCACTACAACCACCATACCCTTGGGATTTATGTATCTAAGAGGTCTTACCTATACATCAGCCTTTGATAAACAGATTCACAGATTAAGTAAACAAATAATACAGAGAAATAATCAATTATAAGAATAACCAGTCACTTGGGCAGAGAGTAAGGTTAAATAAAAACAATTATTCATGTAAGCAAATAAGCAAACAATGTCAACAATATAACCAGCCACAACAGGCGGTGAACAGGTTAATTAAACAGAAATTGAAGTAGAAACAGTAAATGAACAGTAATTATCCCCACCGGATTTGACTCTGATACCAAAAGGCTCGGAATCAACAGTAAATTAAAGAGGGGGTATTAAGATGTAAGAAGATAAACAGTAAAAACTGTATTAACAAACAGTAATTACAAAAACTGTATTGTGGTGTAAGATTAAAAACTTACACAAACAGTGTTTATTGCAACAATAAATTAGTGCTCCCGCTGACTAATTTATGTTGAATAAAAAAGGAGAAAAGATGTACAAAAGTGTAGGAGAATAAAGCTTTGTTTCACAAAACAGATTTTAGCTCTTAAATAGTTAAGAGTTGTAAAACGAGTTCTCATCCTCAAATGGGAGAGGGCTACATATTTATAGTTAAAGGAAGTGGAGTTCACTAGGAACCCATTACTTACCTGAATTATTCTATTCTACAAAAATAAAAACATTTTACATGCCTACTTTTGACTAAGAATAGTAAAAAGCATAAATAATTGCATAATTATTCGACAACTAGTACAATGCTTAAAATGACAAATTACAAAGAATCTTGATAGTTGACATCTTGATCTTCGTGCTCTGACAGTTGTTGTGTTACTGGTGGAGATATTGTTATTGATCCTTGATATTTGTTACCTTGGATGGGGAAGTCATTGCTATTGATTGTCCTTGAAGACTATTATGGCCTTTACATTATGCTCTAGTATCATAATATCTTCAAAACATTTGATCCATTTTTGCTTATCTTTGTCGATGACTGTCTGCTGGAATGTCATCAAGGTATTTCTTCAGATTTATTGATCCTTTTGATGTTGACATTTTGTCAAAGACAAGTTATTTTTCTTTATTCACCATTACTGAGTCTGGCGTTATCAAGTGGGTCCTCCAATTATTGAAGGGTTGTGTCTCTAGATGATTGGCCTTTTTGGATTTTTGGTTTAATTAGATGGTTTGACTCTTCTTCAGAATCAGTATTGTCTTGAATGAGAAGAAATAATTTTTACACTAACTCCCACTTTAATTTGGATTTTGGTTTTGTGGATTTTGATCTACCTTTCGAAAGGGGTTTGGATTTAAGTTTGGGTGGATTTAGACTGGGTGGTCTGAATTGTAGATCTGGGTCAATGAGCTTATTTATTTTTAATGGAGCTTGAGTATAAGGATTTTTTGTCAATCTGAATTGTGGATGGTTGACGGCAAAATCATGATTAATGGAGGTCATGATTTTTAGGATATCAAACTTATCCCACCATTTAACGAGATATTGTCTGGTTAGTATTCCATCATCAATTGAGTATTGCCATTTAAAATTTAGGGTATTTTGATTTAACTTGTAAAATGAAGTATTTGGGGAAAAGAAACCTCAGTGGGTAAGGATTCGTATGAATCTAAAAACAAATTAAAAGCCTGTTGAAATCAATTGGGAATGATTGTAAGATAGGGTCATGAACTGACCACCAACTTAAAAATCAATTTGAAAAATTAACTTTAAAATTTTTATCAAAATTTATAAACCATGAATGGGAAAAATTATTATTTTGATGCAGGAAAATCATATGTCAAGCAACAAAATAGTCCAAATAATTATATTACTTTTTATTTAATAGTATTTTGAAATTTGAAGGATAGATTTCCCAATCCTCAATGGTCACGACTCTGAAAATGCTGAAGGCATTTTTTATTGGGCATTTTTTATTTCCTTCAGAATTCTTTATTAGGCTAATATTAATAGATTTGTTTCTAGGAGAACATTTTTGTAGAAACTGAGATTTTTATCTCTATGGCCAGGGAAAAAATGAAAATTTGAAAGGAAGTAAGATTTTGCTATTTCAGCAGGATCTTTTAAATGAATAAATAAGGGCTCAATATGTTGATTTGATCAATTGTTCTAATAATGAAATAAAATTAGAATCCTGAAAATATAATTTTAGATTGAAACAATTTCAATTCTTTTGCAAAGATAACTAAACCAATTTTCTTTATTATTCTAGCACACAATTTAAAGTGTTCCCAATATTGTTTAAGATATTGGCTAATGTAATCAACCAAGAAGTCAATAATTTGATTAAAGAGTTTAATCATTATATTCTGAAATTTACTCGGAGCAAATCTAAGATCAAATGGCATTATTTTCCATTTATAATGATAAAATATAATCTTGTATTTCTTAGTCTTATTTATCTGGATTTGTCAACATTCAGATTTTATGCTAAATTTAGAGGATATATCAGCATTTCTAAGTCTGTTGATTAAATCCATTCTGCTTGATTTTAAATATGTTATCCATTACAAAACATCTTTAAAGGGCTTAAACAAGGAACTCCTCGTTTAATGATTTTAATTTGATTTTGAAAACCATGCTCTTCAATTTTGTCTTGTAGAAAATATAATTGTTTTCTCTTACAAGAAATTAAGTTTATGGACTTAAAAAAAGAATTTTGTTTCAAAGTTTTCACTTTCTCATTGTGAGAAAAAGAAAGAAATCTGAATTTTTTGAGTTCATCCAAAGGATAAGTAATAATCTCATCATACTCTGTGGTAAGAGAATACAACAGAGAAATGAATGGTAAAAATTATTTTGTCAGTCATATTTTTTACTAAGACAAACGATATTTTGAAATATACATTGTCTTGGTAAATATGGACTGTGGGTATTTCATAATTGATATGCATACGAGTACCATTGGCAGATGACAAAGATTCTTTTATCTTCTTGATGTACTTGGTTGGAACTAGTTCTTCTTACATACAATTCAAATCTGCTCCTGAATCCACAAGAGTCATTATTGTGAAATCAAAATCTTGAATAATTATTCTGACCATTATGTGCCATTTTTTTATTTTGATGTGATTAAGTATTTGGATGAAATTTTCATCATCTTGACTGTTAATAATAGATTCTTCAATCTCATTATCAGAAACTAGTAATTTACTTGGTTCACTAAATTCTTGTTTATTAATTAGATTTTTTATTTTTAACAGGTTTAATTCTTCCCTTATTTCTGTGTTAGAATTTCTTAATTCTTTTATTTCTATTTTAATATTTTTAATTTCTTTTTGAAGTTCCTGTAAGGTAACTTCATTTTCTTTCTCTTTTACCCTATTAAATTTTTCAAGGGTTTGTGAAAGACTTGCAGTATTATTATTGTTAGACTTAATATTTTTTTTCTTCAGAATTACCCTTCAAGATATTCTTGTTTTAATTTTGAATTTTGAATTTTATAAATTAAATCTAACAAGAGGATTTCTTGTTCTTCATTTTTATTTAAGACTAATTTTTTGACAACAACTATCCCTACGCCCCATAGTGATGTTAGAAAAATCACTGTCAGAACTTGAAAATTTAGTTTCAGAGGATTCAGGGGTTTCATATTCTCCTAAATCTTCACTATTACTTTCATAATAATCTATTTTTTTAAGATTCTAAACAATTCCTGTTATCTTCTTTAGAAATTTTAATTGATTAATTTTATTCTTAACTTGACAGATGTTAGAAAAATGATATTTCTGACCACATTAAAAACATGTAATATTGTTTTTATTAAACGTTTTACTAAACCTTTTTTTGGAATAATTTGTATTCCTAGAGAAACGTTTATCAAAATTTTTATTCTTAAAAAATTTTTGATCAAAACTTTTATTCTTATGTTTGTAGTAATTTTTCCTATAAGGCTTGTGAGACCTTCTACGACTTGGAAATTTTTCTCATTTTTCTGAGAAGTGACAATAGAGGGTAAACCGTATTACTCGCAATAATATCAATAACCAGCCATAATAGGTCGTGAACAGTTTAATTATACAGAAATTGAAGTAGAAACAGTAAAGGAACAGTATTATCCCCACCGGATTTGGCTCTGATACCAAAAGGTGCGGAATCAACAGTAAATTAAATAGGGGGTACTAAGATGTAAGAAGATAAATAGTAAAAATTGTATTAACAAACAATAATTATAAAAACTGTATTGTGGTGTAAGATTAAAAACTTATGCAAACAGCGTTTATTGGCAATAATAAATTAGTGTTCTCGCTTACTAATTTATGTTGAAGAAAAAATAAGAAAAGATTTAGAAAAGAGGAGAAGAAGAAGAAAAATTTGTTTCATAAAACATGTTTTAGCTCTCAAATAGTAAGAGTTGTAAAACGAGTTCTGAGGAACAAATGGGAGAGAGTTACCTATTTATAGTTAAGAAAAGTAGAGTTCACCGGGAACTCATCACTTACCTGAACTATTCTATTTTACAAAAGTAAAATCATTTTACATGGCTACTTTTATCTACTTTTGACTAAGAATAGTAAAAAGTATAAATAATTACCTAATTATTTGACAACTAGTACAATGATTACAAAATGACAAATTACAAATAATCTTGATAATTGGAATCTTGATCTTCGTGGCTGTCATGATTTGTTGAGACTGTTGTTATTTTGATGGATCGATTGTTACTGGTCCTTGATAATTGTTACCCTGAACTAGAGGTCATTGTTCATTTGCTTGCTTTTGAAGAGTACGATGATTGTTGCACTGTGCTTTGGTATTATCATAATACCTTCAAAATTATTTTATTGGCATTTTGTCAAATGTCCATTTAGTTCACCATATTCATCATCACTGAGGTTTACATCATTAAAAGGGTCTTGTGAATCCTGGAAGGGATCATGAGCCCATTGAGAAAAAGTACGAACATGAGATTTTCCCTTCAATTGCTGAGAGGAAGATTTGGATGATTGAATATTTTTATTCTTTACTGGGTGATTTGACTCTACTAAGGATTCAGGGTCAGAGTTTGTATTGTCTCCAAAAAGAAGGAGCATCTTTTGGTTTGACACTTGCTTTTCTTTTGATTTTTAGACTTGATTTTGGCTTTTGAATAAGGTTTTGAGGTAGGCTTTGAACTAATTCGAATCTCGTGACCCATGCTCCTTAGGAAGGGCAGAAGGGCTCGATCCTAGACCAGGCTCCGCTTAAGGCGATGGATAGTAACTTACTCTTTTCCCTATGATGTTTGAGAGACTTTAACTGGGGGTGAGTCTTTGCTAACTCTTCATTTATGGAAGTGAATATTTTTAATGTACTGAATTTGTCCCACCATTTTACATAGCATTGTCTGGTGAGAACTTCCCTTTCAATGGCTTGCCACTTCAAAATTCATGAAATTTTGTATTTATTTATAAAATAAATTATTGAGGAAAAAGAGACTTCAACTGTTAAGGGTTTAAATAATTTAAAAAATAAGTTGAAATTATGTTGTAATTCGATTGGGAATATTTGAAAGACAGGGCCATGGATTGACCACCATCTTAAAAGTCATTTTGGTAAATTGACTTTGAAATTTTTGTCAAAATTCAAAAACCAAGAATGAGAAAATTCACTATTTTGATGCAAGAAAATTGTTTGTAAGGCATCAATATAATCAAAATAATTATATTATTTTTTATTTAAAAGGGGTTTTAACCCTAAGGGATGGATTTTCCATTCCTCTAAAGTTATTATTCTGAAGATATAGAAGGAATGATAGAAGATTTTTCCTTCCTCACTATTTATGGGTTTGATATTTATTGATTTTGTTTCTAGGAGAATATCTCTGTAGAAACTGAGGGTTTTGTCCTTGTGTCTAGGGACGAAATGAGAATCAGGAAGGAAGTGGGCCTTCACTATTTCAATTGGATTTTTAAAATGAGCGAAAGAATGTTTATCGTAAAAGAGATTTTTACTGGGGGTCTTCCCATGATAAGGAAAAGACTTTCTATAATTGGTGATTGGTAGGTTGATGACCAATTGTGGGTCAAATGGTTTAGAGACTGCAAATGGATCAAACTGGTTGATCAAAGCATATTGGTAATTTGGCTTGGTAGACCTAAGAATTGTTAATTGGGTATTTCTTGGAGCAGAAGGCTCCTCTTTGACTTGTGCCTTGAGGGCCATTTGTTGAGTGGATGATTCTCCCTTAATCATTTTCCCCGAGGCTTGGGGCCTAGACCTTGTTGTTGCGCCTGCAAGAATTCACAAGTTAAGAAGTCAGGTAGTGAGTTATTAATACCTTTAATGAATTCATTATTAAAATAAAAAATACTGAGTATAGATTGCCATCTAGCAAATATTTGTTTTGAAGTAATATTCTTAACAACTTTTTCCAAAACATGTTTTGTTGATTTACAATCAATTTTTAAAAGAAATTTTTTTATTTAGTAAGTTATCTTAGAATTTTTGTATACATAAGACAACAGATAAAAATTTCTTCTTAATTGTACTGTAATTAACTTGTGATTGAGACCATGTTCCAGATGTAAACCTAACAATTTGTTCAGGTGATTCTGAAAAATTTTTTTGCGACAAGATGCCTCCATATCCAAATTCAGAGGCATTAGTTTGGACAATTTTAAAAGAATTATTAGTAGGAATACCAAGACAATGAAGTGTCTTAACATAGGCCTTAATCCTTTTGATTAAGTTGGTATGGACAGCTGTCCATGTAGGGAGATTCTTTTTAAGCCTGTCAAAGAGAGGCTTTCAGTCAATTCTCATTTTATCGTAAAAGTCAGATATGTAATTTAAACATCCTAGAAATGTTTGTAACTGTGTTTTATCTAAGATTTCATTGGAGAATTTGTCAGCAAATTGTATTACTCTATAAATCGGCTTGATTATAGAATGATGTATTTCAAATCCTAAGAATCTAACCTTAGATTAAAATAATTTAATTTTACTTGCAGAGATAACTAAACCATTTAGTTTTATTATCCTAACAAATGATTCAAGATGTCTCCAATGTTGTTTAATTGTTTTAGAGAAAATGAGTACATCATCAATGTAAACAATTGAGAAATCAGTAAATTGTTTAAATATTTCATTCATTATATTTTGAAATTCACTGCGAGCATTTTTAAGATCAAAAGACATTTCATTCCATTCATAATGGCCAAATGGAGTTACAAATGCAGTTTTATACTTATCACTTTCATTTATCTGGATTTATCAAAATCCGGATTTCATATCAAATTTAGAGAATATTACTGCATCTCCAAGTCTATTTATTAAATACCTTTTGTTTGGTATTGGATATCTTATTCATTCCAAAACATTATTAAGAGGCTTATAATTGATTACTAAACGAGGAACTCTTTGTTCAATTTCACTGGCCTTCTGGACATAAAAGGCCGAGCAAGACCAATGAGACTTGCTCCTTCTAATAATATTTTTATTGCGAAGTTCTAAAATTTCTTTTTTACAGAACTCAAGAATTTCAAAATTAACTTGAATCGGCATTGCCTTTGTTGGGATATTTTTTTCATCGAATCCTTTAATATAAGACAGACTGACAGTATGTTGCTTCTTATACCAGAAAACATTGGGAATATTAGAACATAATTCTTTACAGATTCTTTGTTCAAATATTTTAATTTTGTTTTAAAGAGCAGGGCTTTGAAGGTGTTCTTCAGTTCTATTGAATCTTAGTTCATCTTACAAAAAACACAATTATTTTTCCTTACAAGAAATGAGATTTATGGAATTAGAAATAGTTTGTTCTTTTAAAGTTTTAATTTTTCATTGTGAGGAAAAGAAAGAAATTTAAATTTAATAGGTTTATTCATGATATAGGTAATTATTTCATCATACTCTGTTGAAAATGGATGTAGCAGAGTAAACCCAAAATAATTTTATCAGTCATATTTTTTACTAAGACAAATGATGTCTTGAAACATACATTGTCTTAACAAATATGGATTGTGAGTATTTTATAATTGATATGCATACGAGTACTATTGGCAGAGAACAAAGATTCTTTTGTCTTCTTGAAGTACTTGGTTGAAACTAGTTCTTCCTGCATACAATTTAAATATGCTTTTGAATCCACAGGAGTCATTGTTGTGAAATCAAAATCTTGAATAATTATTTGACCATTATGTGCCATTTTTTTATTTTGATGTGATTAAGTATTTGGATGAAATTTTTATCGTCTTAACTATTAATCATATGTTCTTCAATCTCATTATCGGAAACTAATTATTTACTTCTATATTAATAATTAGATTTTCTATTTTTAAAAGTTTAATTCTTCATTTATTTCTATATTAGAATTTCTTAATGCTTTTATTTCAATTTTTATATTTTTAATTTCTTTTTGAAGTTCCTGTAGGGTAACTTCCATTTCTTTCTCTTTTATCCTATTGAATTTTTTAAGGGTTTGTGAAAGACTTGCAGTATTATTATTGTTAGACTTAATATTTTCTTTTTTCAGAATTACTTTTTTAAGTCTTTCAAGATATTCTTGTTTTAATTCTAGATTTTCAATTTTGCAAATTAAATCTAACAAGAGGGTTTCTTGTTCTTTATTTTTATTTAAAATATTAAATTTTTTACAACAATTATCCCTACACCCCATAATAATGTTAGAAGAATCACTGTCAGAACTTAAGAATTCAGTTTCAGAGGATTCAAAGTTTCATATTATACTAAATCTTCACTTAATTTCATAATAATATATTGTTTATAAGTTCTAAACAATTCCTATTTATCTTCTTCAAAAAAAAATTAATTGATTAATTTTGTTCTTAACTTGACAGGTGTTAGAAAGATGACATTTCTGACCACATTTAAAACATGTAATATTGCTTTTATCAAATTTTTTATTAAAAAATTTTCTGGAATAATTTTTATTCCTAGAGAAACTTTTATTCTCATGTTTATGGTAATTTGTCCTATAAGCCTTGTGAGACATTCTAGGGCTTAAGTGAGAATTTTTTCTATTTTTCTGAGAAGAGGCAATATAGGGTAAACCATATTGTTCACAAAAATTATCTAACTCATATTTAGTTGTTTTACTTTCTTTTTTAATTTGTTTGTTGATTTTCATGTCAACACACATTTTTAATCATTCCTTTTGTATTGTAGTAATTATTGTTACATAGGTTAGACTATCGTAATCTATATTACCTAGGTCATTACTAATGATTGTTCTGTGCAAATAGATTGGGTAATCCATTAATAAAATTTTCTTTCTAAAATGGTTGATTACTATCATCACTTGATATAACTCTGATTAAAAATATATTTTTATACCAATTAAAATCACTTAAGTTTGAACACCTAAGATTGGTTAATTGATCATGAATACACGAAATAATATTACTTGGTGTACCAATGAAGTGTTCAATTATTGTATAAAGGAGTGCATTGATTCCATCATGTATTGTTTCCTGATTTTCTCCAATAATTGGGTTTCCTTCAGCATCAATCTTTACTGCTGAAAGAATAGCAATTTTGGATTCTTGTGTGAGATGTTTTTCTCACCACGCATGGAGCATTCCTGTGAATCTTGTGACTAGAAGATTTATTACTTATTCATGAAGTAAAAATGGTAATGTAGTTGTTAGCTACCATTGACATGTGTTGTAATTTATTGAGAACTTCATGTTTAGAAAGTCCATCAATGTTCCATTTATATAATTTTTCTGCAGAAACATAAAATTGATTAACAAGAGAAGATTCAGTAATTTGAATGTCGGGAGGCATAGGTTTCTTATGCTATTTTCTTTCTAATTTATTAATTTATAAATTCTTAAATATATTTTCAATATTGTTAATATTTAGAAATTCACTTATTACAGATGATTTATAGGTTGGTTCTAACCTATGACTTTCTGAATCTGAATTATCGCCTTAATTAATAATTACATTCAATTCTTGAAATATTTCACCAATTTTTTCAGACTGAGTCTGAACTACTGTCTTAATTAATAATCTTAACAGAAGAAGATGACTCAATAGATTTATCTTTTAATTCATTAATCATTTTATCAATCTTTTTATTAATTGAAAAAAGTGATTTTATCTGAAAGATATATTAAAGGTTTTCTTTCAAGGATTCATTAGGTTTAACTTCATTAAGAACATCAACCTTATTCTCAATCTTGTCAGGTTAGTATAATTGAGTTGTTCAACTAATTTTTTGTTTGATTCTTCTTCCTCTGTAATTTTGAAAGGAGAAGCAATGATTAAAGAATTTTTATGATTAATTATAATTTTTTCAGGAGGCGGATGACTAGTAGATACTACACTAGAGTCTTCCTTAACCCATTTATACATTGAAATTACTTTGATATTTTTCTCATAAATATCTTCAATGTAATCAAGGAAAAATATATCAATTCTAAATCTTGCATGAATGCCTTCCATTAAGCAAGTATGATTTTTCTTTGATCTATATTAATATGAATCTCTGAACATATTACGTCTATCTAGATTGGATAGATCATCATTGTGTTGGGTTAGAGCTTCACAATCTCATTTATATTCTTGACTCAGGGTTCCTATATTCAGGACTAAGAGTTGAGGATTAACTGAATGAAGGCTTCCTTGAAAATTCGATTCAGTAGGTGTTTTAACTTCGTCAGATTGATCAGACTTATTATCAAATACTGGTTGACTAACTTAGGAACTTGTGGCTATGCCTTTAAGTCTAAAATTTTTAATTTTTTAATTCTTGTTCTAATTGTTGAATCCTAAGATCTTGATCATTACTAATCGATGATCAAGAAAAGGAATTCCTAGGGGTGCTAGACTGGTCATACTCCCTCATTTGTGGACTAGAACTAGAGGATGATTGAAAGTTAATTTTAACAGTATCATCCATGTAGTGCTAGATATAATCTATATCTTCGATTGGTCTTTAAATTGGAGTTGGTTGGCTCTCATTAGTTAAAATCCAATTTGAAGGTAAATTAATATCAGACCACCTAATTGTTTTAGGAACTCTAATATTGGCATTACTATGGTTAGATTGAATCAATAGGGTTTGATTCTTTGGACTCCTATTGATGGCTTGAAAATTCATATTTGTTTTGATAACTTTATAATGAATTCTGGAGATTGAAGCTAGAGGTTGAGTGCCTTCTAGAACTTGATAATCACTAGTTTTGATATTTAAAGTTAATGATTTTAAAATATGGAGATCTGCTAAACTAACAGACAGATCTGAAAAACAATCAAAATGGATTAGACCATTACAGAGTGAGGATTCAATTAATCCTAAAATACTATCATTAAACTTTTTAAATCTTGCATCTCACAAGGTTAGCAAGACAGATGTATTTATGCATCTTCTTGTAAGTGGTTTAACTCCAATCCCGGACAAAACCAAAATGAAGAAAATTATATCATTCTTGAATATGATGCTTTATTGCATTAGAGGAAAGTAATTGTCAAGTTTCATGCAAAATCTTACTTCCTTCCAAATTTTCATTTTGTCCCTGGCCATAGAGACAAAAATCTCAGTTTCTAAAAAGACGTTCTCTTAGAAACAAAATCTGTTAATATTAGCCCAATAAAGAATTCTGAAGGAAAAATCCTCTGTCATGCCTTCAACATTTTCAGAGTCATGACCATGGAGGATTGGGAAATCCATCCTTCACTTAGGCTTCACTCAATTAAACCATCATCCAGAGATGTGGTGACTTCTTACATCTTAATGAACAATATTATCCCCACCAGGTTTGGCTCTTATACCAAAAGACGCGGAATCAACAGTAAATTAAAGAGGGGGTATTAAGATGTAAGAAGATAAACGGTCAGTTTAATCTAAAATATAGAAATTTTTTAGAGCGAATCGATCATAGTTAGCAAACAAACTGACCGAATCAATCATTTTTTATTCGATCCGGTTCAGTTTGGTCGGTCTTTGCACACCCCTACTATGGATAGGGGCTGTGAGGTTCATCATTGAATTTAATCATACACGTTTCAAAAAATTGTAAGTATTTCATACATTATAATAAAAACTCACAATTTAAATCACAACATATAAACTAAACATTAAAGAGAGATGGAAGAAATGCAAAAGGAGAAAAATAGGAAAGGAGAAAAATGTGAGAAAATAAATATGATATATATAAGGGAGATAAACGGTCGGTCTGGTCTAAAATATAGGAAAAATTTGGACCGAATCGACCATAATTAGAAAAAAATGACCGAATCGATCATTTCTGGTTCGATCCGATTTGGTTTGATCAGTCTTTGCACACCCCTACTATGGATAGGGGCTGCGAGCTGCCATCACAAATTTTGCCATGGACTTACATTCGTTTTTTATTTTCGTAATTCTCTCTTCTGATTTTGTGCTTGTTCTGCAGCTCGAATGAATATAGTTGTATTTGGCTACTTCGGAATTTCCACTTCCAATTTAGATCATCTCTGTATCTTGCATGAATGAGAGCAATGATTCTTTGTCAATTTAGTAAGTATTTTCATGCATGTATGAGAGCAATGATTCTTTGTCAAAAAGAATTTTGGAAATCACCTTACATGTAAAACGATGATTGTTATTCTATTAATACCTTTTTAATGTATGGTTGAAATAAACTGATTATTTGGCATAATGGTGGAGTTTCTTACAGTAAATTGTTGATCTCAGGCTAAGATTTACACGTTCTTTCGTCATACAACCATCCTTTGCTTGGTGACTAAGAAATAATACATCAAACACAGACACAAAATCAAAACCTACAACACTAAGAAGCATAAATTCAATCAACTCAAAAGAATCCAAAGAATCCAATAATATAGAGTATTTGAAGGATTTAAGATAAAAGATGGGAAATTGTATGATTTAACATCAATCAACAAATAGAGTATCTGAAGGATTTATCTTTGAGTGACATTTTATTGTGGCAATTTTTTAAAGAATGAGTAATAGCACAAGCATTCAAGGAGGAAGGGGTACGAATAAGCATTATTGGACATTAACGGAGGATAGGGTGCTTGTGGAGACGTTACTTGAGTTGAACCCGAATATTAAGAATGTTGTTTATGGTAAACTCAAGGAGATGATGGAAGTCAAGTTGCCTTATTATGAATTGAAGGCATCACCACAATTGAAGTACCTGAAGTAGAAATACAATGCTTTGCGTGACATGTTAAGTATAGATGAGTTATGTTACAATGCAAAAAAAAAAATGCATATGATAATTGGGTGGAGGTAAAATGTCAGCTTTAGATTCTTGGCTTAAAATTAATTTCAATTTTAGATTATATGCTCAATACTGTAGAATCATAAGGACGTTGGTGGGTTGTATGGCAAATCATTTCCACATTATTACGTACTTGTAAAAATATATGAAAAAGATCATGCAGATAGAGTTAATGCGGCGACTGACAATGATGATGAAGAGGAAGCAAGAATGGAGCAATCTCAACACATGCATTACAACAGTGTTCTGATGGGTAGTGGATAGGATTTTGCTGAAAAATGTTTTGTGATGAATTTGCTATATTACGTGAACTTGCTAGATAATGGAATTTGCTATACTGATTATGTGATATTTTGCTAGACTATCTGACTGATAGACTATAGGATTGCTAAACTAGAATTTGCTAACTATTTTCAAATATATTTTGCATTATGGACATGTAGCATTATTAATTATATATTGACGTTTACCGATAAAAAAAATTATATATTGAAGTTTATTGGTAGTGTTTTAGAGTAATTTTTTATGTTGTATGAAATGTAAATCATTACTGTTTTTTGTTAAAGGTAAATTTTATTAATCAAAGTAACACAAGTATACATTACAAGGGCATACTCCAAAAAAAAAAACAGACATAATTAACTCAAACTATAAAAGAGACAAACAAAGAAAGAAAATTCCAATTCTTGGACTTAATTCCATCTGTCCAAGAAATCAGAATCTACATGAAGTTTTTTCTCAAGATTTAGGAACCACAACCTATCTCTCATCATCCTAATGATTTTCCTAGAGATGATATGAGAATCAACCACCAAGGAAAATCCTTACGTTCCTCTCAATCCAAATTGAGTAAACAAACACATTAAAGATGAGCCTTCCCTAGTAAGAGACAACCCTCTTAACAGCAGAATTCTTCAGTTGCCAATGCAGAAAAGCTTCCCAAGGACTGGCAGCCTGAAGATAGCATCTATGAAGCAGGTCTGAAAGCATAGCATGTGTGACTTTGCAATCAAAGAATATGGGTTCAACAAATTCTATGTCATCTACACAAAATACCCACGACAGACCAACTTTGGGGCACCATTTAGCATCATGCACTTTAGTAGCTAACTTGTCCATACAAGCTAGCCAAGTGATAAAAGAGCATCTGAGTATGGCTCCAGAAAACCAGAACAATTTATGCAGCACAAATTTTGGTCTATAGGGAAAAAGAGCAGTATATGTTTTCTGAACAGAGAAAGAACCTCTAGCATAAAGCTTCCACTACCAAGAATCCTCCCATTATGAATAGGTAAATTGTAGTCCAGCTGAATGCCCCATTGGGCTAGGGTGTGAATTAGCCTCTGGTTATTGACAGACCATCTCCCACCCCTGATAAAGTAAGCCATATGGGTATTAAGATTGAGACCAGACATTTGTACCAAATCCTTACTTCCAATAGCAAACACTGAACCAACTCCAGGAAGTCAAGGGTTAGTATATAAAGAAGTCTGGTTACCATTCCCAATATTGAGAGCACAATAAACTGCCATTTTATCCCTTATCTTAAGCAATTTTCTCCAAGACCATGTTGGTATTGCATGCAGTTTTACAGAGAAAGTTGAATGATCTTAGAGAAGATTACTCTTACACCAAGCAACCCATAAAGACTTCTTAGACCTAATAACAAGCTTCCAAAAATGCTTAGAAACAGTAGCTGTATCCTTGAATTACAGAAAGTGCAGATTTTATTAGTTGGAGTCTACCTGGATAGGTGAGATGCTTATTCTCCCAATCTTTGGTCCACTTCAGTAGCCTGTCAACCAACATTTCACAGTGCACTTTTTTAAGCCTGGTTGAAATGAGAGGAATGCCTAAATACTTAACAGGGAGTGCCCCATACTGAAGCCAATCTCAAGTAAGATGTTCTATTACACATCAGGGCCAACCCCAAAGAAAAATACACTGCTTTTTGCTCATTTGGTCTAAGACCAGAAAGATTGCTGAATAAATCTGTCCCTACCTTAACTATCTTGACCAAACTCAAGTTCCCTTTACAGAACACTAAAAGGCCATCTGCAAAACACAAATTCACTACCTTGTTTCTTTTGCACCTCCAATGATACTGGAAGCTTTGGACAACAGCACAATGATGCAAGATACCTGTTAAAACCTCCATGGCTAGTACAAAAAGATAAGGAGATATTGGATCTCCTTGCCTAAGACCCCTACCACCTTCGAAGAAGCCTTGTAAACCTCCATTCATGTTGATACAATAGGTTGGAGTAGTAACACACTCTATAATCCAACTTATAAACTTTGGAGGAAGACCAACTCCTTGAAGAACTTGAACAAGGAAAAACCAGTAATTCTTGTGATAACAAGATACTGTTTGAGATAGCTCTACCCGGAACAAAGGTTGTTTGGTTAAGGCTAATCAGGTCAGGGAGAACAGTTTTGAGTCTGTTTGCTAGCAATTTAGTGATGCGTTTGTACACTAGATTGTAGCAAGCTAAGGGTCTATGTTCTGTAACTCTGGAAGGGTTTGGGACTTTAGGTATAAAGGGTAATGGCAGTAGCATTAAATTGTTTAAGGAGCTCACCATTTTGGAAAAATTCAAGGATGGCTTCACTGACTTCAGTCCCAATGATATGCCAAGTGCTTTTGAAGAAATTTGCTGAAAAGCCATCGGGCCAAGGGGCCTTAAGAGTCCTTAAAGGATAAAAAGATATCCTTAACCTCATTCCCAGTGAAATCTTTAGTGATACTGTCCCACAAATCTAGTTTGATCTTAGCAGGTAAAACTTTCTGTATGACGCCCTAATTAGTGTCTGGAACAGGAGACTGAGTACCAAGTAGGTTCTGGTAGAATTGCACAATCATTACTTTGTTTAGGAATACACTATCAAATAATTTAATTAAAATTATTCATCAATTAAATATCAAAATAAGTTCATTTAGTGTAAATATGTTCATAAAACTATAACAAAAAACTCTTAGAATGTAAAGAAATTCATAAGAAGATAAATTTGTAATTGTACTAATTTCTTTTCCCTTGTTGCCATAGTTAGTAAACAAATGGAGAGACTCATTATTCTCTATCCCTTTCCATCCTTTACCTTTACCATTTTTAACTATTTCTTTACCTTTCCAAGTTAGTAAACATGCCCTAAGAGAGTTGGCTAACAAGTGATTCAAGCCATTAGAAGATTACGTGCTCCAAGAAACATGTGGTATGTTTATTGATGATTTAGGACCTTATGACAATAATAAATCAACGCGTCTGGGAATTCTCAAAGTCGCTTACAAAGCATGCATACTCTTGTGATAGATGGAATCCTGGACCTCAGCAGAGAGAGACAATGTCACGATGAAGATCCGGTGGCATATGTCCAGAGTTTCAGGGAGAATGCCATGGATTTCAAGGAAGATCGTAAATAATAAGCTATGGTGAAAATGTGTATCATCGGGATTTTGGAAATTTTTGACAACATGACCTTCGCCAAATTACTTGGAGTAACGAACCGGACTAACACTTTAGTGTTGGCCGAGGCAGGTGTAAAGAAATTATCTTACAAATTGCCAATGGAAACTAGCAGACGGTCTGGGATGACCTTTTAAGTATCAACATTTAACTGTTCTGGGAATGACAATAACTAATATTGAGCAATTGACCGAAATTGACAATATATCGACAATAAAGCATCAATAAGCAATTATCCGAAATTGACAATAAACTATTAGTTATCAATTGCCCAAGATGACGATAAAAACTATCTGTTGTCCAGGATGACATTAAACCACCAGTAAGCAAGTAATTGTCTGAGATCAACAATAAACTATCAGTAAGCAATTGTCTAGAATTGACGATAAACTATTAACATTTAACTGTCTGGAAATGACAAGAAACTATCATTAGGAAATTGTCTTAAATTGACAATTATCAATTATCAATTGTCTGAGATCAGGTTAAACTATCAGTACACATCCGACTGATTGAGTTCAACGCAAAACTATCAAACTCCCTGACATTGACAACAAACTATCAGCATTTGATGGTCTGAGACGACCTTAAGCTACAACTGTCCGCAATGACGTCAAACAATCTCCACCCAAGTGGGTAAAAGTAACTATAGCATCCAAGTGGATTAGAGAACATAACACTTGAGTGGGTCAAGCACAGCACCCAAGTGGGTAAGAAGAAGAGTATCGTAGCAGTCTAATGGATGGATCCAGACCAGAGCATATCGAAGGTAGGCTTCGACGGTCGAGTAGTACTGGTTGAAGTCAACCACGTACAGGAAAAGGCCAAAAGGAAGCAAATACATTGCCGTAAATCGCTAGTAATGGAGTGTTAATCACTCAGCTCCGCCATTGGAGACGTCTCATGATTGTAAACTAACGCTCGGGGATTGTAGTGGTCCGGCGAGTCATCTCAGCTTAAATTTAAAGAGTCACTTGGAGGCAAAGTTTTCTGGTGATACGCCGCTATGATTGAAAGAAATTCCACAGGAATAAATTGGAGGCAACGCATGGTGACAGTCGCTTGAGACGATTGAGACTTGGTGACATGAGGCAAGGTTAGATGATTTGATAGATTAAGTAGTTTAGATTAAAAAAGGAGATCATGTTGTGATTTAGTAAAGCTGTAAAAAATTATATTTAAAAGTGTAATTAAATACTTTATTAATTAACACTAATGAGAATGAATTATGAAAAGTAAGAATCTAAGCACGTTGGTGCCTGTCTTGTGTAATCTGCTTCTGTAATCTCTTTCAGTCAATGAGTTGTTGAATTTGAAGAATCCCTCGCCAGAGCTTTAAAATATGCATTTTCTGCATTTGCCAACCGGCTTTGAAACATTGTCCACTCGTTTTTACACCTATCCCTTACCTGTCACCACCATTACGAAATACCCAAAATAAGTATTAAAATTACTGGAGATATCTGAGTACAGATCAATGGGTTGAAACATGGAAAAAGATTAACATACCCCTTGCCATGGTGCTTTTCCATTTTCTGATTCTCCCTAACAAACAATGTAGAACAAGTATAATCAGTACTTCAAAACAGCATCATAGAAATCTTAATGCAGAAAACAACAGTGAGTGTAACTGTCGTATAAGATGTCGTTCCCTCACCTGGCTCCCGAGCGAGGGAAGAGTTTGGTGAATGATCCACTGAGCATCAACTACTCCAATCTTTTCGTGGGCAGGCTGTTAAAATGAATGTCAATTTCAAAAAGAATTCACCAGTAATACATGATGAAAAATAAGAGATGATAATGGCAACAGCAGGTAGGATACTACCTCCACACATTTTCTGAGAACAAAATCAAGACCCCAACCATGAACCAAGTCATTCTGCATTTCCATAATAATGTGGTTCCGGTTAAGCATAGCATGCAAAATAAGAGCTACTCGTCACTAAACTTAAGTGAACGCGACTTAAATAGCCTCACCTGAAGCATATGCCACACACAACGCCAAGCGTCTCGTGAAAACACTGGAGCCATTATCTCCACAAAGCTGCATTAACAAAAAGACCGACATGGCCGAGAAATCTAATTAATTGGCTATCAAATAAAGCAGATGGATGACATTATTGTATTAAGAAAGCTACAAAACAAGAGTGCCACTCACGCAGCACAGGGAGGCAGATGCGGATCAGTGCACCGTCCTGGTTTTTCCTCTGTCTCTCTGAAGGACACACATTAAATGAAGCAAATAAGCTCTACACTAACGTAAGTTTGATTAATCTGAACTGAGAAGTGTAATGCACGCGTCCGAACATGCTTACTTGTGAACTTCTTGATCAATTCTTCTTTTGGTCATCTGCCATGTTATTCCTTTTTTTGATTCTACTCCTGGTTGTGAAATCTCCAGGCCGTGCTTTTTCACTAGTCTTATATATCTGAATCAAATAACAAATCACATTTTACAAAAAGGATTATACTTTGGACAACAGAATAAATAAATCCAGCTCATCTGCAACCAACTCTTACTCTTCCGCATCAAAATTCTCGACTCCCAGGTCTTCATCCCAGATAAATATGTAGTCATAAGGTGCGATGATGTCGGGATGCAAAAATCTTTTGGCATACCACCTTGACCAAAAATTCAGGGAGTTCAAAGTCAACATACATTTCAAAGGAACATTAAATTTTAATATCCAGTAAGAAGAATGTTACACCAGACTCCTTACCATTTAGTCTGCTTACGAACACTCACATGAATAGCCCGCTTCGACCACTCGAACTCATTCCATTCAGTTGTTCGACCATCATAGTGAAAGAGAAGGATTGTAAAATTTTCCGAAAACTGCAGAGAAGTTTATTCTCTCAGATACAGCACAAATACATATACACCGGTAGAGAGCACAATCACACGGAGAGAGAGAGAGAGAGAGAGAGAGAGAGAGAGAGAGAGAGAGAGAGAGAGAGAGATGGAGAGACCTTTTTCACCGCTGTATCAATGTTGTTTCTCTGGTCGTAACCAACTGTGAATGTTACAAGATATTTTGGCTTGGTGATTAGGTCCTGCAAAAGTCAACTTGGTCAAAAATGACACTGATTAACTAAAAAAAAGTATTATATTATAATACACCGACATTAAAGCTGCCATATAGTCTCAGGAGAAGAGGATTATCACAGCCATGACAGCATCAACGAGAAATTCCTTGGGAATCCGAAACTATATAGAAATCAAACTGACCTCACCATTGATATTTTCTGTTGACTAGCCCCGGCTATTAGACACATATATTCAATGTTTTTCATTACTATCACTGAGCTTCATTCATTAACTCATAAAATCAGCTACTACCATAGAATATGCAAGTGTTACAATACAATACTGTATTTGATGATATTCACCAAGAAATAAGTATTCTGCTAAACTTCATTCAGTATATTCATGCATCACAAGGAATTCTCCAAAAATTTCAGATTGTAATGTCATTGCAATTTGTATTTTTCATTCAATACTCACCTCATTAGGATTCCCCCATAATCTGTGCAGATAGAAGTCCGATTCGGCTGCAACAATTCTTGGTGGTAGTCTTTCTGCACCTCTAGGATTTGATGGGACCCAAATCTGCAGCGGAATCAAGAGACAATCACAAACATATGAGTAAAAAATATAAACGGTCACTACATCAATTGAAGAGAATCTGTTAGATAAGAATTGCCCCATAATCTGTCAGACGTAGAATTAGTGCAAGATTTTGAAATGGGTTTATGATCTAACGCCAAACTGTGTTTCTAGTAGCCATGGAGTTACTAAGTGTTCCCGATAGCATAAATATTACGGGTTACACAAAGGGTGCAAAGTTTGTAGTAGTGCAAATTATGGAGAAATATACCTGCGATGCACTGTTTGAGTTTGGAGCTTGACTTGAGTTACTATCACTGCTCTTTACAGAGGGCCAAGAATCTTGATTTTCTCGTATCGAAAGGCTTGATTGTTTTTCATCAATGTACGAAATGTCAACAGCTGGAAGAAGACTGGAAGGAATAGTAAGCTGCCAATATATGAACAGTCTATTAAAATATTAAAGGAGTAATACAGTGTCCACGCCAAACAAAAAAAGAAATAATTACTGCAGAAGTAAGAACACTCGAGTGTTTATAACCTTTGTTAATGACAAAGTGGGAAACGATGCTCCTATTAAGAAACCGCACACTACTCCTACGAAAGTTGTTACGATCAGCCTCATACTCTCGTTGGGCTTCCTACTAACCGTACTGCAAAGAAAATGAAGCAAAATAAATTCTCTAAACAGATCTGGTGTTTAAAAAACTACAAAAAAAAATTAGCTCTTAAACTTTTTTTTAAAAACAAGAGAAGAACTAAACCTGCGTGATAGAATTCCCATTTTATCTACAACCCTCTGTAGATTCGGTGAAGAATGACCATGAGCCAAAAAAACTTTACAATCGGGCGACGATCTGCATAGTTTATAGAAGTAAAATTCAAACTGGTCCTGAACGAACTACAGACACGCATTCAAAATCTGTTCTTTCCAACTAATCCTACAACAGACAAAATATTCAAAAGCAATAAAGAAGGAGAAAGCTGTTGGGGCCTTGATCTTTTGACAGGGATCGTTTCAGACTGTATGCTCAAATTAAACTTGTTTAATACTCATTTTACATACAATATATGATTAATTCAAGAATTGCTACTGCTTTATCTACCTGGCACTAATAACTCTGTCGAACAGGAAACCATCTGCTCCCCACTCTCAACTACGATGATATACAAACCAAGACCTTGTTGAAGCTCTTAACTGGGAATTCCCACGGTTAAGATACATGTTTCCTCTTTTGACTTGTATTAATAGCTTAATTTCAGATCACACAATTTTCGGAAGGCTAGCAATAAGTTGTTTCTTTATCATTTTAATTGACAATAACAGCTGGGATTGCTTTCTTCTAACGATACTGAAGTCAACGAATATCCAAAAATTATTATTTAAAAAAACATGAATCCAGCATAAAAACCGCTCAAAATATGGAAATTCAAATGTATTTACTCAACATCTATCCCATAAAATGTTGAATATGAACCCCAAGTTACTAGAAAATTCATAGAAGTAATGACAATGAAAAAAATTACATCTTTTTCCTGTCTAAGCAAAGTGAAATACAAAGTTACTTTACTTCAAATAGAATTTGAATGGAGGAATCGAGCTAGAAAATAAATTTCTAAAGAAAAAGAGAAGACCCCAAATTGAGATTCGAAGCTAACTTTAGCTGGTGGAAACTTTACGATTGGAAAAAGCTACAAAAACCATCGTTTCGTTTTTCAGGTAAACAGAGAAAAAAGAAGTAGGAAATCACAGTTAAACTTACCGAGAAGAACAACCTTAAACACGGGAGCAAGATCTGGAAAAAAAGTTTCCGTTTCGACAACTTAGAATCACGAGGAAAACGATAACAGCTCTTCTTTGATATTAAATCCTTCCAATGGCCGTGGAAGCCCAAGAAACTCAAAGAGCATGACGTGAACTATAAATTTAACGTACGAGGAACAATGAATCCCACGCTCTTACTATGTTTTGTGAAGAAGAAATCTCACGATTTCCACAAGAAATCTAGTTTACTTGGTTCTTTTTTCAGGTAAAAGATTGGATTAAGGTTTAGATTCAGAGGAAATGACATATGGAGTCAAAAGAAACTACTATATTGAAAAGTCAGCCATTATTGTTTTGGTTTTAAATTGCTTTTTATTTTCAGTTTCAAAAACTATATTAATTCTATGCTCAATAAATTTATATTTGTAGGTTAGTGAGAATTAGGTTTTGGCATTACGTTTCATTTATGACAAGGGAGTTGACCAGCTCACTCACAAAACTAAAATGCAAATTGTTTTTATTTATTAAATTATTAATATTTTAAAATCTGACTGCTCTTTAACTTCATGCTGAAATTATTTAAAATGTTCCTACATGCATTGATTTAAATCTGAATGGTCTTGATTTATTGAATATAAAAATTAAAAAAATAAATTTATTTTTTATTTATTTTCAAGTCACATGATGTAACTTATGTTACATTTTAATATCAAGAGTTTGTGAACAAAGACATGGTTTATGAATAATAGAGATGGGGATTGCGGTTATTGGAAGAGACAGTTTCAGCTGAAGATACATACATCTTTAGAATGAAATGTCAAAATAGAGGACCAAGTCTTGTTCGAAAGAGTTTTAATTTGACTTTTTGTGTCAAATTTAGGGAAAATAATGAATGGTCAGTTTTTTTTACCCGTTTTACTAATTACTTGGAAAAAGGTGATCGCAAGAATGGTCAAAATCCATTATAATGTCAATATTATTTTAAGCTCTAGTTTTCAAAAAAAAAAGTAATAATAATATAATATAACTAATATAAAACGTTTATATTAGTTATATTATAAGTGTGGAATAGGGCCAAATTAGGAATAATAATAATAAGTGTGGAATTGGGCCAAGTTTGGAATATTATAGGGTGTTTGGAGAAGTTTGATTAATTATATTTATCGTGAGCCGTTAAACATGCATAAATATTTTTTCTCATTTTTCTAAAAAAATATGTATATCAGTGTCAATTTTTTTTAAGTTTTAAATGTTTATAAGAAATAAATGTTAAATGTCGACATGCTAATAGATATATGAGTGATGTACCAGTTTATTATATAAACTTGATCAATATAATATTACTATGAAATTTGATACATGATCATATTAAACTCTAGGAAGAACTTAGGATTCAAATACTTAAAAATTGATTAAAACATGTCACTTTTCAAATTGGTGATGATGAAATTGAGAAGAAAAAAGGGAAAAAGAAATGAAATGAAAATGGGCTTAACATTAAGTTGATTGGTGAACGATGTTGGTGTGAGTTTGGTATTAGTCATGTTGAAGTTGAAGATGCACCTCTTAGGAGAAATTTCTAGTGGATTTTTGTGTCTTTTTTTGACCAGTTTGTTGTTTTGTGTTGGGCAAAGTTCCACCAAATATAACAATCCACATCAAGCCCTCTAATTTCTCCTTTTATTTTGTTCATTTTCTTTTCCATAACACTTTCATGGTTATCATTAACAGTAGAGTTTTCTTCCTGGCGGCAGTGTTCATTTAATCATAAAGTCCTTGAATGTCACACAAGGAATAATATATTAACTTAACTTCATATAAATTTAGATCACTATTATAAAAATGAAATACAATAACAACCACTTATTTAGTACAATGATAGTTTTACAAAATCTGTCAAAGGAAAAAGGTGTTAGGTAAGGTAATTTTGATAATATGACAGTTTTTTTATTAACAGTTTTTTATCTTATGCTATAATTTTTCCATTGTTGCAGGAAGTTGCTTGTCGGATTGTTAAATCGGTTGGAGACAACGTTGTTCTTCAAAAAAAATCATCTGAGGGAATTTCCTTTGCAAAGAAGACAAACGATTCAAAGAAGCGGAGAGTTTACAAGTGCAAGGATAAGGAGACTAAGATGACGGAGATTCCCCGTCATCTATCTACTTTTTGCGGTACCCACGATGATGGGGAATCCCGTCATTGTACCCCTTATAGTGACGGTTTTTTAAATGACTAAATATGACAGTCTGGTAGATGACAGTCAGTCAGCCGTCAATATAAGGTTATAATGACGGGTTTTACCCGTCATCTAACCCCCTTTCATAGTATTGGATACATATTTTCTTTTTTCCATCAACCTACTTTAATATGATAACGGTTCTTAATCTAATTTATCCTTAACTAAAATATACTTCAATTTTCACATACACCACCTTTTTTTACCATAAAACCCTAAACCTAAATTCTGAACAAGACATTACTCTATATACATTATATAGATTAAAACTTAATTTTTTAAATATTAAAAAAACTTATTCAAGTGTGGATCAATCTTTTATGTTCATAACTCTTAATAACGTTTCTGTAAAAACACTGATGTTCTAGGAGCAATAGAGAAAATAAGTGCATTCTCTTAAAAACCAAAGGTAACTGTTACTTCCTAACTACGATAGTATGCTCAAAAGCAATAGATTGGAATACTAGATAACCTTGGCTGCTCCAAAATCTTTGAGCAACAAAGTGATATGTTGTGTGCCCCTTTTACTTCATAAGATGCATGTATACTATGTTCTCTTTCCATGATTCAAAATCCTTTGGGCCAGATGGATTTACTTCGGGTATTTTTTTTTTTAAAAAAGCTTGGCACGTTGTTAGGCAAGATGTTACTAATGTTGTGTAAATAAGTGCATTCTCTTAAAAACCAAAGGTAATAGAGAGAGAGAGAGAGTGTGTGTGTGTGTGTGTGTGTGTGTGTGTGTGTGCGCGATTGTGTGTGTGTGTGCGCGATTGTGTGTGTGAGTGTGCATTCTCTTAAAAAATTATTTGCGAGTGGATAGTGCAGAACTTGGAGAAGGTAAACCTAGACACCTACCATTTACTGAAAAACCATCGGTGTTAGACCTCCACCTTCGGTACACCTTTATAAGAGAATCATCTATTTAGCTTGTCATTATCTCTACTTCGTTAAATGGTGAACAAGAAGACAACCTGCTGAGGGTTTTGAGAGAGCAACAAACAGTCTTAGGCTGGTCGATTTGTGACACGAAGGGAATTCTAAAGTCAATGGACAATAAGTGAAGCGTGGATGATCTCTAGGAGTAATAGAGAAAATAAGTGCATTCTCTTAAAAACCAAAGGTAACTGTTCCATCCTAACTATGATAGTATGCTAAAAAACAATAGATAGGGGCATTGGATAACCTTGGCTGCTCCAAAATCTTTGAGCAACAAAGTGATATGTTGTGTGCCCCTTTTACTTCACAAGATGCATGTATACTATGTTCTCTTTCCATGATTCAAAATCCTTTGGGCCAGATGGATTTACATTGGGTATTTTTCAAAAAAAAAGCTTGGCACATTGTTAGGCAAGATGTTATTAACATTGCGTAAATAAGTGCATTCTCTTAAAAACCAAAGGTAATAGAGAGAGAGAGAGAGAGAGGGAGGGAGAATAAGTGCATTCTCTTAAAAAGTTGTTTGCGGATGGATAGTGCAGAACTTGGAGAAGGTAAACCTAGACACCTACCATTTATCAAAAAACCATTGGTGTTAGACCTCCACCTTCGGTACACCTTTATGGGAGAAGCATCCTCTCAGTCTGTCATTATCTCTGCTTCGTTAAATGGTGAACAAGAAGACAAGCTGCAGAGGGTGTTGAGAGAGCAACAAATGGTCTTAGGCTGGTCGATTTGTGACACAAAAGGAATTCTAAAGTCAATGGACAACAGATGAAGCCTGGATGATCTCTAGGAGCAGTAGAAAAAATAAGTGCATTCTCTTAAAAACCAAAGGCAACCGTTGCATCCTAACTACGATGGTATGATAAAAAGTAATAGATTGGGCTACTGGATAACCTTGGCTGCTCCAAAATATTTGAGCAACAAAGTGATATGTTGTGTGCCCCTTTTACATCACAGGATGCATGTATACTATGTTCTCCTTCCATGATTCAAAATCCTTTGGACCAGATGGATTTACATCGGGTATTTTTCAAAAAAAAAAAAAAGCTTTGCACATTGTTAGGCAAGATGTTACTAATGTTGTGTAAAAAGTTTCAGGATTGGTAAGTTGTTAAGACAATTGGGCCACCTCCATTGCCTTGATCTGCAAAGCTCCCAATACTAACCAAGGATTATGACCTATATCAAACGTTACAATATTCTCTATTTATTTCTAAAATGTTGGCATACAAAAATAATGAGTACTTCCTGCTTAGTGATACTAAACCAATCTATCTTTATCCATGGCATAAATATTTGGGATAACTCTTTCTCTCTCTAGAGTTGTTTCGTAACAATATTAGGAGTGTGTGAGATGTGCTATGAAAGTTGATATCAAGAAGGCCTACGATTGCCTTAATTAGATGATTATCTTTGAAATGCTTTGTCAACTTGGCTTCCCTTATCAATTTACCAACTGAATTTTGGAATGTGTCACCATCCCTGCATTCTCTATCATTATCAATAGTGAGTTTATTGGTTATTTTATATGTGCTACAGGGTTGTGACACGCTGACCCCATGACACATCACCTTTTAGTTCTAATAAGAATCTTTTATCATGCTACTACCACCTAGTTTAAATTTCCATTGAAGATGCAATGACATTAACCTAATCAATGTATGCTTTGTAGATGATTTGTTATAGTTTATTCAAGGTGATATGGAGTCTGCCACTTATATCAAAGACGCTCTTATTACTTTTCAGTATCTTTCTGGGCCCAAACCAAACCCGCCACACTTTTTTTTCTCGAGTGTCCCGATAATTGTTGTGAATCATATCCTCGATAATACTAGTTTAGTTGCATTTTTTCATTTAATGTTTGCATGCATGTACCGAAGTATCGAGAGCATCCACGAGGAGTTATAGGCTGCCTTGAATTATCTGAGGTGCTTTATGTTAGAATTGATCCATTAAAGCACGAGAATTATATGTTCCATGAAGACTTTTTTTGTCAATAACCAAAAGATAAACACAAATACAGAATACAATGGGCATACCCTAGGAAATACAACCTACAAGACTCTAAAAGGGTAAATGAGGCAAGCATAAACCAGAACAAGGTAGAAACCTAATTCCACATATTAATCAAAGTATGATCAATACATTTTCTTTAAAAGATTGTAAAAAGACAAGTTTCTCTCACCATATATAGTTACAATCTTCTTAGATATGAAAAAGGTCTCCATAATTTTACCTAAGAAAACTCTTCTATTTTTTTTTCAATCCAGACACAGTAAACAAAAACTAAAAACATAGTCTTCACACAAATGCTAAGTATAGAACTACCAGGAGAAACATGTAATAACGAGTGTAAAATATATTTCCATGAGTTTGTTGTGCATTACATGTTACACTTGTTAATTAAGTCCATTAAGATATTGTTTGTCGTAGTACATTCAAGAAATAGGTGAGCAGCAGATTCCAATCTAGAAGAACATAAAACACAAGACAACCCAGCATTAGGACACCATTTAGATACATGGTCCTTAGTAGCTAACTTTTCTAACAGTGCAAGCCAAGTTATAAAAGAACATTTCAGGATATGACATGAGAACCAGACTACTCTAGTCCAATTTTTCTTTGGTTTATGATGTAATAAGACTACATAAATCCCACTGATGGAAAAGGATTCAATAATGCTGGTTGTCCATGACCAAGAGTCATGTTGATGAAGAATAGGTTGTCTGATATCTAATGAGAACTTCCAATGGGCAAAGCTAGATGCAAGACTTTGACTGGGCCAGTGCCAAGCCCCATTTTTATCAAAGCACTTTTAAGTAACTAACATAATACTCCTTTATAGAATACATTTATGTAGTAGTAATTAACTAAGCGCTTAGTATCTGTAATGGTTCATTACAGTTTTGATAATTATACTTGAGCATCAAAATAGAAATTATCATCATTGATCAACAAAAAGAGATTCAAAACTTAAGGATATGAAAGGTGTATAAATTAGTTCGATAGTATTTTATCTAATTATACATGTTACTACATCATAGAAGGGCGACACATAATGAATAATAGGTCGGGAATAATTATATCAAGTAATTTAAAATACGATTGGAGTTGAATTATAATTTTATAGTATAATTTTTTGTAATTAATGATTAATAAATTAAAAGGTATGACATAGATACTTACTAGTCAACTGTTTAAATTCATTCAGTCCAATTTTAGGAAACTTAATTACTATTTGAAATTAATTTTATTAAGTATATAATTTTTGGCTCGGATTAATCCTAAATCCTAGCCGTTGGATATTATAATAAATATGAGGCTTCTCTGAGTTTAGGTTAAGTCTAGTTGATATCATTAGTTAAGAGAACTGACAGACCTAGGGAAACTCATTCTCTCTCCAAAACTATTGAGAGAGAGAAGAGAGATTTTTTCTAATTTTTTTAGTGCCCACTCACTCGTTCTTGGTTGACGGTTCAAGAAATAGCGAGGAAGATCACAAGGTCTTGGTATTCTCATGATTCAACATCACACGGTCAGATCGAACAGTGGCGTTAGTGGCAGTTTACATGGCGATGTGGGGAGTTGGTTCATGGTGTTGACGCATAAATTAAGACATAAGTTCGCACATATGTTGAGGTTCAAATCTTGATGTGTAAAAGAAGATTTTTTTTGGTTCACACATCAAAGGCAATCTCTAGATTCATTTCAAATAAATTAAAGATTGAGACAATTTTCGCCATGATATTTCCTTCACTCTTAACATACTCTTATATTTAATCACCTTGTAAACTTATCTCCTTATCATCAGAGGTGTATGTGCGGAATGCTTTCTATTCAGATAGGGGCCTTCTTTCTTAGCGAAGCCGAGGCACTAGCATCGTTAATGTTAGAACTAAGTTCCAAAACTATGGGTTCAAGAGCATTGCTTCTCTTATCTCTATGGTGATCTTTCCTTTTTTGGTTATCATTGTGGTTGTTCGGTTTCTCCTGCTCTTCCTTTTCTTGAATGACTTCTTCAACACTTATGCACCTATGAATTCTCAAATGCAGCTCCATCAAAGAGGTTCACCTATGAATTCTCAAATATTGGCATTGGATATTTTATTCATTCTAAAATATTGTGAAAAGGCTTGTGATTAATTTCTAAACGAGAAACTCCTCATTCAAATATTTTAATTTGATTTTGAAGAGCAGGATTTTGAAGTTGTTCTTCAATTCTCATGACTTTTATTTTTTGTAAAATGCACAATTGTCTTTCTTTACAATAAATTAAATTTATGGATTTAAAAATAGAATTTTATTTTAATGTTTTCAATTTCTCATTGTAAGAAAAAGAAAGAAATTTGAATTTAACAGTTTCATCTATGGGATAAGTAATTATCTCATAATGCTCTGTGAGAAAAGGATACAACAGATAAATGAATGGTAAACCCAAAATGATTTTATCTGTCATATTTTTCATGATGACAAACGATGTTTTGAAACATACATTGTCTTGGTAAATATGAACTTTGGAGATTTCATAATTGATATGTATTCGAATATCATTGACAGAAGACAATAATTCTTTTATCTTCTTGAAGTACTTAGTTGAAATTAATCATTCCTGCATACAATTCAAATCTACTCCTGAATCAATAAGAGTCATTGTTGTGAAATCAAAATCTTGAAATTATTCTGACTATTATGTGCCATTTATTGATTTTGATATGATTAAGGAATTTGATGAAATTATCATCATCTTGATTGTTGACAATAGGTTCTTCAACCATATTATCAGAAATTGAGAATTTACTAGGTTCTCCTAGTTCACTAGATTCATGACTCTTAATTAAACTCTTTTTTTAAAAGGTTTAATTCTTCTTTTATTTCTATGTTTAAATTTTTTAATTCTTTTATTTCAAATTTAATATTTTTAATTTTCTTTTGAAGTTCTTGTAAGGTAACTTTCTTTTCATTTCCTTTCCTTTAACCTTATTGAAATTTTCAAGGATATGTGAAAGGCTTGCAGTTATGTTATTATTAAACTTAGTATTTTCTTTTTTTAGAACTACCTTTCTAAGTCTTTCAAGGTATTCTTGTTTTAATTCTGGATTTTCAACTTTGCTAATTAAATCCAACAAGAGGTTTTCTTGTCCTTCACTTTTATTTAAAACAGTAAGTATTTTACAACAATTATCTCTATATCTCATTGAGATGTTAGGAGAATCACTATCAGAACTTGAGAAGTTAGGTTTAGAGAATTTAGGAGATTCAAATTCTCCTAAATCTATATTACTACTTTCATAATATTCTATTAATTCTATGATCTTAAACAATTGTTCATAATGCTTAGTGAACCGTACTAGCAACCATTCATTAAAAATTTCATACTTTAATATGTTGCTGACAATTTTATTCATTATCTATGATCTTAATCCTCTCGTACTAATACAAGATCATAGTCTCATTAATAAATATGGATTTTTCAGATATTTATATATATCATTTAACAATAATTTAAAAGAACAATTATAAGAAAAATGTAATCTTTATTAAATTTCATATCAAAATGTCAATACATATATTTTGAGGGCATAACCCCCAACAATCTTCTACTTGCTCTAAAGCAAATGTAGAATTTCTCTCAATCCCATGATTCACACATGATCATCAAAGAACTTCGTAGAAAGTGTCTTGGTAAATGAGTCAGCTAGGTTCTGATCCAATGTTATCTACATAACAGTCATAGCCAGATTTTGATCCAACGTTATCTACACAACATTTAGATCACCTTATGTATGACCCGGACGTCGAATTTTGACTATACTTATCTGATTCATAATCGGTATATCTAGTGCGATTCAAGTCTCTAACTAAACAAACAACAATATAGTTTCTCGTTCTCCTAAGATACTTGAGAATATGCTTTACTGCAATCCAGTGTTCCAAACCTGGATTCGATTGATAATGATCGACAATTCCCATTGGATAACAGATGTCCGATCTCGTACACAACAAGGTATACATGAGACTTCCAACTGCTGAAGCATAGAGAACCTTTCTCATATCCTCTTCCTCCTGAGGTGTCTTAGGACATTGTTCTTTGGAGAAGACGATTTTATGTATGGTCGATAGTTGAACTTTCTTGGAATTCTCCATAGAGAATCTCTCAAGAAACTTATCAATATAAGATGCATGTGAAAGTGTTTAGAGCTTGTTCTTTCTATCCCTTAGAATTTGGATGCCTATAACATAGCTCGCATCTCCCTGATCTTTCATTTGAAATTTCTCAGCTAACCACTTCTTTACCTTTGACATAGTTTCTACATTATTTCCAATGAATAGAATATCATCAACATAAAGAACTAAAAAAAATAATATCTTATCTTTGATGTATGTATAAACACAGGCTTCGTCAACATTTTGCTCGAAACCATAAGACTTTATAATCTCATCAAAGTTAAGATTCCAAGATCTAGATGCTTGCTTTAATTCATAAATGGATTTAAGCAACTTGCATACTTTCTGCTCTTGTCCCTTTTGTACGAACCCTTCTAGTTGCATCATGTAGATGCTTTCTTCAAGAGAGTCATTCAGAAAAGCTGTTTTGACATCCATTTGCCATATCTCATAGTCAAAACTAGCCGCTATGGACAAAAGGATGCGAGTGGATTTCAACATGGCCACATGGGAGAATGTCTCTTCATAATCGACTCATTTCCTTTGTGTATAGCCATTAGCTACTAATCGTGCCTTGAAAGTCACTAATTTCCCATCTGTACATCTTTTCTTCTTGAAAATCCATTTACATCCAATGAGCCTGACATCTTCAGGTGGATCTATAAGTTCCCATATGGAATTAGAATATGTAGATTCCATTTCCTGGTTCATGGCTTCTTGTCATTTCTCCTTTCCAGGATCATCCATTGCTTCTCCATAAGATAATGAATTGTCTTTATTAGTTTCTGACACTAAGACATGTGCTTCTAGTTCATAGCGAATTGGTTGTCTCACAACCCTCCCACTATGACGTTGCACTGGGGTTTCCTTTACAGGAACTGTGGTTTATCTAATTTTTCCTTTATCTGCTATGAGGTTTGTAGTTTTTCATATAGTCATACGCAAGGAAGGTTGCATTTGTCTACACAAACACATTTTGATCTTTGTGATTATAAAATTATCCACATCTAATCTCTGGAGTATAGCCTCAAACCTTGAGTCTAACTTTCTGGTCTTGAGACTAGGAACATGTGTTGGACACCCCCAAATGATGCAAATTAAGTTTGGAGTCATTCCATAACACTAAAGCTGAACTACTTAAGACTTAGAGGGCACTACATTCAAAATGTAAGTTGCCGTGTGTAGTGCATATCCCCAAAATGTAAGTGATAGTGATGAGTAGCTTAACATCGACCTAATCATATCCAATAAGATTTGATTTCTCCTCTCTGTAACACCTTTTTACTATGGTGTTCCAGGTGTTGTGAGTTGGGATAATTATTGAATTCTAAATTCAAGTATTCACCGCATCGATCGGATCAAAGGGCTTTCAATAATTTACCTATTTGCTTTTCAGTTTTAGCTTTGAAGTCTTTAAACTCTTCAAAAGTTTCAGACTTTATTTGCATAAGGTAAGTATAATCATATCTTAAGTAATTGTCAATAAAAGTGACGAAATACCCATACCCACCTCTAGCTTGTACATTGATCGGTCCATAAACATCACTATGTAATAGCTCAAGTGGTATCTTGGCTCTTTGACCGCTTCCTCTAAAATGTCTCTTGGTCATTTTACCCACTAGACATGATTCACAAACAGAAAGAGTTTTAACTTTTGGTTCTATCAGAGCACCATGCCTCGTTAACCTGTTTAACCTATCTAGATTATGTCCCAACCTAAGATGCCAAAAATATGTGTTATCATCATCGTGAGAAACTTTTTGTCGTTTGTTACTTTTAAGTTTTGCTACTTTAAATAATTCAGAATTATTTAACGGAGGTTTAGTCGATTTAAGCATATACAGTCCATTTATAACTTTTGCATGACAAATATCAATTCATTCCTAGAAATAATAAATTATTTATTAATAAAAGAAATTTTGAATAATTATTTTTGCAAAAATGAAAGAGAAATCAAGTTTCTCGAAAATCTAAGAATATAATAAACATCATTCAAAAGTAAATAATTATATCCAAAAAGTAAGTGAGATTTCCCTAATGCTTTAGCTGACACGAGCGCGTCATTGCCAACTCTCAAAATGATCTCATCATCATCTAGCTCCCTTGACGATCAAGTATCTGTGAAGAAGAACATATTGGTTAGTGGCTCCTAAATCAAGTATCCAGGATGACAAATCATTTCCACTAAGAATTAAGTTCATATTTGATTTACAACGTACAAAATTATCACCATTCAATTTCTCAAAAGCGAGTAAAACAGTAACAGGATTGCTCATGGTAGACATAACATTGATAACTGAAATTTAAAACATGATTCAATATAATTGATAAATATCTAGAATTCGAAAAGTAAATGTGATTCATGAATGCAACATAATAAACACACAAAATTTAACATTTACTAATCATGATAAAATAACTCAATGATTAATGTATGGCCTTAGGGTCACTCAGATTAACCTTAGACTGTCTATGAGACATTCTCATCCTTAATAATTAAAACTTAAAATATCTCATATTTTCTCTTTTAATAATAATGTATCGCTCGTTTGGTCAAGTCACAACTATTCACATGAAAGCTTAATTATAACTTTGTGCGTGTAACCCATTATTTTGGATTTCATGACTTAATTTAGAATATGTCGCATTAGGGTCAGTCAAAATTAAACTACATCACTTCCGCCTATCTTCTTAAGAAGTCCAACGTTGGTATTGGTACAGCTTGAAATCTTCTTTAAGGGGATGAAAACAAACCCCATCTTGAGGCCCTGATTGTACATTACGGTGTTGTACTAATAATGGAGACCATAGGTTACATTGACATGTAAACCTTCTCCCACTCACTATTTTAGGATTATGTGTTTCCATTTTAACTCATTAATTAATTCTAAATTAATTACTAGTTAAAATAATAATCCTATGAATATTTAATAACTAGTTATATCAATCTCATTGGTCTAAATTCATTTAACAATCTAAGGAGCCTAAATCATGATTATGTGAGCTTAGATTAATTAATTAAGTATATTCATCAAACTTTAATAAAACTCTTTAAAGTCGGTTATTTTAAAGGTTACTATAGCTCTTCGCGTGGTGTGATTACCAAGTTTTAACTAATTAAAATCTCTCAATTTACATGCAATTGATTTCATAAAATAATACATATAAACATATTGGGACAATCTTAATAAATCATGTTTCTACAGATGAGATGCATGATTAAATAAAATTGTGGGATTTTCATGTATGGTATGTGATTGACTAATGCATGGACATGTTATCAAACATAACAATTACAATAATTATTTAATATTGTTAAATAAAATAATAATGGACTGAGTGACTATTGAGTATTTTTAAATTACAACCCTTAAAATAAAGAAATAAAATTATAAAACGGACTTCAAGAATATATATTTCTCAAATATTGCATTCTCCTCCTGATGTCCATCTTCATAATCTATAAGTTTTGAACAAATTCTATTTAATTAAGAAAAAAAATTATTGATTAAAATTAATTTCTATAATTATCCTTTTAAAATAGTTGACTTTGACTTAATCAACCTATTAATTTCTATTTTTTATAAAATTAAAATTTAATAATTAATTCTAAGTTTCATAAAATTCAAAATTAATAATTAATTTTAAAATTACATTAATTTCAAAATTTAAAAAGATAATTGATAGATTGAGGGTTATCATCAAATACTATGGTGATAGGGTTGGTTGGTATCAGGGTTGTATGAAATTTACCTAAAAGTGACAATAGTTTCAACCGATGATAGGACTATTCTATCGTCGCTCCATCATCGTCGGCTACCACTGCCGCCACTAGTCCCAGTGCCGATAGCGGTCGGCCACAGTTGCCGGAATAGTTTTCCCGGTGTGAACAGTAAATTTTCCGTGAACATTAAATTTCCATCATGAATAGTATTTTTCCATAGTGAACAGTGAATTCTGTCGTTCGTCTCGTGCGTTCTTCGTCTTCTCGTGTTCGAATAATTACAACAATATTCAAAATAAATTACAAAAATTCTTACGCCTAAAAACGGCTTACACAAGATCTAAGGAAAAAATAAAAGATCAAAACCTAACTCAATAATCACCATACAATTAATGATCAATTATTTTCCACACATTCAAAAAACATAATCGTTCATTCATTCATACGTATCTCATATTTTATGAACAATGTAAGAAAACTCACACAATATATAACATATAAATATATAAAGACCGCTCTGATACCACTTCTTGGTAGTCGCGGCGCGTGCACGGCGGAAACGTGTGGCGCGTGGCTATTTTAAAAATTAAATTTTTAATAAAAATTAAATCTTTTAGTAAAATAAAATCACGCAATGCTACGATAACCCGAAATTTTTTTATTGAAAATTATTTTCAATCAATCAGGTTCTATTATATATTTATATATTAAATTAACAACATATAAGGTTAGGAATCATATACCTCTTGTAGTCTAAATCAAGCAACCTCGAGAAGCCAATCGATTCTTCATTTCTACGAAATTGTTTCAACGATCAACAGACTTTGAGATCCACACTAAAATCTTCCAAATCAATCCTCAATGTACTAGGACATGTGTGGGCACATAGAATATAACGAAGACACTTTTCTATCTCTATATGTACTCAACACATGGGATCTATAGATTTTACTGAGAAAGACTTTTGTGAGGCAATTCTCTAAAAGAACGTCACGATGATTCTTTTAGAGATTTGATTAACACTTAATCATAGAAAAATCAATCCTTAAGAATTATGTTCTTCTCTCAACTCTTGATTGATGAACTAATTCTATGATTAAATTGATTGAACTGATTCTTTATTTTAGGCCATCAGAATAATATCTGTATATTTTTCTTGATAATGACGTATAAAATATTTTAAGATAATTGAAATAATGTCAATAATAGTGGAACCCACTGCTATTGTGCACAACTACAATGCCATGTGGCACTCGATGTTGCACACCCGCTACTATAGTCTCACGTGATACTACAGCAGTCCATGCCAAACTCTAATACTCAATCAGTGATTGACACTTGATAATTATTACGTATTAAATACTTATTTTAATCAAATTAAATATCTAGATATTTGTTATAATCTCATTATATAAAACGCATTCACTAAGATGTCTATCCACATCAATAATCCGGATCTAGATCACATGCATTCATAATTTTTAGTGAGCTGTACTAGCAACCAGTCATTAAAGATTTCATACTTTAATATGTTGTTGACAATTTTATTCATTATCTATGATCTTAATCTTCTCGTACTAATACAAGATCATTGTCTCATTAATAAGTATAAAATTTTGAGATATTTATATAAATTATTCAACAATAATTTAAAAAAAATTATAAGAAAAATGTAATCCTTATTAAATTTTATATCAAAATATCAATACACGTTCTTTGAGGGTAACCTCTAACACGATCTCCTAAAGCGCATATGTCATCGGGGGAAGGCTTCTTGGTAGTAATCCATAAACTACCTGAACTCTTCTTGATTTCTGACTAAGGGGACTGTAAGCTTAAAAATGGTATCATCCTCCCTAGCTCCCGGAAATGTTAAAACCAAAAAAAACAAAGAAAAGGAAGAAGAATAAATGGGGAACTTACGAGATTTAAGATGAAAAGTAAAGAAAAATGAAGGAAGGAGTCCTTAAATAAGTTGCGGATGTCAAAATGAAATCCAAATCACTTTACAAGTATTGGAAAAAATCAATGAATGGGCACCTCGCGGTACTCAAATCCGAAGAGGCACAATGTGAAAGGTGAGGTATAACAAGACACACTGAAACGACGTGACAACAGATGAATGTGGAAATGATAGCTCGCGATGGAACAAATAAAGTCCGTCAAAGGAAAATTCAAGAATCACGCCACGCATTTTCGGAGAGTGTTGGGAACAGAAATGGGAAGATGAAGGGTAGCCGCTGACAACATAGAGGCTGAAAAACTACTTGGAGAACTACGACACATGTCCCTGAAGAGCTTGAAATGAAAAAAAATGGGAAATGAAGCGGCAAGAAAAATGATTATTGTAAAGGGGAGGAACATATCACGCACGACAGGAACATAAGATGTGACGGTAGAAATGACAATCATTGCACTTCAATGAATGAAATTTCATTGAGTGTAATGGGGCCAACGAACATACTTAGATGTCATCTTACACGTGACAAGATCTAGACTGAAAAATACATCTAGAGTAAAGACGGAACGAAGGTCGTACGATCAAGTATACAATTACTAGATGGATCTTATTTGGGAATATTCTTTTTAGATAAGGGCAATTCGTTGTAATCTTATTGTGAAATTTATGTATAAATAATGGTATGTATCTCCTTAAAAAATCAATCAAATACAAGACAACTTAAACTCTTGAGTTCTCATTCTTTTTACTTTCAAATTTTAGTATTTTCTGCTTGTACGTGATCAATTCTTCCCTCACTGGAAAAATCCTTTACATATGAATTAGTTGTATTTTGCATCATTTGAATTTTGATTGATGATGAAATGAATAATCTCGAGAGATATCAGTGTGTGATTATGAAGAATCACCGGTAAAAGATTTTACTTTCAATTTTGATTTGCGTAGTCATCCATTTTATTCTTCCTACAATAATCACACTAATGATATAATTCTGTACTATTTTTATTTTATATACACCATCTCTCATTTGTTAAGGATTAAAGATATTTTGTTCATGGTTGTTACCATGATTTAGTAGAGAAAAGAAAATCATAAAACGTAAAGGATGAGACTTTTGTAGTGGTTTCTATTAAACATTGGAAAACTCTACAATGCTGAGGAATTATTGCCGGCATTGATTATGGGCTATTGTGGCCCTTAGATTAGTTTTGGAGTAATCTGAGTCACACAAAGACTAGTAGGTAACACGAGTGTTTTTTTGGGTTCACCAAATACATACTAGATTTCACCAAATACATATTGGGTTCACCAATTACGTAGTGGGGTTCACCAAATACGTACAAAATAATAATTCTTGGAGGGGTTCACCAAATACGTACTGGAGTTCACCAATTACGTAGTGGGGTTCACCAAATACGTACAAAAGAATAATTCTTAGAGGGGTTCACCAACTACGTAGTGGGGTTCACCAATTATATATTGGGGTTCACCAAATATGTACAAAGGAATAATTCTTGGAGGGGTTCACCAATTACGTAGTGGGGTTCACCAATTACGTAGTGGGGCTCATCAAATATGTACAAAAGAATAATTCTTGAAGGGGTTCACCAATTACATATTGGGGTTCACCAATTACATATTGGGGTTCACCAATTACATATTGGGGTTCACCAATTACGTAGCGGGGTTCACCAATTACATAGGTGGGTTTACCAAATATATACAAATGAATAATTCTTATAGGGGTTCATGAATTATATATTGAGGTTCACCAATTACGTAGTGGGGTTTAATATATACAAAAGATAATTCTTTGAGGGGTTCACCAATTACATATTGGGGTTTACCAATTATGTAGTGGGGGTTCACCAATTACGTACAAAAGAATAATTTTGGAGGGGTTCACCAATTACACACTCGCGTTCACCACTTACGTAGTGGGTTCACCAATTACATAGTGGGGTTCACCGATTACGTACAAAAAAATAATTCTTAGAGGGGTTCCCCAATTATGTACTAGGGTTCATCAAATACGTATTGGGGTTCACCAATTATGTATTGGGGTTCACCAACCTGTCCTGGCGGTTTCTATAACCAATATTGGTTGGTTAGCATCCAACATCGGTGATTTTTCACCTAATACTGATGGTTCTTGGCGATTTTTTTTTTCATTTTTTGGCGGTTTTGTTATTTTTTGAGGGTTTTACATCAATACAATGGTTTTAGGACCTTTTTATGACGGTCTTTCAACAAATTTAATTTTTTAAAATTGATCAGAGTATACTAAATGAATCACAAACAAAGTTATCAAAATTCTCGATTTTTTATGTGAACATTAAGTATGTTCACTTATATTTTAAATTAGATTTGAATTTAGTAATGAATTCTTGATTATGTTGTTGTCATTTTACAACAAGTTTCAAGTAAAATAATCTTTCCCCACTACATAATCGAAGAATGATTAATTTTGTAAGTGAAATATTTTGGTGAACTTCTCGAAGAATGATTCATTTTGTACGTGAAATATTTTGGTGAACCCCTCGAAGAATGATTCATTTTGTACGTGAAATATTTTGGTGAACCCCTCGAAGAATGATTCATTTTGTATGTGAAATATTTTGGTGAACCCCTCGAAGAATGATTAATTTTGTACGTAGTGGGATTCACCAATTACGTAGTGGGATTCACCATATACATACAAAATAATAATTCTTGGAGGGGTTCACCAAATACGTACAACCTAATAGGGGAATGGCCTATTTTTAGCCCCTAAAAGTCATCCTGAAGGTGTTATCGCATCTTCAAAGCCAAGCACTAGTTTTATGCCTACAATCACCTGTCTCATCAGCAAACGTCATGTCTGAATAGGCGATCGTCAGTCTCCCTCCCAATCGTCAGTTTTTTGGGCCTAAACGCCAATCTTCACAATCAACCGTAAAATTGATATTTTATAATTATTATCCATACAATTGACATTTATTCATAAACTCGTCAAAAATTGTCATTGATAATATTGTTGTGCTTTTGTGACAAGTATCGAGCGAGACGGGTTTTCACCATATATAATTATAGGTCGTGATGTTATGATGGTCGGTAAATCCTATTTATTGGTTTGACGAATATGTATTACCCTCAAGGTTAGATTCTATTTATAAATCGAACATATCCTCTAAAAGTTTGAAATTAAATATTAAAATTTAAAATTTTAACCTTTTATTTTATAAATTATAACCCCATAAAATTTAGAAAATAACCTATTTACATCTTAATTTATAAGCATATAAAAAATCCTAAAAATTAAAAGAGATGGAAATTATGAAAAACCCTAAAATTAAGACCGAAACAATTTTAGGGCCTCTGAAAGTGCTAAAAATAGTGTTTTTTGGACCAAAAATTGAGTTGCGACTAGTAAACCCAGTCACGTATATAGATCTCTGAATAAGCTTCGATTGATATTTTATAGTCCATGTTGTTCCACCCGAGTCAAAAGTTACGCCCTCTAGAAGTTGAACTGCGCGTGTCACGATCCAATAGGGAGTATTGGGACCAAACACCATTCATTACTGGTGATTCGCCAGTCACGAATGGCGTTTGGAGCCTGATGGTCGCACCTCAAACGCTTGACACAAGAGTGTTTGTCATGTGTCGATGGACACAGGCCAAACGCATGTTACAATGGCTTTTAGGGTCCAAACGCGACCAGCAGGACCTAAACGCCATTCATGACTAGTGAATCGCCATTCATGACTGGCGAATCACCATTCATGAATGGCATTTGGGGCCTACTGGGCGCGCCCCAAACGTCTGTTATTATGGCATTTGGGGCCTGCTGGGCGCACTCCAAACGCCTGTTACTATGGCGTTTGGGAACCAAACGCGACCAGCAGGCCCCAAACGCCTGACACAAAGGTGGTTCACCAGTCATGAAAGGTGATTCACTAGTCATGAATGGCGTTTGAGTCATTAACAATTTTTATATACTTAGTTATTTTCAAATACTTTTTCATTTTTATGTACTTGTTTTGTCACTTAGGCATACTTTCATGCACTTGAAAATTTTCTCCACTTTGCCATTTTAATGTACTTATTTTGATGGAACTTAACTATTTTTATGTGCTTAATCATTTTCACAAGGTAGCCTTTTTCACACAAGGATTTTGATACACTCAACTATTTTTATATACTTTGTCATTTTCACACTCCTTAGTCATTTTCACACACTTGGTTATTTTCATACCCTTAGTCATTTTCACACACATGCCAATTTCTATACACACACTTGCCAATTTCCATACGCTTAGCCATTTTCTCACTTAGCAATTTTTCATCTACTTAGTTATTTTCATACATTTAGTTATTTTCGCATATTTAACCATTTTTACACACTTATTTATCTCGTACAGTTAGTCATTTCACACGCTTAGTCATTTTCACACACTTAAACACTTTAATATGCTTAGTCATTTTTATATAAATAGTCATTTTACACAATAGACTTTTTTTATATACTTCGTAAATTTGACATACTTAGTCATTTCCAATACAAGCGTCATATGTAAATATTTATGAAATAAAAAATTTGTTAGCATATAAGAAAAATTAATTCGGATTCTTCTTTAAAAACGCATCTCATTTATGAGTATCACTACATATTAAGTTAAAAATATTTTTGTTGTTATAAATCTCTTCTAAACACTCTAAAAACACATTTCATATGTAATTCCTATTTCATATATAATTCTTTTCACAAGGTTTATAGGCTGTTTTGTTGAGAAATTATGACGGAGATGATTTTTAAATGTCTGTTTCAACTGCATCATTTTTACCCTCGAGATCAAGTTGTAATGGTTTCTCATCTCTGATATGTACTATTCGTAAAGGTCTTTCCATTTCCACAAGCTCTCGTTAGGGACTTCATTGTCAAAAAATGGAATAGCCCTTAAGTTAAAAACCCTAAATCTCACATTGAACAATGACAAGCTTAGTAACTTATCCAATTTTATTTATTGCACAGAGAAACTGACAGAAAATAAAAACTAACAAATAATATATTGGACTAACCTTTCTAACCCTTTTTCTATACATCTTAACATATCAATGGTAAAATCATTTCTAGTGTTCCAATATATTTGACATTTGACATTAAAGTACATAGAGGGATAGATCTCCACTCACATCCCCACCGTATGAAAATTTAAGTTCTAAAATGGCCTTATTGGTGCTCACCTTGAGTACTATGACTTATTGGTGCTCACCTTCTTCATCATAAAACCATCAAAACTCTAATTATGATTCACTAAAGTGAGAAAATAGTGATAACCTTTATATTTTCCTACATTAACCAAATTGTCAAAACTCTAATTGAGATTCAGTAAAGTGAGCACATAATGATAGCCTTTATCACCAATAGACACACATGCATCTTCCATACTGCACTTATGCTTCACAGTACATTGTTTTAAGAGAATCAAGCATAGTTCTTGGTATATTTTCAGGTTTGGAACATGTGAAGGCCACTTCAAGTATAGATACATGATATTAGGTTGGATAAACTTTAAATGATTTCTTTGTGAATATCTTTTTCAGATAAACTAATAATAACAAATTAGTCTATTTAAGAAACATTATTGGCCTTCTCTCAGACAATATAGAAGTCCATATACTCATTAATATTATATTATTACCTATATATTAAAGGAAGTACACAAGTTCATATGACTTCAAACAATAAACAAATGAGTAAGTCAATATATTTTAACTAATCATATGGCATGGCAAGTGTTAAAGCAACTCTACAACATTATATAAACATAAAACGTTCTAGATTTAATGTTAAATTGCATATATCAAGCAACAAACACAACTCTAAGTGAAAAATAATAATTTTAATCATGATTTTGCTTCATATCGAAAACAAAAGACAGAAGTTTACAACTCAATAGCACAAAATCATACCTTTCTTCTTCTGTTGCCTACAACGCCGAAGATAATTTTGAACCTTAAAATTTTTTCTCCCATTAAGTAATATTTCTTGTTTGAAATTTAGTTCAATACCTTGTCTGAGCAAGAAATGAAAAAAATGTTACTCGTGTTCAATGAGCCTTTTACTATACCAAAAAACTTCCACAAAACAAATCTTCTTCAGAGTATTTAGATTAAAGAACAAGACCAAACAAAAACACGAAAAAGAACAAAAAGCAACTGTGACAAGAAGTAATGAAATATAAGCACACACCGAAGTTTATAATACTCCTTGTATGTATTAACTTGGCCATCTTGAAGAGACAGGGTTGAGTTTCCATTCATTCCATGATCGTTGTGAGGTGTATAGACCAAAGAATTACGTAACCTACAAGGGCAAACAAGTCCATTTTAAGTCTGCACACCACGAACCTAGCAATCTATTAAGAAGTAATTTTTGTGGCCATCAAAGCCTTTTTGGAACCTGGAACCAAGACCCCCCCCCCCACCCCACCCCACCCCTACACGCAACAAATGTTTCATCTCTAAATAACATAAATTATAAGAAATTATAGGTTAAAGCTTTACCCAAATCCTCCATCAACCGTCAAAACTCCATCTTCCTCGCATCCACCATCTATGTTAAACCAAAGAGAAAAACAGCAGCTAAGTCACCTTTCACCAAAGAAAGGGGAAAAAATTCTCGAAACATGTTTTACAACTTGCAAGCCAAATAAAAGCATATTAAAAAATGCTCAAAACCCATCTATCAATCTCACTCATGGCATTTCTCATCTGATTCTCTCTGCAAACCCGTAGATCTGAGGAGGTGAGGTCGAATTTGGGCTTTGGGTGCTTGGTCGAGGCAATGACGACCTTCATAGTGGCGACGACTTCTTGGCGATGCAACTCTAAGGTGAACTCACGGGGTCTGAAGGAGAGATGATCACCTTAGAGAGAGAGGTCTGAGTTTTAGGGGTTTTTTGGTTATGGGAAAGGGGAAATCGAAAGAGAGAGGAGGAAAGGAGAAATGGAAAGTGAAATAAGGATGAGTTACCTATTCCTCTAGTCGCAAAGTAATTTTACTTTTAAACTCATCTAATAATTGAGATCATCCTGATTAGATCTGACAATCAGTATTAATGTCAGCATCAATATCGAAAAAAGAAATTTCAGGAAGTGAACTTAAATATAAATTAATAGAAACCGATCTATGCACATCTTTCTCTGCCCCCATCCTTTATAGCCGTTGGAGCCTTTCTCTCTCTCTCTCTCTCTCCAATGAGCACAGAGCTACCAGTTCTGCGTTCACATTCTTCTGTGGTTAATCCTTCCTCGTCTTGCTGTTCGTTGAAGCGGAAAAGACCACCCAAGATTGAGATCCCTAACGTATTGCAAGAAATTCGAGTTGACAAGCTTCGAAATTTCACGCCGCAGAACGAGACCGTCTCTTTCTGTGGAAATGCTGTTGGGGTTCTCTCTGTCAAGGGCAAGAAGAAGTTCATGGAAGATACCTACAAAGCAGTCCCCTGCTTCCAAGGCCACTCTATTAAAGTAACCATGCTTCCATTTTTACCGTCTCTGTAAATTTCAAGCAGGGTTTCGTGTAGTGATACGATGACGGTTATCTTCTAATTTCCTTCTCAAAATTTTCTGGCGATTTTTGAAGGGGTTTTTCGGAGTTTATGACGGGCATGGAGGGAGGACGGCTGCAGAGTATGTTGCAGAAAGTTTGCATAATAACATTCTTGAAATGATGGAGAATTCTACGGGAAGTGTGGCTATGGAAGAGGCAGTTAAAGCCGGTTATTTGAAAACAGACCGTGACTTCTTGAACCTGGTAATTACAGCTTAAGCTGATTTTTCCCCAGAAAGAAAGAATTAAACTATTCTTCTTGTTGATAATTTAGCTCCTATGATGTACTGGTAAAGCTTATGGGAATAGTAGAATTTCAACTACTCTGAACTTGAGCAGTGGAGCATGTTTATAAACTTAGCTTACCTCTTTAACATGGTTTTCCCGGTTAATTGACTAAAGCTTCTTTGAAATTGTTAACAATTGGTAGCTTCTCGGGTGTGATTTATTTCTCCCCTGGTTATAAATTGCTTCTTTCAGCTTCAAATTGGCGGGATGTATATGAATGAGGAGTTAACATACTGATACCAAAAAAAATACTTGGGTTCTTTCTCAAGGTTGTTCCGTACAGACCTACTTTGGTTCTCATTTTATATGGGATCCATGTTTTGTTGGTTGTATATATCACTACTCATTAGACTAGGAGAATTGATCCTTTTCTAGTGGTGATTTTAAAATGGTGAAAGAAACCCAGATAGCTATTTTTTGAAAAGAAGTGAAAACTATTCAAGATGCTTTAAATATATGACGGCAGCTGGGAGGAGATGTCAAAAGCAATACTGTAACTGTTTTTGGATCCAGATGACTGTTTGTTCAGACTGATTTATGTTTTGTTTGGTGGGATTGCTTATCCACCAATTTTTGTACATCTTTTCAATTGTTATGAAAATTTTTTCGTTTCTTATATAAAACACTGAAGCAGAGTTAAATCATTTAAGAAGTCAATTTTGTCTATTTTTAACTCCTAAATCATGAGATTTCCTATCGATTATTTTAAATTGATGCAGGGTATTGACAGCGGTGCCTGTTGCGTCACAGCGATAATTCAGGGGCAAGAGGTTGTTGTTTCGAATTTGGGAGATTGCAGGGCTGTTCTTTCAAGAGATGGAGTGGCTGAAGCTGTTACAAAAGACCACAGAGTGGAACAGGAGGACGAACGGAAAAGAATAGAGAGTAAGGTATCTAATATTGTATATTTAAGCTTAACTTTTCCCCCCTCACACTATATTTTGAATTAGGGGCTTGCCTCTTTCTTTCTCCACCGCCTGTGTCTATCTCCTGTCAAATGTGCTCCCTGCCACGCTACTCTCACAGCAACTGTAACTGTTTGACTAAGAACAATAGTACTTTTCTCAAGAGATGCTATTGATTGTTGATGATGTAATTTTAATGTATGATGGTGATTCTTTAATGAAGGGAGGATATGTTGAGATCCATAGAGGAGCATGGAGGGTTCATGGAGTGCTCTCTGTTTCTAGAAGCATTGGGGACGCTCATTTAAAGGACTGGATGCTAGCTGAGCCTGATACAAAGATCTTGCATCTAACTTCTGACATGCAATTTCTTGTCTTAGCTTCTGATGGACTGTGGGAAGGGGTGAGAAAGGAAATATCGCTGCCTAATAGTTGTCTGTCATGTTTAATAACAATAATACTTCTTGAATTGCCCTTTCTTTCGTGCAAAATAAGTTTTCTATTGGCAAACTGACGGGTAAAACACATGCTGGGTTGAGTTATTTTCAAGGGTAAAAGAATTATTGCTTTTTGTAATGAGATGCTAATTAGAGATAAGCTTAAATCGATTGTTAATTACTTATGAGCATATGCTATGGCGCTGAGTTATCAAAAAATATGTAATAATGTGTCATTGCTGTAAGGTTCTTTATATCTTCAATTTTCACGAATATCAGAGATTTTTTGAAACTGAGTATTTCTTTTCCAGGTCAGCAACCAAGAAGCGATTGATGTCGTGACACGATTATGTTTGGTTGACAAAATATCGGGACAGTCGGGAGATCTCCAGAAAAGTACTGCAAGTGGTCATGATAATGGGAGTATGTCATTAGTGAAGAAATCTAAAGGGACGAGTCAGTCTTCAAGTTATAAGAAGACACTTGGTAGCTGGATAGAAGGTGAAGATGATGACTATGGATGTGAAAACGATAATCCTTCATCAAAGTCAAGAAGAATATCATTGGTTAAGCGATTAAACATAAAGACTGAGTCTCCAACTAAAGAGAACAGTGGCTGCAGAAAGAGACCTCCTTTCAATGAACTTGTGGCTGCTTGTAGGGAGCTTGTGGACCTTGCTTTGAGTAGGGGCTGTCTGGATGACATCACTGTGATGATAATTGATTTAAATTATTTTTAAACGCAAAACTAATCTGCAGGAGCATTGTAAAACTATTGATTCTGACTAGGCGTTTGTAACCATCTTGAAAAATCCTTCCGTCCCAAAAATTGTCCCGAACTGAACAGGATGGGATGAGATTTTTACTCTTGGAGGGACGAGAGGAGACAAAAATTTTTTGTCCCGTCCTGATTTTTCATAAATAGCCATTATTTTAAACTTTGAACCTTAATTTTTTAAATTTTAACTCTTAATTTTTTTAATTTTTAACATTTTAATCTTTTAATCTTTTAAACTTTAAACTAATTTTAATTTTTAACATTTAAACTTTTTACCCAAAACACCCGTCCCGACCTCGTCCCGTCCCGCTCGGGATTTCCCCTCAACACGGGACGGGACGGGACAAAACTTAAAAAAATTGTCCCGTCCAGATCGGGACGGGACAAAAAGGCTAAAAAATCATCCCGTCTCATCCCGTACACACCCATAATTTTGACGAGTTTACTGTATATTGCTTGGTAATAAGGATAATTGGGATAATCATTTGCTCATGTAATTAATGCATATAAAGCGCGCGTTAATTAAGTAATTACCTTCCCGTGCTTTTCTACTTATTCTATTAAAATCTGTTTTTAGTTAGTCAATTGGTTAGTTAAAGCTCTTGTAATATCTATATATTTGTACTAATCCTTGTCAGTTAATGTGATGAACAAAAGAGAAGTTTTTCCAAGTAGTTGATCGTCTTCTTCTTCTTCTCTTTCTCTCTTTCTTTTCTCCTATGTTCTGTTTTGCTGTCTCACCTGAAACTCAACTTGGTATCGAAGCTATGGCAATCGACTCTGATGTAAGTAATGAAAGTAGTTCTAAAGATGATAGTCTGATTTCAAAATATCTCAATACCACGCTTAATTCTTCTCTGTTGGTTAAGCTTGATAAAGACAATTTTATGTTGTGGAAGTCTCAGATTGTTCCTGCTGTAATAGGAAATGGTTTAGATGATTTTTTTCGATAATTAGGAAAAACCTTCACAAAAATTAGCAAATGGTTCTGACAGTGTTGCAATACCGTGGAAAGCACTTGAAAGAAGTTTCTCAAGTCAGTCAAGAGCAAGAATGCTCCAATTGAAGAATCTTCTTCAGTCTAGCAAGAAAGGTAATCAAAGCAATCAAGACTACTGTGACAAGATGAGAAGCCTTGGTGATACATTAACTACAGCTGGAAATGATCAAGATCTTATGCTTCATATCTTGAATGGTCTTGGAGTTGAATATGACTCGGTGGCTGTGAATGTTACATCTAGGAGTGAAGATGTAACACTTGAAGAAGTTCAAGCTTTACTCATGAGTCATGAATGTAGGATAAAGAGGTTAAATGCAGAAGCTGCATTAGATGTGAAGTATTGTATGCCAGCAAACTTTGTTGGTAGTAATCTTGGAGGAAAGAATGGGAATTTAAGTAACAATGGTGGAAATATTGGTCGAGGAAGAGGTAATCAAAATGGTCGTGGATCATTTAATGCTGGAAGAAGAGGTAGATGAGTAAGATATGAAGGGAGATTGACCTGTCAAGTGTGTGGAAGAATAGGTCATGGAGCATTAACCTGTTATAACAGGTTTGATAGAAATTATCAATGACAGAGAAACAATTCTTCTTCTTCATAGAATTCACAGAACACAAAACTTGGTAATCCTACTGCTATGGTTGCTAGCACAGAAGGCAATTCCAATGACCCAAATTGGTATGCGAACAGTGCTGCTACAAACCACATTGCTTCTGATGTCAACAATTTCCACTTTGCACAAGACTACAATGGTAAAGAGAAACTGATTGTTGGTGATGGTAAGACACTCAAAATTTCACATATAAGTTCTACTTTCCCTCCGATTCCTCATGCCTCTACTGTTTTAGAACTTAAGTCTATTTGAATACCTAATTTTGCTAAAAACCTTGTTAGTGTGTCCCAACCTATTATTGTCTTATTAAGGAAGAAGCAACCAAGAGAGTTTTTCTCAAAGGGAAGCATGAAAGAGGTCTCTACAAGCTTTTGTTGCCAAACAACAAAGGGGTTACTGCATGACCTGTCAAATAATTGATGCCAACTCTTCATCTGATTTTTCTTCTGATACATATTCTTCTACTGCTAAACCTGTTTTCTTTAATAATTCCATGTTGAATAAGTCTAGTTCAATGTATAATTCTCTTTCAAGTTGTAAGCTTCAATTGTCTGCAACTTATACTGTTATAATTTGTAATCCTTCTACTTTTTCTGCTACCAATAATACAACAAGTTCTATTGTAAATTAGATTTTATAACAACCCACAACTCAAATTCTTCTTAATGATTTGAACATTTTGTTCTCATTTGTCTGTTTTCTTATGTCTCCCACATGCTCTTGTATTTTAAAGATTATCCACCTGTCCTCCTTCCATGAATTCATTTCACCCCCGTGTTTGTACTGCTTGTTACCATGCATGAAAAAGATAACTTTTTTTGGAGCGAGATGATAAGACCTATCATTGAAGCCAGACCACTGACAACTTTGTAAAATAAAAGGTGGGTTGTCAAAAAAGATGAAAGGAAAATGGGGAAAACAGGTGGAAAAAGGTTAGAGGAGTTGTGCACAATTAATATTGATTATATTAAAGTGCTAAGCTATTCCTCATCCTCATCTTACTGTCCTTCATATCTGCCAGTTCAGAAATTTCAAAGCTGATCTTATTGTTTATTTCAAGCTGCCAACAAAAACCTCTGGCTCCAGGCATCATCCATGAACCAGAACTTTTGGGTCAGATGATTACTGATCTGATCTTCCATTTATCTATCTTCTTCACTCTTCACTCCTGCTTTGGGCTCTGTGATGAGCTTATGTTTGCTTTGGGTAATAGTTGTCTTTCCCTTCAAAGAATACCATGCATGATTCAATTGGGATCCCGGCTTGTTTCTCATCTAGCGAAAGGCCGACTGATGAGCCCGTTGCAGCAATAAGGTCAGGACAGAGTGTGCTCATGTCAGTATATCAAACAAAGATCGTTGGTCAATGTCGTATGGTCACTATTACATGGTGCAAGAACTTGTTAGTGCATGGGTTATCAGTTTCAGTTCAAGAATCAGATATAGAAGAGAAGTGCCAATGCAAAGTTGAGCTAAAACCATGGTACTTCTGGAGAAAACAAGGCTCTAAGCAATTTGAACTGAATGGGAAGAGAGTTTCTGTAGTTTGGGACCTAAAGGCTGCAAAATTCAATGGAGAGACTGAGCCTCAGTCAGATTACTATGTTGTTGCCATTGTTTGTGAGGAAGAGGTTGTTTTGCTTGTTGGGGATTTAAAAAAAGACGCCTTTCGGAGGACGGGTTGCCGCCCGGCTCTTATGGACCCCATGTTAGTATCAAGGAAGGAACATGTATTTGGAAAAAAGAAATTCTCAACAAAAATTCAGTTTCATGACAAGGGAAAATTTCATGCAATTTCAGTGGAGTGCATTAATGGCAGTCTCAGTAATCCTACTAATTCTGATGGGTATAATCCAGAATTAGAGATAAGGGTAGATGGGCAATCAGCTATTCATATTAAGCACCTTCAATGGAAGTTCAGAGGAAATGACTTCATTTATATAAACAAAACCAGGCTAGAGATTTATTGGGACGTTCATAACTGGCTTTTTGGCTCTGGTCCAAGACATGGACTTTTCATATTTAAGCCAATTTCATGGTCAACGACTCCATCTCCATCATCAACATCACCTTCAACAACAACTGGACTTGGACTTGGAGTGTCAAATCAACAAGTGAATTCTGCCGAGGATGAAAATGCAAGTGGGTTATCCAAATTTTGCTTATTCCTCTATGCTTGGAAGATAGAATGAAGAAAAGCTTAGAGCTTTAATGGAGAATGATGAAGAACCTAATCAAACACATTACGAGAAAAGAGAAAAAGGTTGAGGAACAAATGGGGCCAGTGACAGGTGGGAGTTAGATAGAGGTAGGGAAGGGTTGAATTTATATGGACAAGATTGGAAATGGCAGATTGGATCAACAATTACACATAATATCTGCCTCTATCTTTGATGCCCAGTTGCCCACCCACATTCCACTAAAAATATCCAAGCTCAAGCTCCATGGCCTATGGCTTATTTACTACCTTCATTTATTATATAATATAACTGTACTTTTGGTAAATTTCATATCATTTTCATGAATGTGAATCGTTCCTTATTGCCTAGTTTACTAACTTACGAACCAAACACGTAGATTTGATCCCCCAAAAAATCAAATACGTAGAGATTCAAATTACCAAGAATTTATTTTTAGCAATTAATGACCACATCTACTATATAAGGAGTTTCCAGTTTAAAGATAAATATTAGGTGAACAGCTCAACCCTCTTAAATCGATCACAAGTTATGATTAACAAACATATATCATCTTTGCCCAAACTGAAATTAACAAGATTGAAGTGATGTTTCTTAATAAAGTCTGAAGAAAAAAGGAAAAAAACACTATCAAAACAATCTGAAAATAGTTAGTTTGGTTGGTTCTCTACGTCTCTGGAGTTCAATTCGGTTCGATAATTCTATCGAATCAAAATTTTAATTCGGTTTGAAAATGTTTAGTTCTAAAATCTAATCGAAGCAAACTTATAATATAAACGACGTTATTTTTATACTTCTTATATATTTCTCAAGTACTATATTTTATACTGCGTCGTTTGATAAAACCCCTCAATATATATAAGCCAAAATTTTTACGGGTAGGGTTTCATCTGTATTTCCTCACTTGCCTTTCGTTTCCATCTCGATTTCATCTACCTTAATCGCGACGCTTTCTCCCCTCTCCTCTGTAATCGCCGACGCCTTCTCCCATCTCATCTGTAGTCACCGACGCCTTCTCTCCTCTCTTCTGGGTTTCATTTCCATTTCCCCACTTCCCTTTCATTTTGTCTAAGTACTCTTAGGGTTCGTCACAAATCGCAACTCTCTCTCACTAGTTCATAATCTCTGGTTTCTCTCTGATTTAGTGATTTCTCTGGAGTTCACCCTTCTTAATGAAGCTCAATAGACAAATCGCGAAGCCCGTAGACTAATCGCGAAGGAGACAGTACACAGTAGACAAATCGCAAAGCTCTCCAGGTAATCCTTCGTGATTTTTCACCCTTCTCTCATCTCTGATAGATCTGTGGATTGTTGCTCGCTTTAGATTGTCGATCTGTTTGAATCTTTGATTTATGTTTGGATCTGTTTTTTTTGTTCTGTATTATGGACTGATTTGTGTTTGGATCTGTTTTTTTGTGTATTATGGACTGATTTGTGTTTGGATCTGATTGTTGCTCGGTTTAGTTATGTGTAATCTGTATTATGGACTGATTTTTTTATTCTGCATATAGTTCTGAATTTTTTGTAACTGATTTATGTTTGGATTTGATTGTTGCTCGGTTTAGTTGTGTGTGATCTGTATTATGGACTGATTTTTTTTTGTTCTGTATACAGGCTGATTAGTGATTACAGAAGAAAGCCTTCATTTCTCAGAGTTAAAATACGTAAATTGAAGGTCAAGATTGGGAAGAGATTGATAAATTTGAAGAACATGATGTTGTTGAGTATTTCTACAGCTAAAGTTGGAGTTTATAAACAAGTTTTTGGTCAGCTTAAAACTTGTAAGCAATTGTTTGGCCGCAAAGAAAGGATCCTTGTCACTGTTACTCCTCTGTTCACTTGAATTCGTGTTTTTTCTTTCCATTTTTCCAGGAAAAAAACTATTCATGTTTTTTTCAAACATTTGGTGTATTTTGTCGTAGTAATCTTCAACACTCAGAAATATGAGCTGAACCGATTAACCGATCGAGCCGAAATGTAATTCACGGTTCAGGTCAAAGTGAGTCAAACCGTGATTTTTGATTCGATTCAATTTTTGTTCAAATATCCGATCGAACTCTTTTTAACAAGGAGTTGAACAATTACAGCAACAGTCACATGCATGTCAATGATACATATTCCAACCATAATCCATGGAAAGGTTTCAAAACTTTTGAATAGTTCGTTAGAAAAAGCATACATGAAAAGGAGAAGACTTACAGATTGCAAGTGTATAATATTGTTCTAAGTAATATAATAATTAGAATGGTATCGGTCTCAAAGTGTAATTTATTTTTCTACTAAAGACTTAATTAACAAAAGAAATATTCTAACAAATGAGATCTCGGTATACAAGATAACAAATAACAAGTAATAGAATGGAGGAGTAGTATAAAGCACTAGGATACCAATTTCATCATAGCTGCTAATCTATCCATCTTATAGACATCATTACATAATTCATCCTTCTCATTAAGATGTAAAGCTCTCTTCTTTCCATCTTTTTCAGTGCTCCGCATGGACTTTGTGGGTGTGACACGTAGCTGCTCAAACTCCTATTGGCGTCTCCGAGGTGTGTATTGCGGCATTGAGAATCCATATAATTGACTATCTCGACAATTTTAGCTCGTATTTGATTATCTCATTCTCATGAACCAGCATGGACTCCAATGGATCTTTGGGATAGTCGGTAGAGAAGCTTTGAACGATAACTTGATATATCACCTCCTTTCCAAAGCAATACTTAGAATTTAGTTGGTACTCAGTAGCATCAAATACATAGAACTTTACTTCTTGATCCCATACTCTTAGAATCAATGAGCTTTTTTCACATCAATCAGTGTTCCTCCTGTAATCAATAATGGCCTCCCTAAAATAATAAGGGTATCTATTCTTCCATGTCTAGGACCAGAAAATCAGTAGGGATCACGAATCTATCTAACTTGATCCACACGTTTTATGGGAAGTGGGCGAGTAATGATGTGTAAAGCCATTTGCAAAAATACATTAGTGGGTTTGATCTCTCCCAACCTAACTTTTTTGGCAATAGCAAATGACACTGAATTAATAATAGATCCAAAATCACATAAAGCTTTACTAAAGAAAATAGTTCCTATAGTGCAAGGCATGGTAAAACTGTTAGGACCCTTCCTTTTAAGTCAGCATTTTGTTTCTGGATGACAACATTGCACTCTTTCGTAAGTGGCGCGGTCTCAGCTTCATCAAGCTTCCTTTTCTTGCTCAATACATTTTTTAAGAACTTCCCACGGCTAGGCATATGCCCTAATGCATCGCTGGATTGGAACGGTGATTTGCAATTTGTTGAAAATATCAAGGAACTTTGAGAATGGAATTGAATTGGCGGCATGTATGGCTTGAGATTAACTAGGATGGCAGCAGATTGTTTAAGTTCTACCAACAGGTCTTCAGATGGCGGCACAGATTCTACAACGGTATCTCTCACGGCTCCCAGCTGCTGCTTAAGCTATTCATGCTTCTTTTCTTCTTCTAAATACGCAGCCATCTTGATTTATCAATCTGTTCTTAGTATTATAGCCTTTACATGCTCTTTTCTTCTTCGATTAACTTTAGGTTAGTTAGGTAACACTCATTATTTGTCCCAATAAGAGCTCATTATTTGTCCCAATAAGAGCTTAAAAAATTTGCCTACTTGAAGCTCCAAATTCCAGATAGCAGCTAGCTACTTGTTTTTTGAGACTTGTGTCAATTTTGTTCATGAACCGAGCGATGACGTTCGTAAGTTGGCAAGGACATCCTCCCATCCTTCTTTCTTTTCTTGAACTTCAAAATCTGGTGGTGGTTCTTATGTATTTTAATTATTCCTCCATGGAAAAATAGGATGTTGTTGCCATCCTGGATGATACGTGTTGGAAAATAAATAATTGACAGACAGTCTATAGGTATTCACCATGTTTTCTTGTTCTTGAAAGAATTCTGAAAAATCAACCCCTTGGGGATAAGAGATGGGTGGTATGGCCAGGAACCACACAAATGTTGAAAACCTCTTGCGTTGAAGCTCTTCCTTTAATAGCTAACAAAGCTTTTCAATTTACTTGCAGTAGCATCTACCTGTGACTTTGAAGCAAAAGTGTCAAAATTACTAATTTCCTTCACACCGACGTGGTTACCTCTTGCATCGGAATGCTCTGTTCCAAGAGCTAGATTGTCAAACAAACTTTGACATTCGGTTGTTGTCTTATTCTTAATCATCCCATATGCTTAGTTATTCACGGCAGCCTTATTCGAAATGGATAGTGCCTTCAAAAAGGATTCATCTGTTTTTAGGTGAATTGCACGATCTTATCTCTCAATAAATCACTCTTTTCCGTCGAATAGAACTTTTTGAAGAACTTGTTACGAATTTCAGTCCATCTTGTCGGCGATATAGGCCCCGAAGAGTTCATCCACATCTTTGATTTGTCTTTCACCGTATAGGGGAAGACTTTCATCCTGGGATGTTCCTCAGTGACCCCCTCTCCCAAAGTCATGTTAAAAATCATATTAAAAATACTCTCTAAATGTAGAGGATATTCAGTACTTAATCCATGAAAAGAAGACATCATATTAAAGTGGACATATTTCAATTCATAATTTCTGAGGGCTGCAGGGAGGATGATGCTTGGTGGCACATTGTAACTGTTGGGATATCAAGGCCGTACATGGTTTGATTTGGTAATAGGGTCATCTCTTCTTCCTTTTGTTGAACCACTTTTTCTCTTTCCTTTCTTTGTTTCTTTTGAATTTCCAAAGCTTCCCATCATTTTAGAGTTCAAAGTCAACTAGTGTGCTAATTGAAGATCGTGTACCAATCATTCACCTTCAAGAGAAAATGAGAGACATTGAGAAAATGCAATTAAATTCAATTAAAATAATAATAATAATAAATGAACAAAATTTAAGTTAACTAACTAACTAAGCATACTACTAGTAAATAAATCGTACTTATATTAATATACTACATTAATATCTGACAGTAACGTCAAAAACTTATTATTGATTATTACAACTGAACAATATTGTTCAAGCAATATAATAGTAAGAAGAGTATTTGTTCCAACAAAAATCTAATTAATCCCTTAAATACTTGTGTAATTTCTAAATATTGAATTAACGAAAGGAATATTCTAATAAATGAGAGCCAAGTATGTAATTAACAAGTAAAATAATGGAGGAGAAACATTATTACAAACCAGTAGGACAACAATTTCACCTTAGCTAATCCATCATCAAATCTTTCTATTAAATTAATCAAAACACGATGCTAATTGTTTCCCTTATCCTCATTAATATTCTATTCCTAGATATATTAATTGTATTCTCATTCCAGTCAACTCAGTCTATTCTTACATATAAATTTAGATGGGAGAACCCTTTTACATTTATGAGAAATATGTAACGATTAAATAAACTATGTATCTTATCTTTCAATGAAATTATGTAGTTTATGTTATTTATTCTAAGAATTTTTTTTATAGAAATCATCTTTTAGTCTCGATCTAGATCTTTATAACAATCAGTTAGTGATCAAGTAATTGATAGCATTAAGCAAAGAAATAAATATTCAACATGTATGGATGTAAGAGAGAACTAAATTTGATTAGAAAAAATTAGGATAGTCATAGCTAGGCTAGATGGTTGTCCCAATATAAGAAAATTAGTGTATTTTTTTAAACCGCAAATCATTAGAAGGAACTAAACAACAATACACAAGTCATTAACAAAAGCACGGGTGCTGACTCTCACCAATAGAAGGACTTCAAACAAGAAAGACCAAAGCGGATCAAACATGAGTCGCTTTATTATAAATCCTAGGGATATGAGCAAACTTAGCTTCATTCATAGTCGAAAGAAGTGAGCGACATTTTTCAATAATTTGGCCAAATTCTGAAAAGATTAACACAAAAGAATTAATAGCTTGAACAATACTCAGGCAATCCAATTCAACTTCATTGATCTAGAAACCTTTGATTAGATCAAATTGGAAATGGAAAGATTTCAAACACCAATGACAAGCCCTCAATAAAGCTATCGCTTCAGTTAACAAGGTCGAATAGCAACCATTAAAATGTTTACTAAAATCCCCCAGCACCTGACCCTTGCAATCCAGTATAATGCTTCCAACCGTACACCTTCTCAAGCTCGAGCTCGTAGCTCCATCAACATTAAGTTTTAAGCAACCCGTTTCTAGTCTGATCCATGAGGAAGGATTTGTCCGCCGTGGAGGGGAGGTTTGTTCACCTCGTTGGCCATTTGGTATTCCAAAATGAATTTTTCAGTACAAGCCTTAATATTAAAACCTCTATTAAAGTGTTTCCCATCAGGGGCGTGGCCAGAAGTTCTATAGGATGGGGCAAATTTTTTTTCAAATCTCATGTTATTTAACATAATAGTAAATAAAAAATACGTATACAATTCGGTAATTTTAAAATTTTGAATAAGACAAATAATATATTGTTTGGTAATTTTACAAACTTAAAGGGGACAAATTGTATATAATTTGATAGTTTTCTAAATCTGAAGGGACAAATAGTATAAACTCTATATTTTTGTAAATTAAAGGGAAGGGGGCAAATTTTAGATTGATAAGTAATTTTACACATTTTATATAGATCATTACACACATACAAAAAAATTACATGATCATGGGGGACAATGCCCCCATCACATAAAGGTGGCATCCACCCCTATTCCCATGACTAACGTGATTTCAGAATGACCAAATGCACCAACACAAGGGAACCTCCCATGTCATGGAGGGGGAATCCAAATGACGGAAGCATAGTGATATAACATTCATCATAGGCCAACGAGAACACTGTTTTGGGAGGTAATTGAGCATACCTATTTGCTGCTAAGAATCAGCAACAGATGGCAGAAAAATAGCGCATGGATTGTTGAGTCAAGCTTCCCACACAAACTACATTTATCATCAACCTTAATTATCCTTTTGTTCAGATTGATTCTGATTGGGATTAGGTCCAAATAGACTTTCCACATGAAAATTTTAATTTTATTTGGGATTGTCAATTTCCAAAGCTTGTTCCACTACCAATTCCCCACCTCATTTGAAGAGGAAGAAGCTGAATTAATGGAAGAGAGTCCCAGGCAATACCCACTTCGGACCGAATAGCCCTTACTATCAAAATGCCAACAGAATTTATCTCTCCCTCCATTTGGAACTAGACTAGATTGACATCGTCCGGGCCAAGGTGATGTAAAAGCTTCATGATTACAATGGGACCCCGTAATCAAATCTGCCATTTTAATGTCCATTTTCCCATGACCGAGACTAGAGGCTGAAAAGTGGAGGATCATGGAAGCCACGGGTCATGAAACACTCAGATCGAAGTCCCATCGCCAACTCGCGCACCAAATTCATGTACTAAATAACTCCCTACCCAGAGTATACTTCTCTAAATGTATGACAATTCGGCTTTAGGTTGTGTAGAGGGTTCAATGATTGTATTATGGATTCTTCGTATTCGGACATGAATGTTAAGTTATCTATATAAAGACAAACAAATTCTCAAAGAGGTATGACATTCAAAACATTCAAAATTCTCTACGTTTTTCCTTTCTTTCATTTCACTGACTTGAGTGTCGGAGTGTATTAGATTAGACACTACACCGGTTTCAAGCCAATATCTTAACGTTCATTTTTCTCTTGTGTTCATCAGGCGACATTCAAAGGAACATGTGGCAGAATCATCGACAGTGGATTTCTAACATCCATAATTTGGCGTCGCCTGTGGGAAACACCGCCAATCTCATACTTTTCCCCCTTAATTTGCGCTAAGTAAATGATGATGAATGCAAGGAAGTTTCGAAGGGCCACTTCATTGGACCCTCCATCAGCGGTTGAGTGACGCTCAATACTACCCACCAGAAATCCATTAGCACCAACAGAGTAAGAAAACATCTCTCTGGTGGTGATTATGCGAGTCATAGGACAATTGAACAAGAAAATGGAGATTCTTGAAAAAGAAAATCATGACTTACGGAGCAAGATGGATTTGAATGGTTCCACCAATCCTCACCGACATGTCGGGAGTGGGAATTCTAAGACTGAAGCACCTCTCCGCTCGAGAGGCATCCCAATGGATCCAAATCATGATGAAAATTATAGAAGGAGAGAAGAAGACCGTTACAGAGCAAGACAACAAAGAAATATGAGAAGTCGCTCTGAAGATTATCATGGGAGTTCTTCCCCAAGAAGAAGATTCGAAGACTCGGGAAATAGGCGAGCTAGCCAAATCGGAGAAACGGCGAATGGAAACAAGCATAGAAGAGCAATATCAAATGAAAACAATTTCACGGAGAAAATCAACTGAAGACTAGCACAACTCGATGTGAAAGTGCAAGAAGAAGATGATCCAACTATGAGAGACTTAGCCGAGTAGCCATTCGTCAAGGAGTATTGGTAGTTGAGCGTCCAAAATATTTTACCACTCTGACGCTTCAGTTGTATGATGAATCCAAAGATCCATCTGATCATATTACCCATTATAAACAAGCTATGACCACAACAGAAATTCATCACGATCGATTAGACGCAATGTTATGCAGGCTATTCTCATCGAGTCTTACGGGACAGGCCCTTACTTGGTTCGGCACTTTGGAGTCAGGCTCAATATCATCTTTTCGCCAACTCGCTCAAGCATTTATCACTCAACATGGTATCTGAAAAAATGTCCCTCGACGATCGCGCCATATTTACAGGGTCATACAGGGTGTTTGATGAGAGTTTGAAAGAATACATAAAGTGATTTACACAGAAGAAAATGGGAATAGTGAATTGAAACGATTCCACAGCCTTGGATGCCTTCGTAAGTGGTCTTCTTCCAAATTCACGCATTTGTGAATCTATGGTGCTAGATGAGCCAGTCACCACGGAATCTGCCCTTAAAAGAGCGTAGAAGTTTATGTTGCTTGAAGAATATGCAAAGGAGAAGACTGATCACCAAGATTTTCGAACCATGCTTAATTTAGGGATCGAAAGAAAAGACAAGAGGTCAAGACGATATTCCTCGAAAAGGGATAACATAAATGGTAGAGAGAGAAGAGATAGATATGATCGGGACAATGACTTAGTTAGGCACGACAAGAAAAGGTCTCGAAATCATGTGGACAAAAGGAGGCACAAGGGGATGTAGACAATTTGTTCTGACTTACTCCACTTAATATATCTTATTCAGACCTTGTAGCAAAGGTCAAGGACAAAGAATATTTTTCTTGGCTGAGAAGGATGAGAGGCAATGAGCCCAACAGCTACTGTGATTTTTACCAAGATTATGGCCATAAAACTGATGAGTGCAGGCACTGAAGTGAGGAATTGAAGAACTTATAAAGTGCAGACACCTTAGAGAGTGCATTGAAGTGATAGAAGACCAAAGCCGAGATAGGAAAATGATGTGTCTAGTCAAACTGAAAGAAGAATTACTAATGTTATACATGGAGAAAGCACGAATGGAATGTCATTCATGGCAAGCGAAAATCTTAACGCCCAAAGCAAATTGGCGCAAGACCCGAATATTTGTTTTTCTTCTTTGGACTCACAAGAAGTCCACCAACCACATGACAATGCTTTAGTTATTTCTTTGGACATAGCTAATTTTAACGTAAAGCGCATCTTGGTGGACCCAGGAAGTGCGGTGAATGTCATTTTTCTCCCAGCGTTCGAAATAATGGGAATAGATAAGTTGAATATCATCAAACCCGAGACAAAGTTGATCGCATTCAATGGAGCGGTGACAAAGTCTTCTGGAAGTATTAATGTTCCAATCATACTAAATGAGGTCAATAAGTTGACAGAGTTTCAAGTTGTGGATTCGGATTCTCCGTACAATATGATCCCCAGTCGACCATAGATTCATTCAATGAAAGTTGTTCCTTCAAGATATCATCAAACAATCAAATTTTCAACTCCTAATGGCATCCATGAGATACATGGCGATCAAGTCACTTCTAGAAATTGCAATCTTGTGAGTCTGAAAGCCTCTAGAACTAAATAGCAATTACAACAAGTCAAATCGATATCACGATTTGAATATTTGCAAGTTAATGAGCCAAAGAACCCCACCATAGAAGAAACTGTGGAAGTATGTATTCACGCTTCCAAATCTGAAAGAGTTGTTAAGATTGGAATGGGTTTAGAGGAAGGATTTAGAAAGAAGCTCGTGAATTTTTTGACTCAAAACTATGACACTTTCGCATGGTCCATTATTGACATGCCAGGTATTGACTCGAAAGTAATGACTTATAGGCTGGATGTCGATCCAACTCATAAGCCAGTAAGGAAAAAGAGGTGAAATTTCATAAAAGAGCGCAATTCCATAATCAATGATGAAGTGCAGAGACTTCCCAATGCCAGATTTATCAGAGAAGAAAGATATCCAGACTAGCTAGCAAATGTTGTAGTAGTAAAAAAGAAAATTGGGAAATAGAGAATCTGTATCGACTTCACAGATTGAACAAGGCATGCCCAAAAGACAGTTTTCCCTTACCCAAGATTGATCAATTGGTAGATGCAATTGTAGGTCACAACATTCTTAGCTTTATGGATGCTTTTTCTCGGTATAATCAGATATACATGCATCCAACAGATCAGGAAAAAATGGCTTTCATCACGGAGTGGGGAATTTATTGTTACAAGGTCATGCCTTTCGGCCTAAAGAATACTGGAGCGACTTATCAGCGGCTTGTCAATCGTATGTTCAGGGAGCACCTTGGAACCAGAATGGAAGTGTACATTGATGACATGCTCGTCAAATCTCTCATAACTGAGGATCATGTAGAAGACCTTCGGCAGGCTTTTGAGGTACTAAATAAGTATAAAATGAAACCTAATCCTACAAAGTGTACTTTTGGTGTCTCTTTAGAAAATTTCTCGAACACTTGGTAACACGACATGGAATTGAAGCCAATCCCGAACAGATCCGGGTAGTGTTAAACATGCCAACACCTACAAATATCAAGGAAGTGCAAAAATTAACAGGAAGATTGGCCACACTCAATCGTTTCATTTCAAGATCATCAGACAAGTGCTTACCTTTTTTCAATATCCTGAAAGGAATCAAAAAGTTTGGGTGGACGAAGGATTGCGACAAAGCTTTTTCAGATCTCAAGCTTTACCTGATGACACCTCCGCTTCTGGAAAAACCAAAGGATGGGGAGACTTTATATCTTTATTTAGCTGTTTCTAACATGGAAGTTAGCTCCGTCTTAATTCATGAGGATGGCAATGAGCAACAACCGGTATATTACACAAGTCACACTCTGTTGGATGCAGAAACTCGCTATTCACAAATGGAGAAGCATGCCCTCACACTCATCACTTCAAGAAGGAAACTCAGGCCTTACTTTCAAAGCCATTCCATTGTTATTCGCACTAACAATCCCCTAAAAGTTATGCTTTACAAACCTGACATGTCGGAAAGACTCATGAAATAGACGATGGAATTAGGTGAATTTGACATAACCTATAAACCACGCTCCGCAATCAAAGCTCAAGCTTTGGCTGATTTTATAGTAGAAATGACAAATGCGTCAAAAATTAAAGGTTTAGAATCTCTACCCACAAAAGATGGGGTTGTTGATGGTATTCTGACAGTTCCCAATGAGGATGATGAATGGGTTTTGTACGTAGACAGTTTGGCAAATGCTAAAGGCTGCGGAGCAGGGTTAATATCTAAAACTCTTAAAGGAGCAATCATTAAACAATCACTCAGATTTGGTTTTCACACATCCAATAATAATAATGAAGTCGAATATGAAGCGTTGATAGCAGGGATGAACTTAGCAAAGACTATTAGGGCATCCAATCTAACTGTCTTTAGCGACTCACAATTGTTTATGAATTAGTGATGTGGAACAAAATCAATTTCAAAACGGGAATTTTCATGCTAAAGATACTCGCATGAGTTTATATCTTCAAATGGTGTCTCAACTTAAGGATTCTTTTCAAAAGTTCAGCATACAATAATTTTCTCGTAGCGAGAGTAGTCATGCCGAAGCTTTGGCTAACTTGGCCTCAGCCATTGATACGGAGTTAAGGCGAACGATCCTAGCGGAGTACTTGGCAGCACCTAGTGTATGACACTTTACATGTAACCAGGAATCCTCAATCACGATCAATGAGTCATTTTCAATAGAGGGTCCAATAGTTGTATTATGGATTTTTCGAATAAAAGTCCACTCATCCCAATTCCTACATAAAGATCTTCTACGAAGCTCAAACAATTGATTACAACTTTAAAAGGACATAAAGCTAAAATATGACCGAACCTCATATTTTGGCTGATGTTCATATATTGGCTGAACTTCACATTTCGGTCGAATCTCGTCGAGCTGAAATATGACCGAACCTTACATTTTGACCGAACCTCATACAAAGGCCGAATAGTGAACTCATACTTAGTCAATATCCTGAGAAATAATAATACTGAACGACACATGGTAGTGTCTCAAGACTAAAATAAAGCACAAATAGGAGGAAGAGATATGAAGCCTTCATTAGAAATGAAACTGGTGATCCTTTCATAATCCACATTTAATGAAAGACTCTCCATTTTCCGTAATTAACAAAATGACTCTTTGTATTCGGACATTAATGATGAGTTATCTATATAAAGGCAAACAAATTCTAAAAAATGTATGACATTCAAAATACTCAGAATTCTCTATTTTTTCCTTTCCTTCATTTCACTGACTTGAGCGTCGGAGTGTAGTAGGTTATGCACCACACTGATGTCAAACCAATATCTTCACATTCATTTTTCTCTTGTGTTCATCAGACGACATTCAAATGAACACGTAGTAGAATCATTGACAGTGGATTTATGACATCTACAGGTTGTAGGAGAGAAAATATGATGAATGGATATATTTCACCTTGAGGATTCGGACCACGAGATTGTCCGGGTTTGAGGTTATACGTCAACATTGTTTCACTAAAAGAGCTTGGTTGAAATTTCCAGTGATCTACAACTCATATCTCCAAGACTTTTGGGTTTACACAATTTTTTCCAAGCATCCAATGATTTTTTTCTTTTGTTAGTCAAAGAACCCACCAAAATCTCGCCATTTTCATGCTTAACTCCAAGTAAAAGGATTTCGGGAGATGTTCATTGCATAGGTTGGAAGAGCCCGCATAACCGCATTGATAAAAATCTCATTTCCCACTATAGAAAATTGCTTTTCCCTCCATCGGCTCATAAGCTTACGAGATTTCTCAACTATGGCACTAAATAAATGCTTATTCTCCTGACCGGTCCAAGAAGGCAAGCCCAGATACTTTTTATGGCATCTTGTGGACTTGATGCTCATTAAATCTGAAAGATCCATTCTGATTTTAGTTGGAACATTATGAGAGAAGACCATCACAGATTTATCTAGATTAATGCTTTGCCCTGAAGCCCACGAGTAGCTATCCAAAATTTGTTTGATAGTCTGACAGTTATTACGATCCACCTTACAAAATAAAATATTGTAGTCCGCAAAAAATAAATGGGATATTGATGGGCTATTGTTGCAGATTCTGGGACAGACAAGGTGTTTCTTCTATTGTGCATCAACTAAAAGGGCAGAAAAACATTCAGCACATAATAAAAATAAATATGGAGAAAAAGGGTCCCATTGGCAGAGGCTACAATGGGGAGTTAAATTCTCACAAATCAAATTGTTCACCACAAAAGGAAAGAGAAACATAGGAGACACACCTCAAAATTAGATCAACACATGTCTTATTGAGGCCAAACGTTTCATCGTAGCCAAAGGAAATTTTCATTCAACCATATCATAAGTTTTACTCATATCAAATTTAATAGTAGAGAAACCCTTATTACCCTTTCTCTTTTTGTTTGAAGAGTGAATCATTTCAAAAGTAATGATATTATTATCAGTAATTAATCTACTCTTCACAAAGAACTTTGATAATCAGAGATAATACCAAGAAAAATGCATTTAAGCCTATTAGCGATCGTTTTGGAAATAATTTTGTATAGAATAGTGCATAAACTAATTGGACGAAAATCTGAAACATTTTAAGGATTCTAATTCTTAGGAATTAAAATTATCAATGTTCGATTAATACTACTAATATCAGCTTTATGATTAAGAAACGAAAGGCAAAGAGAAGTGATATCCTTACCACAATATGCCAAAACTTCTAAGAAAAATAGAGAAGGAAAACCGTCCACGTCTGGGCTTTTCATTAGGTCCATGCTCCAAAAGGCCTCCTCAATTTCTTTTTCTGTAAAAGGAAGAAAAAGTTTCTCAATCATCTTATCAGTGACTTTCTGTGAAATACATTGGGTAACTGCTTCATCGCCCATTCATCTAGATCAAAGGAGGTAAAAATGTCACGGAAGTAATTTGTACCGAAGAAATGATCCCCTCAGTTGAATCCTGCCACATTCGGTTTGAATAAAAAATTCCTTGGATTAAATTCTTTCTTATTCTTTCTGAGGCCTTTGCATGAAAGAATGCAATATTTTTTCCTCTACTTTCAGCCAATCATCCTCGATCGCTATTTCCAGTAGAGCACCTCCTAATTTTCCAACACTATAATTTTTTATTGGAGTCTTTGTATATCTGACCAATCAGAATTTCATCGTGCATCTTCCACAAGATTATCCAGAGTACGTCGGGAGACAGAGAGCTCCTTTGAGATAGAGCCAAGTTTTCAATGGCTCCAATCCTTCAAGAACGAAAGGCACATCTTCAACTTTGTTAACACTGGGTCCTCGCAACTATTTCGGATGGGGGAAGACCAAACCCATGAGACTATTTCATTGCAGTATTCTTCCCTAGCCCATTAAAATGAGCTATTTTACCCAAACTATGAGAACTCGGGCTAAGCTCCGCAGTCTAGTTCTGCTTCTCAATATGGGCCATAATCATTCGGTGGTCCGATGTAAAGAACCCCAGCATTTTTACCCAAGCCCATTGAAAGTGATTCTTCCACAAGTTTGAAGCAAAAGCCTAATCAAAATTTTCCTTGATAAAACCAGCACCCTCCCTTATATTATACCAAGTAAAGAAATACCATTTACCTAGTAATCCATACATAGAACGGTAATCCAAGGTTCTTCGAAATTCTTCCGATTTCGAATCACAACGGAAATTACCTCCCATCTTCTCTGAATGCTCTAAAATTTCATTAAAATATCAAGGAAAGTTAAAACCATCAGCCAATTGACGGAGTAACGACCACGAATGACTTCTTAAAGAAAGGACTGGATTACCATAAAACCTATAAATCTCCATTTCCTTGATCAGAGCATCAATGTGGCCTTGAGAATAGGACCGTATAGAAAGTGAGGTCTCATCATCCCAAAATAATGCTAAACCCTATTTAAACCATCTCGTACCACCACTAAACCATAACGATATCCTAATCTAATTCTGAAGTTTTCAGTCTCTGATTTACCTAACTTAGTCTCCATGAAAAAAATCAAATTTGGGCAAAGAGTTGAAAATCTTCAAATTACAAAAAAAATAATGGAAAATTCTTCATCTCTAGTAGAGTCTTCTTTCATACATTTATTCTTCTTGAATATTCAATGAGCCCTCTGTATTTTTCACATCTGGAAAAATTCTCTCATCGCGGTCGTTCATTCCCTACAAACATGGTAAGTGGATCAATCTGGCCCGTCAAACCAGCCGAACCGGCCAGTTAAAACCCATGTCCAGATCAGTCCGAGACTATACAAAATCGGTCTGGTTCGAGCATGCGGGCTTAGGTACGGTCCATTATGGGTCTAGTACTTTGAGCCCGCAACATGGACCGAACCAGACTATATACGTAGGCCAGCTCGACCCAAAACGGTTCGGCTGACGGACCTAGCCCAGAGCGGACCGTTAAGTAAGCTCCTAATTTGTAAAATATGTGAAATATAAACGTGCTATAATTTGAATCTAGAACTCCACGCTCCTTAAACTCACTATTTATCATGAGATAGAAGTAATCTTTGTTAGACTAATGTTTATATTTATTTTTATTGTCTTTAAAAACATTTTGTCAAATTCTTTATATTATATATTTTTATGATAAATGTATTTGACAAAAATATAAATGACATAACTATATAAGAAGATAAAATATATATTTACTATATTACCATTCAACATTTATGGTTTTAATCTAAAATGAGTTTATTTGTGTAAATGATTAAACTAATGACGTCAAAAGAAGACAACAATGAGAAGATGACCTCATTCAAGAATTTTAAAATTTAGATCTTATTAAACACGATAGATATTAGTTATTAACTATTTAGAATATTTTTAATTTTTGCGTAAATATGAATATCACGTGTAATTTATTTTGAGATATTCTTTTTTTTAATTAGGCGGAAAACAAACTAGTCGGGATGTGCCTATTTATAAAATATTATTGTAAGTTGTAAAATAATTGACTTTAAATATAATTTTTAAGATTGTTGTAAATAATTGATAGATAGACGGGTATGAACTTAGTTGAGATGTGCCAAACTTAGAGATTTCACGCACCATTACATGGCTAATCGTAAAAATACTCATGTTTTTCCTATTGAGATTTTAATGTAATAAATAAAAGGTAATTAACAAATCTAATATTACATTCATTTAGCCCTCACAATCCATGGCTGGACCGGGACCGGACTGTCCAACCCGTGGAATAGGTCTTGGACCGGCCAGTGAAACTTCCGGGCCGCTCCTTTCTATCCATGCCGGTTGCCACCTCTCGTTCCCTGTATATAAGAGAAGCTGTCGCCTCTTTTTTCCTTATCATTTTAGTTTCTGAAATTGTCTCTAGTCATCAAACAGGTTGTACTGTAGCACTAGGCAAGGGGAAAAGAGGGACACGTGGCGAATCTGCCTTAGGCTTTGAGGGAGACGGGACACAGTACTGGAGAGGTGCAGAGCTGTGGATCTGCCTAATTAAAAAACACTTCTGTTTCTGTGGTCATCAAATGTGATTTAGAAACGCAAAAGAAAGAACCCCATTGTTTTAATTGAATTTCTGGAAGAAGAATGATATATACTCATCCAAACGTGCCAAGATTACTGTTCACACTAATAATTAGAAGTTGATAGACGACTAGTGACATAATTCAGTGGTTGAAACTGGAGGGTCTGAGTATGACCCATCTGAAATTCGCTCTGCTATCCATTGGTTAGCTGCATAAGAATAATGCGCACTGTCCCAGCTGATATACTCTGATGGCTTACTACATGATTCTCCATATAATTCATTTCCATTCACAATTTCCTTTCTTCCACAAAACACATTATAGTTCTTCAGGTTTCCACAGCAATACCCAAGAGGCATCCTGCAAAATACCCAACACCCAAGAGAGGAAAAAATAAAGTAATATTAGTACAAATATGCTTATCATAACAACTGGTAAATCTATGACATCCTACGCGTAACGCGATGGAATTTGCACAAGACGGAACGACGCGTGTGAGCAATCCCCTTCTGTTCCATCTTCATCAGTGTGCAAATTACTTGTAAGTTTTGTAAGAATGAAACTTACCATGTTCTTTTGCATTGCTAATCAATGCATATTTTGCCGCATAGACATCAACGTAAGTAAGTATTGTATCCGAAAATCGGGTTCTGAGGTGGTACACACTCTTTTTGAGCTGCCTGTTGAATTCCTGGGCTACCTAATTATAAGACTTCAGGCAACCATTTTGGTCTGCATGGCTTGGTTTTGGAGCGTTACGTGAAATAATGTATGGCAAGCATCCTATAGGACCTGTGTTGTGTATCCAGAAAAACCTTGCGCCTTCTTCATATAGTTTCTGAAAAGGGACGAAAGGATAACCCGAAAGAAAGTTTAATTAGTCCAACTTTATCATAGTTTCCAATAGAGAGCGAAGGGGAAGTATGATATTTCATTTATAGCTTTTATAAACTCTTTCTGTACTTATTTACCTCTACTGCCAATTCAAACTGTTTAGTGATATTTGGAAGGAATTGCCTCAATTGCTCAACTTCCATCCGCATTAGACCAGCATAAAGATCATTCTGTCCAATGTCGAACGTGTACAAGGCCTTTGAGAAGTCGTTCAGTCGAGGAAGGCTGCCTTTGATGGAGAAGCTTTCTTCTGAAAACCAGTATCACTGACAGTAACAACTGATAGTAATAATACTAAATGGATCAAACATTCAAGACAAATTCAAATATGTGGTAGCTAGAATGTACAACCTCGACTAGAAAGCTCATCAACCCGTGCTTTGAGCTGTAGAAACTGCAGAATTTGTATGTCAAGAGAGATGGGACTGAATTTCGCTTCAAACATTCTTCCATCTAATGGCTGAATTGTTGATCCTCCAGTCGCAAAATTTGCTCCATAACGAAAGTTTGTACCAATAGAATCCAAGTAAGCACTCAAATCTGGTAATCGTAACTTCTCGGCTGCATACAGTGTAAAAAGGGTAATATTTAGCATGTTGAAATGACCAAACTCACAATTGTGTGAAGCTGGTTCTCTGCTCGATTGACATAATTAGTTCGTTAGGTGAATGACAATACTAATAGAAGAACTTTAAATGAATTCTGAAGTACTGCTGATAATACCTAAAAAGTCAATGAGTACTTTCCCATCCGAATATCGGCCGGACGATTTCCCGAAGAAGGTAATTCCATTTGGAGAAGAAACACTGTAAATAGAGCCGATCTACCGCCAGTATCAGAATTAGAATCACCAAAGTTGAAAATGGCTGGAAATTGGCAGCCACTTGATCGAACGAGAACCAGGTTCTTTTGTTGTCCCACTTTTAGTGTTTGTAGAAATGATGAACCTGTTGGTTCTGATCTTAAAAGAAAAATGATGAGCTGTAGAAATGATGAACATTTTGGTTCTGATCTTTTATTGAAGAAATTCTACTTGTTTACAATGAGGAAGGATATATATATATACAAATGATTCTAACGGTTGCCTATGATCTCCTATGATCTCCAACGGATGCCTACTTGAAGCCTGAAATCGTTTTTTACCAGAAATGATTAGACACCCACTGTGTTTGGTGAAAGTCTCTGTTCTGCTTCCCTCTTTTGCCTATGATGAAAATTTCCTTCTGATGCTGCAACTTTTACTTCTCTTTCTTCAACACTCCCCCTCAAGTTGGGTTCGTATAGGTTGATCGAGCCTAACTTGTTAAGTATTTTTTTGAAGTTATTTTTGTCAAGGGCTTTGGTGAAGATGTCGGCTAGCTGGTCTTCACTACGTACAAAGGGAATGGTGATTTCTCCCGACTGTACCTTCTCTCTTATGAAGTGACAGCCCACTTTAATGTATTTGGTTCTCTCGTGGAAAACGGGGTTCATTCCAATATGACGTGTTGCTTGGTTGTCACAGTGCATCTCTATCGATTTTCTTATCTCGACCTTCATGTCTTGAAGGAGATGTCTAATCCATGTGAGTTCACTAGCAGTGGAGGCCATGACTCTGTATTCTGCCTCTACACTTGACCTTGCTACAACAGTTTGTTTCTTGCTCTTCCAGGTTACTAGATTTCCACCTATAAAGACACAGAAGCCAGTTGTAGATTTTCTATCACAACTACCTGCCCAGTCAGCATCAGTGTATCCAACTACGGAGTTTGCCCCGGTTCTCTTCATCCATATCCCTTGGTCGGGTGTTCCTTTAAGGTATCTGAGTATCATTTCTGCGACTGCCTGGTGATTTATGCAAGGTGCGTGCATGAATTGACTGATAACGCTAACTGCAAAAGTGATATCTGGTCTTGTAACCGTTAGATAAATTAGTTTTCCTACTAGTCTCTAATATTGGCTTATATCAATTATTGGTTTGCTATCATTCAGTCTTATTTTCATGTTGGTTTCCATTGGTGTGTTAGCAGGTTTTGCCCCTATCATGCATGTTTCTTTTAACAAGTCTAAGATATATTTTCTTTGAGATAGAAACAATCCCTTTTTCGAGTGAGCTATTTCTATCCCTAGGAAGTACTTCAGTTTTCCTAGGTCTTTAATATCAAACTCTCATTTTAGAAATTTTTGAACACTCCATATTTCATCGTGGTTATTTTCGGTGATGATAATGTCATCTACGTAGACTAAAACGATGGTGGTGGAGTTGTTCGTGTGTTTGACGAACATAGATGAGTCAGCCGTGCTTTTGACAAAGTTAATTTTTAAAAGAGACGGGCTTAATTTTCCATACCATGCCATTGGTGACTGTTTCAGGCCGTAGATAGCCTTCTTTAATCTACATACCAGAGATGGGTGCGTTGCTTTTTCGTGTCCTGGAGGTAGGGACATATATATTTCTTCTTCCAGATTTCCTTGGAGGAATGCGTTTTTTACATCCATTTGATATAGTTCCCAGCTGAGGTTGGTGGCAACGGATAGTAACACTCGGATTATGTTCATTTTTTCCACTGGAGCGAACGTCTCCTGGTAATCCACTCCATATGTCTGAGTAAAGCCTTTGGCAACTAGTCGGGCTTTATATCTTTCGATAGTGCCGTTGCTGTTGTATTTGGTCTTGTAGACCCATTTACATCCTACGGGTTTCTTCCCGTTGGGTAGTGGGATTATGTCCCAAGTTTCATTCTTTTCCAAGGCTAGAAGTTCTTCATTCATCGCTTTTGGCTCAACTGTTTCATCAATTTTTTCCAAGGGAAATTTTGGATAAGGTATAGAACCCGATGGGACACGTAGTCGTTTAATCTTGTTAGGGGTTGAGTTTGCCTTGTTGATCTTCTTACGATTACTGCTTCATCAGTGACAAATGCCTCATCAGTTGCTCCCCCTGAGGTAGTTGTCTCAGGCGCGGTTGATGTGGTATCATGTTCCTGTCTTATGATATTAGAGGAAATAATACTGTTAGGTAGCGGAAACGTTTGGTGGTGGTTATGATTGTCGGAGTCCTTTGGGTAATAGGATTCTAGTTCTAAATATTGTACATCGCGCGAGATGTAGAGTTTATGGTTTATTGGATCGTAGCACTTATACCCCTTTTTTCAGCGGAATACCCCAAAAATAGGGCTTTGACTGAGGTTTTGTCCAATTTATCAAGTCTTGGAATGTGTACGTAGCATGTACATCCGAATACTCGTATGATCAAGGTTAATTTTCCTACCCTTGAGAATTTCTAGAGGGCTTTTCAGATGTAATTTTACACTGGGTAATCGATTGATGAGGTAAGTTGCTATGAGTATAGCATCGGACCAGTATCTTTTAGGTACGTTGTTTTGGAGGAGGAGAGACCTAGTCATTTCAAGAAGTGTCAGTTTTTGCGTTCTGAGACACCGTTTTGTTGTGGGGTGTGGATATAGGTGGTTTGATGTCGTATACCCTTTTGTTTAAAAAACTCAAAAAAGGTGATGTTAGTATACTCAGTTCCATTATCAGACCTAAAGATTTTTATGGTTGTTTCAAATTGAGTTTCAACTAAATTGTTGAACTCTTGAAAATGACTGAAGACTTCATTTTTTATTTCAAAAGATATAACCATGTGGTGCGAGAGAAATCATCAATAAATGTAACAAAGTATTTGAATTTATTATATGAATCAACTGGGGAAGGTCCCCAAACATCAGAATGCATTAATTCAAAACATCGTTTTGTCGTACTACTAGATAATGGAAAGGGTAACCTGGTTTGTTTTTAGAGTTTGCAGACTGAGCAACTACTAGAGTCTGAATTACAACCAAGTAATTTGCTTAGGATTTTGTCGGAGGGATGACCGAATCTCCAATGTAATATTTTGTCTTTTGGTACTGTACTGGAGGTGGCCAGGCATGTTTTGTCGGTATCTTCTAAGTAGTACAGACTGTTTCTAAATTTTCCTTCACCAATCTTCCTCCCGGTGACTCGATCCTGAAAAATTACTTTGTCAGGTGAAAAGGTAACATTGCAGTTTAAGTTTTTGGTTATTTTACTGACGGATAGGAGATTGGAGTTAAAATTGGGTAGACAAAGTACGTTGTTGATGGTTTTTGTGAAGAGTGTGGTGGACCCTATGCCAAAAATTGGAACTTTATTTTCATTGGCTACCGTCACGTGTTGTGGTTTTTCTAATTTAGTGAGACTGTGTAGATTTTTTGTGTTATGAGTCATGTGGTCGGAGGCACCAGAGTCTATTATCCAGTGTTCTAAGATATGACAAAAATTTGCAGATTTAGAAAAATAATTGACAGTATTGCAAATGGATGAACCTGAGGTATCGCGCAAAAATTCTCTGAATTGTTTGAGCAGTGTAGCCATCTGTCTGTTGTTGTCTGGGTGCAGGTCTGCTCTAATGGATCCGGATCTGTCTATTTTTCCATTCGGTCGGGTCAGTACCCATTACCCAAACCGGGTCCGTCTATCTTGTGTGCTCTGCGGTCTGGGTCGGGTCTTGGCCCGTGACCCGCTCCGCTGAAACCCTCGGTATAAAAGGGAAATGTTTTCGCGGAGCCCCCTCGCTTGTCACTCTTCGCGCAGCTCCCTCGCTCGTTCTGGAACTTTCTCTGGTTCTGCTGGAGATGAGGGTGCAGGTTCCAACACCGGTCGTGGGTGTGCCCTTCCTTTCCGCAGTGGCTGCATTTCACCGTCTCGCCTGGCTGTCCGCGGTGCCTTCCCCCTTCCTTAGGGTTAGGGTTTCGGAGGGAGCCGCGGGTCGCCATGGCTAGTGCCTCCGCCTTGTCATCTCTGGTACTCATTACTCGTCGCCTGGTTTCTTCTCTTTGAACCATGGCTGAGATCGTGGCAAAAGTTGGCTTCTCTGTCGACATCAAGATCTGAGCTCGGAATGCTTCGTAGCTTGAGTCGAGAGCCGTCAAGAAATGGACAACCATATCTTGCTCAGCCCGCTCTTGGAGTTCCTTCAGGTCAGTGGTCATCAGTCTCAGGGTTTCAAGTTCTTTGAACTTAGATTTTAGAAACTCGGTTAGCTCCGGTACTGATCTGTCCCCCTATTTTTCTTGGGAGATTCATTTAAGTTCAAAGACTTGCGCAAAATTGTTTTGTTCACAATAGTTGCTCCGGATTTCTTCCCAGAGTTCCTGTCCTGTTTCACAAAAACAAAAGATTTCACTGAGTTTTGGGTCTATTGAATTAGTTATCCAGGTCATTACCTGGCTGTCCATGATGTCCTATTCCTCTGAGTTTCGGTCTGGTCTTGGCTTACTGCCGTCCACGAAACCCAATCTACCTCTTCCTTTCAGGCTCACCCAAGCCACCCTGGCCCACGGTATGTAGTTCTGGCCAGTGAGCAGGATGGAGGTCAGTCTGGGATTGGTGTCATGGTGGTGAAGCTAGCCGGAGGTTGATGGTTCTGCCATATGTGTTGGTTCTCAGAATCACTGCTCTGATACCATGTAGAAATGATGAACCTGTTGGTTCTGATCTTAAAAGGAAAATGATGAGCTATAGAAATGATGAACCTTTTGGTTCTGATCTTTTATTGAAGAAATTCTACTTGTTTACAATGAGGAAGGATATATATATATACAAATTATTCTAACGGTTTTCTATGATCTCCTATGATCTCCAACGATTGCCTACTTGAAGCCTGAAATCGTTTTTTACCAGAAATGGTTAGACACCCACTGTGTTTGGTGAAAATCTCTGTTCTGCTTCCCTCTTTTGCTTATGATGAAGATTTTCTTCTGAGGCTGCAGTTTTTACTTCTCTTTCTCCAACAGTGTTGAAAACATCATGGATGTACCGACTACAAGCACCCCAACTGCTACTGCTTTCACAAGCTTCCATGTTCCGAAACCAAAAATATATCTTACCAAGTTCAACGGAACCTTATTCAACCCGTTTTATCATACCTTTCTTAAGCCTGGAAATAATACTCCTCGAGAAGCAATTACAGCATTGTAGTTAGATTCTCCGGTTACTTATATGTGCTTGGTTCGGTTCAGTTTGATAAAATAAGATAACTGAAATTTTGATTGGGTTTAAATTTTTGGTGATTTTTAAACCGAACCGTAATATTAAATTCATATTATTAATTTTTTATATATAATTTCAATAATATTTAAAAGATTTAAAATTTTATTTTTAATTAATAATACCGAATCAAACCGAAACTCACTTTTAATTCGATTTAGTTCTTTTGACATGAATAATTTGATTTTATTACTGAATCGAAATTTCAATTCGATTCAATTTTTCACTAAAAATTGATCGAGTCCAATCGTTAACACTCTTAACCATAATGCAATCAATCTGTCAGACTTTGTGGAAAATAAAAAGTTTGATAGGTGAGACTGAAAGAAATTTATAAGGATTCATGCTTCAAAAATATAAAAGATTTTCTGAGGCTCATCGAAATTCCATCATTATTCACGCTAAACAGTAGAAAAACTTCACGACTTATTAGAGCCAATGATATTATCATGCAAAAGCTAATCCGGCCATATGATCTATATCAATCTATCTAAAGTCTATATATAAGATTCAATTCAAGTCATACTCATAAATTTTTACTGATTGATAATTTATATCCATGAATTATAAAATGAGTAACTTTATTATATAAATTTTTCAAATGAGCTTATTATTTTCTGTTCATTTTTTAACGCCTCAAACAATCTTCATTAAGCAATTTGCACTAATTCATACTCATAAACTCTAACTTATAAGTAATTTGCACTAATAAAATTAAACATAGATAAAATCGCTCTATAAAATTTTGAAATATTTAAAATTAACCCAACATGTATGATTTTTAACTACTTTTGGAATATTCAGCTCTTTTATTGTTTAACTCCACGTCTTATCTTATATATGAAATTAGGTATAAACATTTTAAAATGTGTCATGTGTTTACACTCAACTCTCCTCGAAATGTCATGTGTCCATATACCTTATAATATAACTACTTGATTATTAATTATATAATTGTGTTTTGCTTACTTAATTAGGAATCATGTATAAGCATTTACTACGTGCATAAATATTTTATTTTATTTTCAATTAATTAATATAGTATCAAATACATATATTTTAATCATAAAAAAGGTATAATAATTAAGTACTTAAAATTATTTTGATTGATTCGTCGTATGAAACCTTAAGATGATAATTGCTATCCCACAATTGATTAAATATAATAACGAATTATGAATATAATACGTTTAACTTACTTCTTAAAATAAAATCAAATACTTAAAGTTATGTTGATTGTAAAAACAAAATTTATTTGGTTTTCTGTCAATACCTGAAAACGAGAAATGAACTAGTAAAATCTAATGTTTTATATTTTATCTTAAACGTTACCAGTATTTGCTAGCTAAAAGATCATTCTATAATATATTTAAAACAAACAAAAACAAAACACAATATGCCTAGCCACACCTTTTTTTTCCTCTTCCACTTTCAATTCTTATTTCTTAAATAAGAATAATTTTAATGATTTTAATTGAGATTTATTATGTGCTTAGAGTCCGTTAAAACTTTTCATATTCTCATTTTGTGTTTTGATTAGTAATAATAAATTCATACAATAAATACTATCACTTTTAATATTTTAAAAGTTTTTACTTCTATATAAATGGATGAAAAGATGAACTCCCTTTTAATCTTTTTCAGCCAACAAATTTTATCAAAGTAGATACTATTTTTAACATTAGACAATTTTCATTTGTATTTTTTTCTTTTTCGGGAACTCATCTTAGTTTAACACAACTTTTATGATTGTAGTCGTTAGAGGAGTTTCATCATATTCTTTAATCACAATTTGGATGCCTCATATAAGTTTTAAGTTTTCAGCTAATTCTTATATACATACATAAATTAGTGTTGTACTCTGATCGACAGTGTATGTATTCGCATGATTTTCCTTTAAAATATATCAAAATAGATTTCTTATAATTTATTGTAAACTATTTTTTTTTTCTCAAGAAATATTGCTACGAATTTGTAAGGTGTTCATATGTGTAGAGTTTTCTTAAAATATTAAGATTTTTTTTTTGAAACTTAAGATATTAAGATTTTGTTTTGACAAGAAAAAATAAAGTGTAAGTATATGTTTGACATGTAGTATTGCTTATTATTTTCTTCTCCCGAGACACATGACAATTTGATTGTATCGGAATGACTATAGATCTTATTTGTACCTATTTTCTGTCCTCATGTTTTTCCTTTTTTAGTTTGTTGAATTTAGAAAAGTAATTTCTACATCAATTTAATTTTGTGGCAAGCATAGTGTGGCCATTGTATTTTTGACATTGAAGACGTTAATATTACCTAACATTCTTATAAATTATTTATATGTAAATCAATTTCACGAGTTTTATGTCAATTAGGCAAGTCAACAATTTATACAAAAGAAAACTTATAGTTGTATCATTTAATTGTAATTTCATGGCTCCTAATGTGGGGTTAAAAAATCGACTTAGATCTTTCTAATGGAGTTAAAATATCCGCTAAGTTTTATTCAAAATGATTAGCTAAACAAAAAAGAGTTGGATTCTTCTAACGAAGTTAAGATTTAGACCGAATAAGGTTACTTTTATCTATTCCGAGTTTGACACAATATGAAGCAATCTTACTCATTTTAAACTTTTATACGTGTAAATTCTATAAGTGAAAGTGTATGTGCATGAATTATATTTTACCCCTCTTTTTTAAAAAATGTCTAACGGAGATTGTACGAGGCATTAAAAATGGACGGAAATGAGTAAAATTACCTACGTTGGAAGTTTATGAATATAAATTATCAAACCGTGAAAATTTAGGGGTAGGCTTGAATTTAACCCTGCTATAAAAGTGTAGAAGAAGTTGAACAAACATTTTTTAGACGGTACTATCTCGAAGAAACATACTTTTACATGAATTTTTTTTTCAACTATTTTGTATTTATTATCCTAATCACTCATATAAAAATATTTTTTTAACCATTTTATTCAAATTATCATCTTTACAAACGTTTTCTGCTCAGTTTGAATCTAAAACTTTAAATGACTAATTATAAGCATAAATAGTCTCAAACTAACCTAATATTTAATCATAAATTATTTTAATATTCTTTAGTTGATGTTTCTTTATTGTCATTTTATATATATACTAATCTAACGAGCATTAACAACAAAAGTGAAAAAGAAAATTTTGTTGACGGGAAGAAATCTAAAAACTCTATTTATAACTATTTATTTTATTTTATCTTACTATATCTAATGGTAAGTAAAATGAATTTGGACAATTTTATCATCGCATTATTATTGAAGTTTCTAAATTATCTCAAAATTTAGTATTTAAATGACATCACAGTGATTAAGCTTTTTAATTAATTAATTAATGGATATTGTTTTTATTTTAACTTAGATACTTAATTACTCTTTTTATTTTATTATGATTAATTGTGACAATATAATCATAATATAAAACAATGATACATCATGAATGAAAGAAAAATTTGTGAAACAAATTTGATAAGAGAGAAAAATAATTTACAATTAAAATCGAGTAAAATACATTAATTTACATGTTAGACAAATATTATATACATTTATAACTTTTTATTATTTTCATTATCTTACGTATTTTTTGTTCAAACCTTGAGAATAGTTACTGTGATCTTCTAGCTTTTTATATTTTTTTGCATATCTAACTCTTTGTATTAATGATTTACCTTAAATAAAAAAAAACTGTAGACGTATACCAAACCAGTTAGTTCTATAACACTAAAAAACTACACAAGAATAATAATTATAAGTTGGGTTAATTACGCCAAACCCTTATCTTTTTTGTAGACTATACCAAACAAACCTCCCACCTTTAAAATTTTACATTAATATCCTATTTTTATTTCTTTCATGATAACCCCTACTGATAATTGTCTAGATACATAATTTCATTCTTTAGAAAATTTTATTGTAATGAATTAGGATAGTATGATTTGTTTCTTTTTATATATTTCCTATTCTTAGCTAGATTCTAGGTTTACCTTGTTGTATATATATTATTTATAGAGTGTAATTCTTCTTTTCGATAAACGAAAACAACTTTTTCTCTCAATACCTCGTACGGTTAACCATCATTGAAGGGTATTAGGGTAATTTAACAACCAACCCTTTCTTCTTCCTAATATCTCTAAACCCTAATTCTAGCACTCAAAACCTTGTCTCTTTAGTTTACAAATTTATGATTATAATTAGAGAAAATGACAAAAAAGCTAAATGAACATAAATTTTTTTTCCTAGACGTTTAGTATAACGAACATAAATTTCAATAGTGGAATGTTAGACTAGCGTTTAATCGCAACTTTTCAATCACGGTCCAGGGAGTAAGGTACCTTATTCCCATTATCAAACACATTCATCCAAAATAAAAACCCAGTTTCATCTACTCTTAACTGAAATCCCTAGTGAAATTCATGCCCAAAACAGCCGTCGGAGCAAGAAACGGTCCCGACAGATGCAGACCCAGAACTTCCCCTACCAGGGAATCGAACTTCTCATAGTACAAGTAAGAAATTAGTAGCGTCAAGAATGTAAATTCCCATCCTTTAAAGCCCGAATCGGGCGAGATTTTGAATTTCGGGGAGAGCCGAAGGTGTTCTTGTGGAATCAAGAGTTTCTTTTCTGGTAATTCACAAATTGTAGCGAAGATAACAAGAGATCCCCACGGTGTAGCAATAACAATGAACGTATGCGTAAATTTTGAACAATGAGTTTTACTCTTTCAGAATGGATGCATATTTGCACACTGGATTAGTTACTATACCAGTAGTTGTTACAAAGTTATTGGCACGATTCAGAATCATCATTAAAATGTGCAAACTTTTGTGGCCTTCAAGGTTCAAGAATGATAAACCAGTAAACCGTAGAAAAACAAAACTTTTTCATTCGAATCAGATCAGATCATTCTGATATGGAAGCTTCAAAAATTCGTGAGGTAGATAGTGGCAGAGCAGTGAAACCAGAAGAAAAATGCCACACAAAAGGGGTAGAAAGCGAGCAAATGGCAGAACGACAACGAAGAGAGAAGCTCAACCAACGATTCTATTCGCTTAGAGTTGTTCCAAATGTTTCGAAAATGAACAAAGCTTCACTCCTAACCCTTGGAGAAGTGATGTATCGAAGAGGAGAGGGGGCTGATTCGGGGGGTTTTGTTTTGGATGAGTATGTGTTTGGTAATGGGAATAAGGTATCAAAGGTCACTTTGAATAAAACTAACAGAGGGTTAAATCAAATTTTTGTTGATTGGACAAGAAGGAAAGGAATCAAATTTTAGTAAACACATCAAGGATTCAAAATCAGTTGCCATACAATAAAAAGATCTTAATCTTAATTTACCAGGAGACAGGTAACACAGTGCAACAAGAAAGACTACACTGAGCCGTTTAATACTGGCAAGCAAAATTTTTTAACAATTAATCTATGCTTCAGAAACATGACACCCCCCACCATGTTAAATTCAGAGAGAGTTCACCAGTATGAAGCAACAATTCGATCAAACCAAATTCTTCAAAAAGAAAAGCAAAAAACAAGAGAGAGGTGGGGGCGGGGGGGGGGATAGATCAATGGCACAACTCCGTCCCAGAATCAAACTACGCCATCTTAATAACCGCGTAGCTGCATTAGATGAGAAGAGGTAGAGAGTTGAAGTTGATTTATGCCTTCGTTGACGCGTCCATCTGGGTTAGAAAACCCCGCCGATGAACGCAACGCCTATCGAAAGCGACTGACGATACAGAAACACATTTCTAAGGAAAACAACAATTGCAAAGGCATGCAACCCAATTGGTTAACTTGATTCTTATATCCTAACCCTAGAAACGGTGAACGTCTTAGACAACAAAGGAGCTGCGGCGGGCAGTCGTATAGGCTACTCTTTTATTGACAACTGAGGCTCTATGGGCTCTAAGCGGCCGGCCCATCTGGTCCTTTACGACCGAGGTTTGCTTTCAATGATGGGGGTTTGAGCAGTTTTTAGGTAATTAAGCAATAGGGTGAACTACACAAATGATATATCTAGACTATTCAAGTAGTTAAAATCTCTTTTGATAGTTATAATAGTATTGAATAATTAAGCAATATGTCATATTATATTATATTAAATTAAATAATATTATTCAGTATTTGATATTGTATTAGTTAAAAAATTATATTACTTGTACAATGTTTGACACATCATAATATTTAATTATAAAACTGTTGTCATGATTTGATCCGCAAAAGTCTATTTGAAACTCATTAACATGTTATTTTACATTTTTTACTATAAAATAAAGTATCTCATTCATGCTACTAAAAACAGTGTAGGCAAATTTAAACTTATCCAAATAACAATAATCAATACACTCAAAAAATGATCCAGAAATATCATTATTCATTTTTGTCATTTACGAAAATATCCATACAAAAACTATACATAATTTTCTCCCAATTCAAGTTCATAATGCACCAATACATCACAAAATAAACAACCATAATATTCTATCATTTCAATGTTCATCTTTGACGAAGAATAGTTCTTCGTATTGTTTGCTCATTATTTTGGTTGTAATCTTCAACCATCCTTGATAAAGCATATCTCAATCAATAAAAAAATACATTAAGACAAATAACAAAAGAGTAATAAAAGCATCAACCCAAATCAAGTAACTTTAAAAAAACACTCACTCAACAAGAGCCTAAACCAAGCATTTATACTTTGATAAATGTACATGTTTTAGCCGTAACATATGGTTGTCATTTCTTTGACTTCTCCGATGAGGATTTCCAGGGGGGAGGTTTCCTCGCCTAAAGACCTCCAATACTTAAGTAAGTAGATGGCCGATATTTTGGCATAAAGTCCTTAGGGGAGAATGAACCTACCTCTTTTGGCGATTAGGAGAATTATTTATACCTGAGTCTTTGGGGCTGTTGTTAGCATGTCAAAGAAGCATTTTGGGACATAAAATCTAGCTTGTATGGCACTGATTGGATGGAAATATGGTGACATTTGACATAAAACTGTCGTTCTGGTGTAATGATCAGACCGGTTGGGGAGCTTGGGCTTAGGAGGGAGTGTCACATTGGTCATCACCTTCGTCGAGTAATGATGAATTTACGCTCAGGGTTGACAGAGATTTCCTTGCGCACTTATTCCTATTTTTCCATGAGCTTGGGTATTGTGCATCCTGAGTTGCATAGGAGCCAACCAGCCGAGGTTGGTTCAGCTCATTTCTTGGCGTAAGAAGTTTCCTATTGTGGCGCAGTACATGTCGTTATGTCATTAGGGGTTGGAAAAACACCTATAACAGTTGCCCCTAGTCAAGGACGTGGGTAGCTTTTAATATCTGAGTCGGAAGACTTCATTAACTCAAGCTCTGCGTCCGAGCTATCTAGGCGTGATAAACCTCACCTGATCCGGGTAGCTCACGCTCGTGTTTCAAGTTTATCCGTGTTTCGAGATCATTAACCTTTTTTAGGAGTTGGGGTATTAATGGCCCATGGGTGCGCGTAGGGAGGGGTGAGTAATATTGTCCTGTAAATCTTTACCCATTAGTACGTTGTGTCTATCATTCTATCATTTTTAGTCTTCCAAAATCTTCGCGTTGGTTCCCAAAAGGGTTGTTCATTGATAGTGGGATGGACTCAACAATTATCTTTGCGATCCCTCTCCTCTTTTCTTTCCTTTTTTATATGCCCGTTAAATGAGCAATTTCCCCCTTCAAGACCTATAAACGGGCAGTCTTGGTTTTCATTTTCTTCACCGCTACCTTCTCGACAGAGTTGAAATCTTTGTTCACTTTTGTCCCTCCACATAATTCCTGACGAAGAACGATAATATTCCCCCTTTTAGGGGCTTATTCTGTTCTGGAGGTTCTCCTTCATGATCTTCCTCATTTTACATGATTGTCGCTTCCCTCTCTATCACCTCTTAAATGCCGTTCCTCGAAGTCATTCGATGTTCCATTTGTGGTAATTTTTCTACCGTCGATAAGTCTATTCAGCGAAATCCTTAGCCCGTGCTGGTGGCCTACCCCTGGTGATAAAGACTTTACCCTTAATTAGGGCTTATAATCTGGCAGGTAACTTTCACCTTTGCTTCACGATGAAACACCTTGACCAGCCGCAACCTATCTCCTTCCTTCGTACCGTCATTTCTTTCGTTCTTTCATCAAATCACTCCATCGATCGTTTGGAGTGAGTCGATGTAATGGGAGTAGGCTAAGGATGAGGTCATTGTGAATCCGAGGACGGATGTATCCTTTATTTCTCCCCCTAAGGGAAAGAGATTGAGGACCCAAGAACGAAGCAACCAAAGTCCTTGAGACTTTAGAAGAGTTCGAGGAAGCTATGGAGATCCTGTCCCAGATGGGGTGATTGTTTTCCTTCTTCCTGAAGAGGGGCCTCTAAGTTAGCCTAGAGGGGTCACCCCCTCAATTATGGAGATTTTTGTATCTTTATATGTACTTTGTAGTCCTCTGTTTATTAATTAAAATAAACTTCTTTTACCACTGGCTCTATATCTTTTTATGCCTTTACCTCTCTTGGTGCGAGCATGCCTTGAGTTATTCTTTTTTGGTAGTTGATATTTAATCCGGTCTGGATGAGGCCTAACCCTGAGGCGTGTGATTATTTTTGACTTATTATGCCAAGCGTTGTATTCTTACTAGCTTTCATTGACTCGAGCCGCGGGATTTTTTGTGATCCCTAGATAGAGTGAGCCTTTTAGGATGCTTTTTGGTATACTTGACCTTGTTCAACGGGTTGGCCCCTTCATAGGTCAGGGGTCTTATAGACATGTCGTGACCTTTATAAAGCCTTCAAATGTGCTCCTATTTAGGAGATTTGGTCAAGTGAATCTTCCTTACATTGAGGCTTTGCCCTTTTTATGTTTAGTCGAGCATACCTTCTTCTAGTTTAGCTTTTCCTTGGTCTGGTGGTCTAGAATACAAGTTGAATTCCTTTGGTTCTTGGCTAGAGGGCCTTTCTTTTATCACCTGTCCATGCGTTTTTACTTTGGATTAATCCTTGAGCTGAAGCGCTCATCAAATGACCTTATCCTTGTCTTCTGAGCTATAATCCTCTTAGCCCCCCAATTAAGGATATCCTATAGTGCTCGGTCTATATCCTTGTCCTAGTGTCGAGATTGCCTTGGATGAGGCTTTCCCTTAAGCTTATCAGATGGGCATGAGTGCTCGACGGTCATCCCTTTCCTTGTTGTTTAGCCAGGCGTGCCTGCTATAGCTAGATCCTCAATCCCATTTGTGAGCTGAGTGCTTGGCATACATCACTTGTTGATATCTGGCTAGGCGCTGCTTTGGCTTGATCATTTGATCCCGTCTAAGAGCTGAGATGCTCGACAAATACATCACTTGTCGATTATCTAGCCAGGCATGCCTGCTTTGGCTAGATCATTGATCCCGTCTGCGAGTTGAGGTGCTCAACAAACATCATTTTTCGATATCTAACCTGGTGTGCTTGCTCTAGCTAGATCATTGACCCCGTCTGTGAGCTGAGGTGCTCGACATACATCACGTTTTGATATCTAACCAAGCGAGCCTACTTTGGCTAGATCCTTGATCTCATATGCGAGATGAGGTGCTCGGTAGAAATCACTTGTCGATTATCTAGCAAAACGTGCCTGCTCAAGCTAGGCCATTGATCCCGTTTGTGAACTTAGGTACTCAACAAACATCACTTATTAATATTTAGCCAGCGCGTGCCAGCTTTGGCTAGATCTTTGATCTTGCCTGTGAGCTGAGGTGCTCGGCAGGCATCACTTGTCGATTATCTAGCTAGGCATGCTATATCTGGTTAGATCATTGATCCCGTCTTCAAGCTGACGTGCTCGACAGACATCACTTGTCGCTTATCCAGCCAAGCATGCGTGCTCTAACTAGATCCTTGATCTTGTTTTCGAGCTGATGTGCTCGACAGACATCACTTATCGGTTATCTAGCCAGGTGTGCTTGCTCTAGCTAGATCCCATTTACGAGCTGATGTGCTCGACGTACATAACTTTTTATTTAATCCCGATTGGAGGGCTAGAGCACTTCCCAAGTCATCACCTTTTTTAATCCCAACTGGAGGGTTAGAGCATGTCCACAGTCATCGTTTTTTGTTTAATCCCGACTAAAGGGTTAGAGCACATCCCCAGTCATCAATTTTTGTTTAATCCCGATTAGTGGGTTAGAACACATTCTATGTAATTTTACGAGTAACCTTGTATTTAATTATGAGTTCAATTATTTATTATTGCGTTAAATTGTTACGACAATTTGATTTTATGATTGGAAATAATTAATTAAATTATTATGATTATTAGTAAGGATTTTTAAAGATGTGAAATTTTCTATGATGGTCATTGACTTGGGATATAAATAACTACTCGAACCCTTCAAGTAATCACCTACTATTATGTTGCTCGCTGATAAAAAAAATTACTTGAAGAGTTGAAGTAGTCATAAACAACTACTTGAACTCTACAAGTGGTTACCTTCAAGAATATTAAATTGATTTAATATATTCATTGAAAATGTAAGAGAGATGATGAGAGAGAGAGAAATTATAAGTGATTGATTTAATTTAGTAAACTAAGAGTATAGTATTCTGATATTGGAGAAAGACGTACAATTTTACTCATCAAACTTGAAAAGGGTATAATTTTACAAATTACGTAGGTTGTTAAAATCGGTTTTTCCCCTTAGGGTATCAAAGTTCTCTTCTCGCACTAATATGCCGGTGGATTCCCGGCAAATAACGCCCCCACCGCTTCCAAGGGTTTTGCAGGGGCTTCTCTCTTGACGTTGATTCAAAATCTCAACCTAACACTCGTAGTTACTGAGAATCTTTCTATGAATTCTCACCGTGGTTCTAGCGGCCGCTCGCAGGAGCTTCTATCCGCGTCGGGTCGGAGTTCCGAGAAGCTGAGCCTTCCATATCTCCAATCCAAGATGAAGTGCGACCCAGAAGGGTATGAGTACGAGCTTATCAAACTGTACAACAAGTTTAATTCCTCTCTGGAGATCTTTCAGAATCAAGTTTTTCAAAACTCCTCCATTAGTGGAATTGATAGCGACCCGACTGCTGCCAAGGACCTTGGTGATTTTGCATTGTTTTTGGCTCACGTTACACCCTTTTACCCTAAGCATCTTTCCGAATTCCCGAAACAGCTTGCTGGATTGCTCCGTTCTTCTGCGAAGTCGTTGCCTTCGGGCCTGCGGTGCCACATAGTTCGGGCTCTTATTCTTCTGCTTAACAGAAAGGTATTTAGCTGACCTTGAATCACTTCTGTTGTTTATACTCCTTTTTGTTCACGAACTACTTGACACTTCTGAGAGAATTTAGTGAATTGGCTATTTGGAAGAGAAAAATGAAAAATGAAAGTTTATCAATGAATTCTAGAAGGCAGAGGCACCTACGTAATATTCAATGCGCTAGCTACCTAAACTTTCAAGTTTTTAGTTATCTGGAAATCAGAATATACAATTTTATAATTCAGAGTTTTATGCTTCTAAGTATCTCTCTCCTTTTACCCGTACTCAAATGGATTACTTCTGATCAATTTTACTGTTGATTTGACATGTTTTGTTCATTAGATGGCTGATATTGGAGAAAATCTGGAGTTGTTCATGGAACTTCAGACCTTAGGTGATCGGGCATTAAGAAAACTTGCATTTTCTCATATTGTTCATAGTATCAGACGAATGAATCACAAGCATAAGAATGAAGCTAAAAATCGAGCACTTCAATACATCTTGTTTGCGATGTTACAGGTATGAAGTACTCACATTGTAGCTCAATGAGCTCTTCCACGAAGCCTTTAAAAAATTACTTGAATCTTGATTTTTTTGACAGCAAGAGGATGAAGTAAAAGCAAAGAGATCACTTGTAACACTGTGTGAATTACATCGCAGAAGAGTGTGGTTTGATGATAGAACGGCGAATGCAATTTGTACGGCATGTTTTCATCCATCATCAAGGTATGTAATTTTTTGGTATGGTTGCCATACTATTTTCAAATATATTATTGAGATTACGACTCGCTTAAATTCTGTTTTCAGGATTATGATCGCTGCTCTATCATTTCTTCTTGATTACGAGAAGATTGAAGATGATGATAGTGATGCGTCAAGTAGTGAGGATGACTTGGATCCTCAAACACCTCATGTTGTTCTTAGTAGGGAAGCTATGTATAAGGTAGGTTCCATGGTCCAATTATAATGGATTAACTACTGGGTCACCTGAATGTTTTCATAACTAATGTCAGTCAAACTAGATGACCTAAATTTGCACATGACAAAGTTATCAGCTTTCTAATGTCATTGAACTCTTCTGTAAGGTGGATATTTTGTCTTAGTTGAATAGGTTCCACATACAAGATGGTCTGTGAGGATTTGAAGTCTTCTTCATTGATCCATGAGCTAGAAGTGCCGAATGAAATTTAAGGTCTACACATGGTTAACCTGTAATCTTTACCTTTTGGATTCTTTAGGCTCAGCACAAAGGTACAGTTGCTAGCAAGAAGAAAAAGAAAGCAAAACTGCAGCGTGCCATTCGTAGCATGAAAAAGCACCAGCGCTTGTCGTCAGAAAAAAGCACTACAAATTATTATTCACCACTTAACCATCTGAAAGATTCACAGGTTTGTCGTGACTCCTGACTCAGTTTCTATATTTTTGTTTCTGTTACGCTGTCATTACATTCTATCTGTTTAATGGAGACTTACAAATCCCTTTCCTGTAGGGATTTGCTGAGAAGCTGTTCTCTCGCCTCCAAAACTGCAATGAAAGATTTGAGGTGAATGCACTTTACTGGTTTACTTTAGCCATGTTTGCCTTCTCTTTTTGCTAATATATAGACAACTTAATATCGCGTAGCCTCATGATGTGGCTTAAAATGATTTGGATAATTAAAGAGTTAAGTTTAAAATTGACATAAGAATTATGGTCTAGAGAGAAATTTTTCTGCAGGACAAAATTAGTGCACGATGAAAAGTGTTACATTTACCAAAAATTATATATAAGGGTTGTTATAGTCTATTATATAATTGTACTACATATATGTTTGTATACAAGAGATATTGTGCAGATAAGAAGACAAAAAAACCGTATACTTTAATTATGTTTTAAATATTGCTCGGTCTCCATTTTTTTAATTTGTCTTTGGGTATGTACAGCTAAATGTTTCAAGAATATTTCCCCTTTTTTAGTAATGCTGATTGGATGGCTGTGTGCGTGATTATAGTCCTTTAGGCGTTTGGTTGGAATGCTTATCCACCGGATCTTTTTGGACATTTTACACATTAATACCAACCTTGTTTATATGTACATGTATACTTATAATATGCGTGTGTGTGTTTGCATATATATAATTGCTCAGTCTTTAAATGCTTTTCAATTTCAGATTCCAAATTAATTTGAAGTCTTGTTGCAACAACATTCGGTTGCTCAACCAACTTGGACTTTTGTCACAATTGCATTCTTATTTCTGTCTTAGTTGATTCCCATCACACTCAAATGGAGTATTCTAGTTCAATGATTAATGACGTCTTTCTGCTTATTTTGATAAAAAAAAGAAAAAAAAATCTTCTTTTGTCTGTAGTCAGTATGCGAAAGGAAATAAATAGTACATTGTTGTTACCTAACTTCTTTGCTTGCTTGTGATACTGCAGAGAAATGTTGCCTGGTTACTAATTTTTGAATTATCAGGTTAAGATGATGATGCTGAAAGTAGTTGCTAGAACTGTTGGCCTTCATCGATTGATTTTGTTAAATTTTTACCCTTTCCTCCAGAAATATGTTCAGGTATGCACTAACTAATTAATTGGATTCTATAAAGATAAGCACATAATGATTAATTGAATATACCTGCATTTGCAGCCCCATCAACGTGATGTGACCAATTTACTTGCTGCAGCAGTTCAAGCCTGCCATGATATGGTATGCTGAGCGATCTTTTGGTTAATTGTATTTCTTTGAACTTCCATATTTCCTATCATTGACTTAAGCAACAATGTTGGACTCAGGTTCCCCCTGATGCAGTCGAACCTTTGTTCAAGCAAATAGTAAATCAATTTGTACATGATCGATCACGTCCAGAGGTTTTGCTTAAGAGATCCGTCTGTTCGTTTTTTCGTCCTCCTACCTCCGATTATAACTTTCATTTTACTTTTGCCAGGCCATTGCTGTTGGACTGAATGTAATAAGGGAGTTATGTTTACGAATGCCCTTGGTAAGTATCTGTATATTCCAGTTGCATTCAAATCTGGTCTGCTATACTAAATTTACAATAAAATTGTTTAACCTGCTATTTTTAAGGGTATCTGTTTTATGCTGTCCAGAAATTTCTTTATAAATTTTAAAACTAATAAGTTCGCTTCTCTGATCATGTGTCATATCTATTTTCCCCTTGTCCTTGGTAATATCAATTAAATTTTAAACCTTCTCTATTTTGTTCAGTTTTTCTTTATTTTATGTACGGGTTTTCTTTCTGAATCTGGTGGGGGTATTCATTTTTATAAGCCAACCAGTGACCGGTACTCTTAAGTCTTCACACTTTATATCACCAAACTGTACTCCTTTGATGTCTTCCATTCACATTTAGACATTCACGATTATATTTGCAAACTGTTTATACTGATATTTTTTCGGGAACAAGATGATGACGGAAGATTTGCTGCAAGATCTTGCTTTATACAAGAAATCACATGAGAAGGCAATTTCACTGGCAGCACGTTCACTTATTGGATTATTTAGAGAGGTAATAATTGACATTTACATCTTCCCTGTAGATTTTCTTGTCTTTGGGCGGGTGTAATTTGGAATGTCCTTGTTCTTTTCTGCATCTGTCTATATGCGCACTGATAAATTTGGGTGGCCTGAACATTTCTTTGTATGTAGGTTTGTCCGTCACTGCTGGTTAAGAAGGACCGGGGACGCCCTACGGATCCAAAGGCAAAACCAAAAGCATATGGAGAAGTCAGTGTAGCCAGCGATGTTCCTGGTGCTGAGTTATTGCGAGATGAGAATGTTGAGTTGAATGAGGACAATACTGATGAGTCCACGTTCAGTAGTGATGATGATAATGATGAGCTTGGTGCAGCTGATGATAGGGAAGATCAGATAGACAGTGACGATGGTAGTGGTGAAGATGATGAATTAGTGAAAGACAATGTGGTAGCTGATGATGAAGATGAAAATTCTACTACTGATGATGATGATGATGATGATGTCAGCGATATCAGTGATGACGATGAAGATGAAGAGGAGATAGAAGATGATGAAAATGATGAGAATGATGAGGAACATGAGGATGAAGTAGATGCCTATAGTTCTGATATGGACAATGAGGATGATCTTATGGATGGCGGCACTAGATTAAAATATTCAAAAGTGAAAAAGAGGAAGTTTCCTGATTTTAATGGACAAATTGTTGCTGCTGATACAAGCCTTCGGGCGCTTAAAAGATTGGCTGGAGAATCAATGGGGCATGCATCACCAGAGACAGCAGATGGTATTCTTTCTAATGAAGACTTCCAAAAGATCAAGGAACTAAAGGTATGTTAATAATTATGCTAACCAAATTTGTTACCTTTTAAAATGGTCGAATGGGTACATTTATCCTGTTGTCCCACTTTTTTTTTTTGACTCATGGACTTATACGCTTATACATTAACCATTGGACGATGTTATGTCATATCATTAGGCAAACAAAGAAGCAAAAGTTGCTCTGACTCAACATGGGCTGATAAGAAAGGGTTCAGATTCAAAGTCAACAGTAATTAAGATCCCAAGTTCTGATCAACTGAGTATGAAGCGAGTGGATCCTAGCAGACTTGAAGTAAGGACTTCAATTTTATTGGACGGATTAAAAGTCATTAATTTCCTCGTAAATGACGGTTTTGCAAAAAAAAATTTAATTTTCACTTGGAAAAGATTATTTTCTAGTTAAACTGTGAGCTGTTTATAAGGTTGTCAAATTCAGATTGTTTTATAATGTCAAATACAACATGCGTGTTTGTGTTTGAATTCCACTCTGCTCCACTTCAAAAAAAATCAGGCTGCTGAAGCGTGAGTCAAGTTTTCCACATCGGTACTTTGATAAGTTTAGTTGCACTATTTAAGCATTACCCATGTCAACAAAAGTTTGACCTTTTTGTTAGGGTGTGTATTGTAAGGCTTCATTTGGTGGCTCTGTTTATCGTCGTATGCGTGTGTGTTTTTGAATTTCACTCTGCTTCAGTTAAAAAAAAGAGTACAGTACAATATGATTACAAGAAGATTTTCTTCAACCTGATACGTTTTCTGAGGTTGAGAATTTCTTCCCCAAACTGTTGATCTATTTTTTTTTCTCTTTTCTTTTCCATAATATTTCTTGATTAATTATTTGCTGATAAAAAATGGCGGTCTTACTCTGTTCAAAGCTGTTTTCTTCTTTATTCTACTGCGTTCTTTTTTTCTTCTCCTTCATACTTTCCTATCTCAATTAGGGGTGTAAGAAAAACAGCTGAAACCGACGGAACCGGACCGAAGCGGTTCGGTTCGGTCTGTGGTTTTTATGAAGAAACCGCACCAAACCGGACCGAACCACATATTCCATATATAAAGAGATTTTCACAATACTTTAACCCTAATCCATAAACATTTTCACCACTTCCTCACTCTCTCTCTCAAACTCATTTGTATTTTGTTTTTTCAGTTTGTATTTTGTTTTTTTGTCATATGAATTTTCTGATGCTTATGAGGATTTTATTGTTTTCTGAATGTATTATAATCTATTAATAGAACTTTGGATTAAAATGATCTCAATTCTTTCTTTTCTGTTTCCACATGAAAATTTACGTTTTTAGGAAATTGTTCAAAATAAGACTTGTTTGTTTTCAATAGAACTTATTCTGTTTATTTTACCGGTTTGAACTTGTTCGGTGCAGTTTAGAAAAAAAATTGACGGTTCGGTACGGCGCGGTTTCTTCATTCTGACCGGTTCGGCTTGGTTCTTATTTTTAATAAACCGCATTTGCGGTTCAGTTCTTTAAAACACTCGGAACCGCACCGAACCGAACCGCTTACACCCCTAATCTCAATGAAGGTCTACTTAAATATTCATTTCCATGTGAAGATATCCAAAAAAAAATGACAAGTTTTGATATTGTATGGATTTGCTAGGCTCATGTTCGGAAGAAGCTAAGCAAGGAGGAAAGATTGGCTTTGGTGAGAGCAGGTAGGGAGGAAAGGGGGAAGTACCAGGCTCGAGCTGCCGTTAAACAGAAGAAGGTGTGCATCATTTTACTATGTACCCCACCCCCCAACCCCCACCCCCAAAATCTTAGTCATTCGCAACGATTATCCTCATTGTTCTATGCACAATCACTAGTGGAGTGAATTTTGTGCACTGGTTATTGGGTTAATCTCTTATCTGTGATCGTAATGACTTGTACTGGCTTTCGCTATATGTCGTATTATTCGATTTTGCGTTAGGTAGTAAAACTTTTTTCCCAAATCTCGGCTAACACGCTAAGAGGATTTGTTTTCCTGATTGCTCAAACATGTTATGTTATATTATTGGCAGACTGGAGGTTTGAGTAATAGGCAGAAGGAACACAAGAAGGCTATGCCATCTGCTGCAAAGAAAGCAAAGATAGCAAGATCTCGACTCGAGAAAAGAAAAAGAGATAACCGTTCGGGCAAACAGTTCAGGGGAAAGAAAGCCTGGAAATAATCAGAATCATATTTCTTCCCATCAATCAATCAATTTTGCCCTTCCCCTCCATTTAAGGCAATCCTAGGATTTTATAATTATCATAAGAGTTATTTTCCGCTTATATGTAATCTCCATATTTATATGGCTCCACGCTTAACAACTGTGTAATCATTTTGAAAGATCAATCAACGTTTTAAGTTTTGTGTTGAAGAACGGAAAGGTGCTCTTTCCAGAATCATAGATGGATTTTCATGGACTGATATATTATTATGAATATTTGCTGAATTACAAATGCAAAATTATTTACAGAAGAGTACCAGTGGAGAAGGGACTATACCAATCTATTATCTTTATTAAGAATTTAATTGTACTTTGCCAGTGCTTGAATGGTAAAATCTTGAAAGAAGAAAGACAAGTACAAAGAGGCGTTTAAAGAAGTAATAAATAGAACGTTTAATTACATCCTTCAAGTTTCTTTTACATGCAGCTTTAAAAGAACAAGCTGGTGACTGCAGCAATGGCTGCTGTTCCAGCGATGGCAGAGACATCAAGGGCTATGGCACCGCTATTGGGAGCTTCAGCAGAAGGGCCAAAAGCTCCACCACTCACAGGTCCACCAACAGGACCTTCAACGACATCGTCACCACTGGGTGCGCCTGCCTCATCAGTGTTGCCAATCTCATTGTCGGAGCCAGGTGCCAAGAGAGCTCCTTCAATATCACCATTATCAACCGAGCTCTGAGGAGCACCAGCTGGAGCCTGCGCACAAGAAAACCCAACAATGGCAAAAAAGATGAGTGCAAGAAACACAAGCTGGCGTGCCATTCTTGGAGGGGAAAGCAATGGATAGAGAAAAAAATGAGAGAGTTGAGAGGGAATGCAGTTGTTCTCTAAGGTTTTTACACAGAGAAACACTGCAGGGCGGGAGATGAGGAAGAGGCGTGCATGATCGATAAAGAGAGAGTTAAGAACTTAATATAGGGAAATGGGTTTGGACAAAGGGAAGGGAAGGGATGGTGAGGTGTGGTGTGAAAATGAGGTGGGTCGCGCAGTGTGTGGGAAGCCATAGATGTAAGAGTTAGTTAAAAGCTAATTTCAGTTATATCTTTGCTTATTTCGATTAAAACGGTCAATCATTCATTCTTCTAAGTTCTATCCCTTCTTATGCTTCGACATCTTCTCTTGTCATTTTTATAAGAAAATTTTATATAATATTGCGGCACTCAATATCGTTATGAATTGACATAGTGTATGAGATTTCACTTAAATGTGATAAATGAATATGTATAAAATAAATAAACTCTAAATTATGAGATACATGAGTCATACGATATAACAACACCGAGAACGCAAAACTTTCTAAAATTGCTCCTCTATAATCCATAATATCATGAAATGTGAGAAAATATTGAGATTATATATCCCTTTTTTTCTTTCATTTCCTGGGATATTACACTGCATGTGGGGGTAAAATATATATAGAATACCACTATCAGAGTTAATAGTATGAAAACTACTTTTTAAGGGGAAAAGGAGGCTAAAATGCAAAACTGACCCATGTATTTTTTACTATATTGCAAAGAATAATTCATTAAAAACAACAAGAAACCCAAAAAAAAAATTAAATCCATTTTAATAAAAATAACAAACTTAAAAGAGGAATACCATTGAAATCCATGGATGGGCTTATCAGCAAGAATACTGCGGCGAATAAAAGCAGACTGTTAAGGTCAGAGCAAGAAGACAATTGAAACATGTAAACTTGGCTTGGCTTTTTTCCTGTACTTTTTAATTTCTTTTACAGAGAAGACTATTATCTGTTCCTTTTTTTCCTGTAACTTTTTATTTTAAAAGATTGGCTTACATGGTAATAAAGAGAATTGTAATCTCTTTTACATAGTCCTGTAGGAACATGGAGAAGAAGAAAAAGAAAAGGAAGAGAAGACGAAAGAAAAATTAGAGGTATGAGGATCAGCAATTGGTCAAAAAGTGTGGTAGGTTTTGCATGATAGACAAAGTATGCAGGTAAGTTTTGCAAATTAGTCACTCAATTGTGATTGAGGAGTACTTTCTCTTAATGCAACCTCAGCTACAATGTCACATATAACACTCAATTATTTTGCGAAAAATATACTTTTGACTCATACTTTAGTACCAGTTTCACTTTAGATCTTATATTTCAAAAAATTTCAAACTAGATCTTATACTTACTACACAAACGTCTTAAATAAGATTTTTCATCCAACTTATGTCTAATATATTTAACGTATGTTAAACTGAGTGTTAAATGCGCAATTGGACGCTAGTGGGACCCACAAAATTGATGTGTCAAGAGAGATTGATAAGTGAGTCGGTATAAAACCGTACAAACCAAACTGGTATGCACACCCACATACTTCTGAATGGTCCATACCATGCGGGTGAACAACTGTGCCGGTTGAGCCATCCCCCGACCCGTTTCAATGGCCTAACCTGAAATAGTTCGGTCCGAACCAAACCTGGTCAGACCCATTTGACCTTATTTGTTCTGACCAGAATTTAGGCCATTGACTTTTGATCCAAAAAATACATTATTGACCCAAACTCTGACCTAATCACCTTTTTACTACATTTATATTTATAATTGTTGATGCGAAAAGTATAACAGCATCGACTGTCGAGGAGTCCGCTATGCGTCGCTTGGTGATTTGTCCAAGGGTCTATAAAAATCAAGAACGATAGTGAAAGTAGTAGGCAGGGCACCAAGGTGGTGCCCCATCTAATGCACTCCAACGATCAAGTCAGTAGAGTATTTAAAATAATATTAGTAATATGGATAATGACTTACTGTTTAGTGAGGACTATCATATATTTTTAATGATTTTGTGCATCAGTCAAACGTCCAAGTTCAGTGTATCTTCTTCCTTGTTCTAATAAAGAATTGAGATATTCATGGAGAATATTCTCTAATCAGGATATTTTAGTTATTATCTTATCCTCTTTTAACAACCATTGAGATTGCTTGATAGATTTGATGTGTGTCTATCCTTTATTTGTATGACTGTTTATTATGTCTTATTATGACAGGAAAATGATATCGGCTATCTCGAGTAGTCATGATCCTAGGTATGAAATTACCTTGTCATCCCTATGATCTCGGTAGTATAAGTATAGGTGAGGTTGTGTCCATTGATCTGGTCATGGAGGGTGCCTCAGTCATCATGGTGACTATGGTCACAGATGAGTCCTCGATTTGAACTTAATATGGGCCTTACCCGAAAAATAGGAGTATTGGACCTTGTTTGGAAATGTTATTAATGGGCTTTAGCCCATGTGTTTTTTCTCTCCTACAATTTGCCCACACTTCTTGGGTCTGGAGCATAGCGATAGAGTTGAGAAGTATGTTATGGAGGGAGCCATGAGCTTTTACCCAAGACTCTATTTTTGCACTTCATCGAGTGTTAAGCATATGCTAGCATTGAGATCGTCAAAGCAGTTGAGTTTATGTCCAAATATCTAAGCATTTGTTACTGGTTCATGATGGCGTCTCAGAGCATCTTGTGTATGAGGCAAGCTTTCTTCATATTTTTCAATTGACTCTTGGTAAAAATGTCATCATCTTGATTAATGTTGGACTTCTACATGTAATGAAGTGTGTGATCGTGTTGAGACCTGAACCTTTGTGGTTCAGGTTTGTACGAGTTGCTCTGAGTAATTATGGGGATCGAGTCCCTATGATTTTCATCTGGCAGTCATGCGGCTTGAGTTGGATTAGTGATCATCACAACATAACTTTTACACCTTCACCTGAACACATCGTGAGGACTTCGTGTTAGGATTGAATTCATTTGATCTGATGTAGGCGATAAGACGGCTAGTCTGTTGGGATTGCTTTATTGTGAGGTCGACTTGACGCTGTGACGTTATTGCGTCTTCTTAAGGATATGATTTTTTTTTTCAAAATCTTACGTTGCATTCTCGTAGATCCATGCTTGACCATATATCCGGTACATTACTTTGGCATCTCATGTCTCATGGTGGATGATAGAGTTATTACACTTAATGGCCTGCTTTAAAAAGGTTCTTCTTTCCATCTAGAGTTACATTTTAAGACACTAAATCGTGGCTAGGAATCGAAGGTTTTGATACTTTGGTTGATAACGTTTCGACTGTCTAAGTCGTCCGTTGCTTTGTCTAAAATTTATAGTGATTTTGTAGCGTAGCTTGGCATAACGAGTGTCTTTAAGCTAGCCTTAAAGAAAATCCAGCAGTTCTTCTCTTGGAGAACAAATGACTTTTGAGTATCTATGGAGTGATGCCCCTATCATCGTGCCCTGAGTTTGACAATATTCTTGAGTTATTGAAGGTCCTTAGCTTCTATGCCCCCAGAATATCGACCAAATATATCTCATCGAGCGGTGAAATTTTATTTGATCTTGTTGACATTCTTCATTTTGAAAAAATTCATTGTTCTTCTGAGCTTGTCGTTGCATCTCTCTGTGCTTATGTGTTTGTTCATGCAATTCATCAATGCTTTCACTTTCTAGAGGAAGGTTTTGGAGCCCTATTTGCCTCGTTTGCTCAAATCGTGTTTGATGAGTCCTTGATGGTGAGGTCCTTTGGAGTCATATTCAGTAGAGTACCGAGATCCTTTGTGATTTGTGAGATTTTAGCTAATCTCGATACCATAGTCATCAGTGTGACTTGGGTGTCATTTTCATAATTGTGATTCTGGATACCATAGTTATCTAGGTAACTTCGGGTACCTTAATCATCTATGTACATAAAGTAATATAGTGATCTGGGTGACTTAAGGTGCTTAGTCATCTGTGTGACTAGAGGTACTTAGCCATCTGTGTGACTATGGGTACTTAGCCATCTGTGTGACTTAGAGTCGCATAGTTATCTGTGTGACTTGGAGCCGCATAGTCATCTGCGTGTCTTTGGATCTAATATAGTCATTTGAGTGATTTTGTATGCCTTAGTCATATGTGTGACTTGGAGTATCGTAGTCATTTATGTGACTTCAAGTGTATAGTCATCTGTGTGACCGTCGTAGTCATCTTATGACTTCAGGTATCATGAAATATTATAGTGGTACTTTTATCTTATGTAAGGTCTTTTCTCCTATTCATCTTAGGTAAGTTATGAGGTCTTGGAAACCGTGATCATTATCAAAGTACTTCGTCCAAGCACCTCGTGTACTTAGGTGCCACAAAATATTACCCTGGTCTTTTGCTCTAGGTAGGATCTTTTTCCAAATCATCTTATGCGATAGGGATGCCTCGTTAGTCGTCACGTTTGATGAGGGATTTGTTCCCTTTTTAGGGTCTTTTTCCATATCATCTTATGTGATAAGGATGCCTCGTTAGGATATCGCCCTGGTGAGGTCTTTCGTCTGAGGGTTCTTTGACCCCAGGTGCCAAGGGATACTTCCGTGGTCCTTTTGCCCTATATAAGGTCTTTCTCCGTATCATCCTTAGTAATCAGGAGGCCTCGTTAGGCCGTCACCTTCGTTGAGGTTTTTCGTCCGATCATCTCGTGTGCTCGGGTGCCACGAGATGTTTTCGTGGTCCTTTTGCCCTATGTACGGTCTTTCTTCAGATCATCCTTAGTGATTAGGAGGCCTCGTCAAGCCGTCGCCTTGGTTGAGGTCTTTCGTCCAATCATCTCGTGTGCTCGGATGCCACGAGATAATTTCATGGTCCTTTTTCCCTATGTAGGGTCTTTCTCCGGATCATCCTTAATGATCAGGAGGCCTCATTAGGGTGTCGCCTTGGTTGAAGTCTTTTGTCCAGTCATCTCGTGTGCTAGGGTGCCACGAGATACCTTCGTTGTTTGCCCTATATAAGGTCTTTTAGTCTAGTCATCTCTAGTGAGTAGGAGGCCTCGACGTTCATGACCTTTGTCGAGGTCTTTCATCCAAGCATCTCGTGTGCTCGGGATAGCTGCTCTATGGAGCACTCTTTGAATCCTTCCTTCAATTTTAGAACTTTGCTATGATTTGTCCCCATCCTTGTGTCTAGCTTGAGAATCTCCATTGACATGCGAGCAAAACTTCATATTCGACTTCATTGTTTGATGTCCTGAATGCGAAGCCCATCGACCTTTCAGTTATGGTCTTCTCTAATGTTTTCAGTATCAGTCCGGCTTTGCTTCCGCATGAATTTGCAGAGCCATCCACGTCGAACGCCTCTTCCATGTCTGAAGGTTCTTTCCCTATGCCTCTGTCCATCATGTCATCTTGCTTGACATATTCTGTACGGCTTGAGGCCTCTTTCTCTTGGGGTAGCGTCATCTCTACTATAAAGTCAGCGAGTGCTTGAGCCTTTATTATGGTCTGAGGTTCGTATCTTATGTCAAACTCTCCGAGCGCTTTCATCATCTTCTTAATGTACTCTTGGAACATTTTGTAGGCTAAGCGCTAATAGGCGGTTCCTGCGTTCTTCAGTCCAATTGTACCCAGAGAAGGCTTACATGAGACTGAGCATCTCGTGCCCTAATGTAGTGTCCATCAATTGATTAATTTTTGGAATAGGGAAGATTTCCTTTGGGCATACTTTATTCGGGTCATTGAACCTTATACAAAACTTTCACTTTCCGTTCTTCATTTTTTCTTTTACTGTGTTGGCCAAGAAGTCTGGGTAGTATACCTTTCAGGTCTTGATAATTATGCTTGCTCTCTCGCGAGAGCGTTTGTGCAATTTATGACCTCTCGAGTCTTACTTGATCTCTCACATGAGGATTTACGTAATTTATATATCTCGATTCTTTATAATTATGCATGCTCTCTCATAGGAGCATTTTCATAATTTGTGACCTCTCAGATCTTGATAATCATGTTTGATATATTCCAGAGCATTTGTGTAACCTGTGACTTCTATAATTACGCTCGCTCTCTCGTGGGAGCATTGACGTAACCTGTGGTCTCTTGGTTCTTAATAATCATGTTTGCTCTCTCGTGGGAGTATTTGCATCATCTGTGACTTCTCAGGTCTTGATAATTATGTTTGCTCCCTCGTGGGAGCCTTTGCATATTTGGTGACCTCTCGGGTCTTGATAATTATGTTTACTCTCTTGCGGGAGCATTTTTTATGCACTTGTATATTCCTAGAGAATTTACATTGTATATCTATTTCTAGTTTCTTATCCCCTACTGAGCGGATCAAAATGATTTATAGACCTCGTGTTGAGGCGCCGTAGTAATATAATTCAGAGATTTTGAGATTTTTTATTATGTCCTAGGATCTTGTTACTTGTAATAAGCTCATACTTAACATCATAATGAGTTAAAGTGCTCTACAAATATTCAAAAAATAATAAAATTGAGCATACCAAATAAATAACGTTCCTCAAAGTTTTAATGAAGATCATCGATATAACTCTTGATTTTGAGAGAATATAAAAAATTCAGGATAATACGTATCTGAGCTGTGTGGTACGCGTCCTGATCCTGAGGCTAGCTCATGCCTAAGATATTAAATAATATTGATGCAAATAGTTGTATTGTTCTCCTCAAAATTTTAATGAAAATCATGGATGTGATTCTTGATTTTGAGTGAATATAAAAAGTTTGAAATAATGTAAATCCGAACTATGTGGTTCGTTCGAATTTTGAAACTCGCTCTTGTCCAAGATGCTAAATAATATTTATGCGAATAATTACATTATTTTCCTGACATTAATGACACATTGTGTAAATCAATTAAAAAGAATTTTATAAATTAAATAAAATAATAAACTTAATGCACAAATAATTCATCCCTTTAATGTACTGATTGTGTATTTCCCCTGTCATTTTTTGTTCATTCAAAACTTGGCAATATTGCTTTGAGGAGCTGATGTGGGCCATCTGGAAAAGGCACAAGTCTTGGTCCTGTGAAGGGGCATTTGAGACATTGAGGCCTGTACTGAAGAAATGGCCAGGCGCTGGGCTCGTGCGACTTGGGCCATATGAGGAGCTAAGGCCTGTGCATAGAGCCTTGGACTCGTGGGTCGCGCGGGAAGAAACTAGGCTCACGTGAGGCGCGGGTCTCGCTCATGCTCTATGGGTCGTGTGCTAGGTGAAGGTCTGGGCCTTCTTCTACTCTATTGGGCTCATTTTCAGTGACCCATGGGTTATGTGGCGGGTAGGTTAACCTGAGGAGCTGAATCCGGGTAATGATGATGGAGGTGCTGCCATTACCGGAGCGCGTGTGGTCGTCTACGGCGTCGGTTTTCTGCCGATAAATGCTTCAACCCACCAAAATTTCTTCTCTGAACACATTTATGGGGTTCACAGAGTCTAAAAGTTCTTCCTTCATTGTAGACTTGAGATGCAACGTTCGGTAATGGACGAGAGTCTCTCCTCCCATTTTCGCGACTGTTCTTGGCCTGGAGAACGCCGTCGTCGTCAAACTGAGATGAGGGATGATCCACGACGCTTCAAAGCTGCTAAGGCTTTTTTTTCTACGATGATAGCAGCTCCTTGTTGCTATTGAGCAACGAGCGCGTCGCAGCAACCACGCCTTTGCTCCTCGCGTGGTGGCGACTACAGTGGTTTAAATTTTCAGGCGACAACGTCGTTGCTCGACTGTAGGCTGCTGATTTTGTTTTTTAACCGGCGTTGATCTACGGTGGCAGTATCAAATTTTTCACCCCGATCTGAAACATTCTCTCCCATTTTCTTCGTTCTTTTTTATCGGAAACATGGATCGCGTTTCTATTCTTCTGACGATTACGGCGGTTGATTATTTTTGTATGATCGATTCTAAAAAATGGGAGATCTACCTTCCCACAGACGATTATTTTTGTATGATCAAAGTCAAATTATTAATGTGAAAAATATGTCAGCATCGACCGTCAAGTGACCGCCACGCGTTGCATGGTGATTCATCATGGAGTCTGAAAAAATCAAGAACGATCGTGAAAACAATAGACATGGCACCGGAGTGGTGCCCCACCTAATACAATATGACGATCAAGTCAATAAAATGTTTAAAATAATATTAGTAATATGAATAATTATTTATTATTTAATGAGGATCATCATATATTTATAATGAATTTTTTATTAGTCAAACGTCTAGATTTAGTGTATTTTCTTCCTTATTGTGATAAGAATTGGAGATATTTAGGGAGAATATTATCTGATCATGATATTTTGATTATCATCTTATCCTCTTTTAGCAACCATTGAGATTGTCTGATAGATTTGATGTGTGCTTATCATTTCTCTGTATGACTGTTTATTATGTTTTATTGTGACATAAAAATGATATATACTATCTCGAGTAACCACGATCCTAAGTATGACATTACCTCGTCATCTATATGATCTCGGTAGTGTAAGTATAGGTGGAATCATGTCCATCGATCTGGACGTGAAGGGTATTTCGGTCATTATGGTGACTTCAGTCACGAAGAAGTCTTTAGTTTGAACTTAATATGAGCCCTGCCCGAAAAATTAGAGTAATGAGCCTTATTCGAAAATATTATATTAATGAGTTTTAACCTGGGTGTTTTTTCTCCCAACAATAATGATTTCATAATCATATTTATTAGTAACTATTGTGGAATAATAAAGTGATCAGAAGTCTTTGAATTTTAGGTTAATAGCTGACTGTTAGTTATTTTCTATAGGCCTATGTAAGTGGGCATACAATTGTGAATTATTTGAGAATATGTATTACTATTTATGGTATCATGTATTGTTAAGTTCAATAATTATTTTACGTGTAGTATGTTTGTTTAAGTGGACTTACGTCTTGAATGCGAATTTGAAATCGTTTACTATAATATTACTATTATATTATCATTTATTGTGATTTATAATGGTTTTACATGTCCATTTATGTTGTGAATATGATTATAGAATGTGTTGTGAAGTTGATTATGACTGAATATGTATTAACTGTACTAGCATTGTTCATGAATAAATTTCATGTTAATCATGATCATGCGTGGAATATTATGCAATGTGTTAAGTAATGTGGTGATGAAACAAGAAGTGGCTTAGACTTGTTCCTTAGTTAACAAGAAATCAGTCTGTTCACATTATACTTCAACTACATAATTAGATATCATCAATATGTTCATGATAACGTCCTTGAAATTTTGGTAACCTTTAATTAAATGATAACACATAATAATGTCTTGAGATTTTGGTAACTTTAGACAACACATATGAGCGCCTTTGAGATTTCGGTAACATTAAGTGATAACATGTACCAGCATCCTTAAGGTTTCAAATTATGTAACCACATCTTTGTGTCACCCACTCTGTCATGTTCATATTTATATTTATGTGTGAAATAGTTCTTGTTAGGTTGTTAATTATGGGATATGCCTAACCATGTTGTGATTACTTAAGTTATAAGACTAAGTTTACGACGCACGTTAACTATGTGATATGTTCAGCAAAGACATGCAGTGGTATAACCCGGTGAACCGGGCGTACTACTTCCCAACCTTCTGTGGACCTTGCTTCTCTTATGATTTTTGCTACTTTCTTTAGATTCTCAAAGTTTTTTTTATCAAAAAGAGTCTCAGTCTAGTCAACCAACTATTTTTCTTGTAACGCCGGATCAATTCTTCATAATTTTTTATATTGTAATTGAATCTACACTTGATAATTTTTTTACACACTAAATAAACTATTAGTTCAACAATTATTTGTCGTCATCAAAATTAACACTTTGACTAGGGTCAACAAAAACCTGATTGTTGAGAACTAGAAGTTTGAAACTAGTGCCTTATGTGCTTGGAACTACTTGTTTACACTACTAGTTCAAGTTCATCCCAGCTTGATATCAAAGTTAAGACGATCAAGATCATGCATCAACAAAAGAATGAATCAAAGTAGATTTATAATTTAGCAATTACAAGGAAAATATGTTTTCTTCTTTCAATATTTTAATGTGAAACACATTTTTGGGTAAACTTCTTTCGTCTTGAGAAAACATGGCATAATCCCAACTTGTGCGCTTTAATCTGTTTTTTTAACTCACTGTCATTTGTAAATTACATGTTTTTTTAAACTAAATCACATGGTTAATTAGGAAAAATAAATAAAAACTCAGATATTTTTTCTTCCTCCGTTTCTTTTTTTTTTTTTTTATAAAAAAGGAACTCAATCCAAGTCTACTTCTACCCTTCAGAAGCAGCACCAATCTCACCCAACTCAGCCGAGTCGAGCGACGGAAATGCAAATTCAGTGCTTTTCTCTCGGACCCATAAACCCTTCCCCTTCTAACTTCATCTGAGGTCACAGCCTTAATTTTCACCATACAGTACACAAAATGGCTGCTTTTTTACCACATCGCCCAAGCCTTCTTCTCGCGCCATTTCAGGACCGTATCCGAATTACAAATCCTCTCTTACAACGACCCCAGTTCCATGCTTTTTCCCACCATAAGGAATTCCTTCGTGGGTCGCGTGCTGTAGCCAGGTTCGGCCTCAAACCTGGGTTCTTTCCTGATCCGGATAGTGCAGAGGGTGTAGTTAGGGACTTGTTTGGCAGAGCTGAGAGCGTCCTTTACACAATTGCTGATGCAGCCGTGTCTGGTTCCTCCGATGCTATTACCACTACGAAACAGAGCAATGATTGGCTTTCAGGGATTACCAATTACATGGAGACCGTACTTAAAGTATGTATTTATCTCTATCTGTGTTGTGTATATAAACAGTTTTTCCGCTATCTGGGAATGGTTGGCTTTGTATAATATGAAAATGAAGTTACCTGTTAATTGGTAATGATGGATTAATATGAAGACTAACTTTTACATCTTTTAACCTTCTTGAAACAAAGTTTTTTAACAGGTTAAGATTGCGCTTTTGTTTTTGTTTTTCTCCTATTGCAGATTCTTAAGGATGGACTTTCCACGTTACATGTTCCATATGCTTATGGTTTCGCCATTATACTCCTCACTGTTCTTGTTAAAGCTGCGACATTTCCTTTGACAAAAAAGCAGGTTTGTGTTTTCTTCGTAATTGCTTCATTGGTTCAGCCTTGCTCGTTTTAAAGTTGTACAGGGTTTTGCGAATTTTGTATCTTCTGCGTAATTTGAACATATGGTTAAGTACTTAAGTTATGGACTGCTGTGTTCAAATTTCACCTAACGGCAACTAATTTTTTTTCGTGAATTTAATTGCAACGAGAATATGCATTTTAATATTTTTCTCTCAGGTAGAATCTGCAATGGCTATGCGATCCTTGCAACCTCAAGTTAAGGCTATTCAACAACGATATGCTGGGGATCAGGTTAATGTTTTTCCTTTCCATATAAGATATTTACATTATCACTTTGTTCTTTTATCCAGTTTTCTTGTGTGTGAGCGAGAGAGAGCTAGTCATGATTGTCAGTCGGATTTATTTATACTTCAAGTGTTGGTCCATTGCTTGAGTGACTGCGGTGGAGGTTTTTTATTGGGGAAGTTGGTAATTAAAGATATTTGTTTCTTATCGTTTATTTTGCCATCTTGAGTAGAATGACTTTAATCATTGTTAAATTATTAAGCTGTTACTTAGCATAACCAAATCAAGAGTAAATCGATTTATGTCTAAAACTTTGGGTTTAAAAATCTGTAACATCCTTTTCCTCAAATTTTGTCTCCAGGAGAGGATTCAACTAGAAACTGCTCGATTGTACAAATTAGCTAGCATAAATCCACTGGCAGGTACTTAAGTTGTTTCTTTTAAACCATTCTATATCAATAGCTCTGCATCCATGGGACACGGCTCTGCATCCATGGGACACGATGACATAATCAAACTATCTGTATGGGACATTGTGGCCATTATTGACATACTGCTCATATTGAATTCTTTTCATCTTCCAATATATGAAATGAATTGTTTATTAACCTTTTGTTTTGGTTGTATAAGTTGTTCTTTGAGAGGTTATGGCTTTTTTTCTATGCTTTCTATAATTCTTTCTTTTTCTTTATTCCCAAATCTTTCTTACGATTCTATCACGGCCTTCAGGATGCTTGCCTACATTGGCAACAATTCCTGTATGGATTGGACTATATAGAGCTCTTTCAAATGTAGCTGACGAGGTATGAGATTACTTTGTCAATTTTCATTTTCCATGACCTGTGATTTCATTTACCTTCATTATCTCGTTCTAATTAAATATGTTTCTGTATAATGTTAAGGGACTCCTTACAGAAGGTTTTTTCTGGATACCGTCCTTGGCTGGTCCAACAACGATTGCTGCTCGACAAAATGGAAGTGGTATCTCATGGCTTTTTCCATTTGTAGTAAGTACCTTATATGCTTTCTAACTACCAGTGGTGAAGGATAACTTTTTAGGACTTCATAGAAAGCACATAATGTTGAGGCCTAAAATTTATCTTTAATCATGTTTTTAGCTTTGAATTGTTTTTTATAATTCAAACATTCATCAGAAGCTATTATAACAATTATTGATTATTCCTTCTTCTGCTCTATTTCATTCCTAATATTGGATATCTAATTTTGTAATTATATCTTTTTATATAAAAATATTGTTTCTTATCAAAAAAATATACTGGATATGCTATTTCTGATGTGCCCAGAGTTCATTAAAAGTTCAACAAATTTTCCATACTGTTCACTCCATTTCTATTTCAGTCGTTTTTTAATCTGTAATTTCTGTTTCATTTTATGTTGATAGCTTTGATCCCTGTTTGCATGATATGCATGATTTGTCTACATAGTATTTATGAAAATCAATTGTTGTCCTTAGTTGCCTTTGTTTTCTGGCAGGATGGTCATCCACCCCTTGGATGGTCAGATACCTTGGCATATCTTGTCTTACCTGTGTTGCTGGTTGTCTCACAATACATATCTGTTCAAATTATGCAGTCATCACAGGTCAGTTTATAAAAAATTATTCTCTTTTGTAAGCCTTGTCTGATGGGTCTGAGTTATTTGCTTTTATGAATGATACTTCTTTGAAACGTACTTAACTCATGTTGATCAATATTGTAAAGTTCATCTTTTTATTATATTTTCTTCTCCTCTGGTCAGAATTCTAGTTTTTAGCTTTGATTTTAATTAATTAAATAGCTATTAGTTGTTCATAATCAATAATTCAACTTCCAGAGCAATGATCCAAGCATGAAGAATTCTCAAGCACCAACAAAACTCCTCCCTTTAATGATTGGTTATTTTGCTCTTTCAGTTCCTTCCGGTCTAAGCCTTTACTGGTGAGTCTCACGTCTACTTTTGGAGCCTCTTTTTGAATTATAAATCTTTCTTTTACTACCGTTTATGTCCCTCCAATCGTATCTTCCATATTCAAACTTCTGATAACATCTCATATGCTTTTATGCAGGTTCACGAATAACATCTTAAGCACTGCACAACAAGTATGGCTTCAAAAATTAGGGGGTGCAAAAAACCCGGTAAGGCAAGTAGAAGATGATACAATTAAGGAAGACCAATTACAAGTCCAAATGCAGGTGCCGGAGTTGAATATTAGCAAAAATAAAGTTAAACAAGCAGAGAAGTTGACACCAGAAGGACCACGACCTGGTGATAGGTTGGTCCCCTCCCCCCCCCCCCCCCCNNCCCCCCCCCCCCCCCCCCCATCTATAAAAGTGTCTATGTTCTGGATAGTGGGTTATCTTTGGCTATTAACATATCGATATTTTCCAGATTTAAACAGCTAAAGGAGCAAGAGGCTAGAAGAAAACGAGAAAGAGAAGAAATGAGGAAAGCTGAAGTGGCAGCAGACAGAGGATCTCAAACTACAAATGAGCTACCGGATAGAGAAGGCAAGTTACTTGAGACCCAAAATGGTGCTGGAAGTAACGTCGGAAAGAATGAAGAAGGCATGTCTGAGACTATGAAAACTTCTCATAGTGTTGGGGTCACAGTGAATGTCAATGTACCTGGAGAGGACTTTCAGGATGATCAGAAGTTTACGTCCATGATTAGAGTGGAAGAGAGTGGCATGTCTACTAATCTTGAACTTGATGACAAGGGAGAGCTTCGGTCAAGTGAAAGGCCAGAAAAGGTATTAATACAAATATGTCTCTGTCTTTTTTGGTTATATTAAAAGCTCCTAGTGTTTTTATTAAGATCTCATAGATAACTATTTCTGAGATTTTTATGTGGCAGAATACTCTTCCACAGTTTCAATAAAATGTCTCTTAAGTGACTTCTCTCTGGATATCTCATTATTCAATTGCCAATTATGTTACATCTCAGGAACCGTTTGAATTATACTCGACAACCACTCCCGAAAACAAACTTAACGGAGAAGATACACACTAAGCCAGAAGGGAGTGACCCTTTATTAGAGGTTAAAACATAGTGATCATGTATTACAACATCGGTAAAGAGAAAAGGTGGCAGAGATACAATCCTGGTCAATATCAAACTTGTATAACTGCATCCTGTGATTACCTAGCAGAAGCGCAAAAATCTGATGAACAGCACTAGAAGTGAAGAACTGAAGTGAAATGTATCCGTGTGCTTTTGGTAGATGTAAATTACTCCCATTGAAAGATCAATGATGGGATTACAACGAGGTTTAGGGTTTCTCATGTAAGAGTCCCATGACCTTGTGTAAGATATGGCCTGTATTAATGTCTCCCTTACTTCAGCTAAACAAACATGTTATCTATAAGACAAAGATCTGAAATTATTTTCACATTTCTATAGAAGAAAAGAAATAAAGATTTAGATTTGAAGCTGGTGCTTTTGTGGCTGCATCTGCAGCTTTTGTGGCTGCATCAATTCCTACCTCATAAGATTTAGTGATTATGGTGTCAACCCATTTATGTTCTTGATTAGCCTAATTTTAATTGTAAATTAGTGAAATTTACCAAATTTTTTTGTTTAACCATAAAGCAGCTCGAGACTTCTGACATAAAACTATAACGTCTTGATTCTAGAGGGTTGTTTGTAAATTTACGATTTAAATTTTCAATTCGATTGGGAAAGGAAAAAAATCCTAGTTTTGTCAAAGCATAAAATATTTGTAAAAAATTAGCAGAAGCGACAATTCATCATAAATGCATGAATAAGTCAAAGCTGAATGTGAAAAATCCATAATTTATAAAGGTCAAATTGAACTTGGTTTACAAAAAAAAAACATATTACAGTTACATATAAACTCAGACATCCTAGATTTTTCTAACTAATTTAACTAATTATGATATGGTAGTCCCTTACTCCTATTATTCGTCATCACATGTACCATAATCAATTGTGGAGGAGTGGATACTAAAGAATACCCTATAAGTAAATTCACGTTATGAACGCATCAACATGTCATGCAATCATATAATATGCTTAATTATAACTTACTTGATATATCCACTAGTGGACATATATCATTAGGCTCTGCGAGGATCAGTGGGATGCCGTAGCTTTAAGAGATAGGGGCGAAAGTTTAAATTATAAAAATATTAGAAATATTATTTTATCTGCTTAGCAGGAGTATATGGTTAATATTTTTGCTTGCGATAAATTGTTTCTCATCACAAAAAAGGATAGATTGTTAACCCTAATCATGTGCAAATTTTGACGATGACAAATCATTAATGAACTAATACTCTATTTATTGTGTAGAAAAATTATTAGGTGTAAATTAAATTACAATATAAGAAATTACGAACAATTTATTCAGTGCTTCAAGAAAAACATTACATACCAAAAAATGATCGAATTTGAGAAGCTATATGAACTTAATATACCACGAGAAGTCAATCAAGAGTCAAGACCTAGAAGAGAATCAAACCATACCAAAAAGGAGGCAAAGTACATTGAACCGGGACATCTTTTAGGGTAAAATTGGTCAAACTTGTGGGAGGCTGGTAAGACCTGTTGAAACTGGTCAGCCATGTTACTCTTCACCGATACACCGACTTACAATTCAAGAACACATTCTTTAATTGTGAAACTGGTCCAACAGGTGCACCGATTTTACCTAAAAGGAAAATCTCCTTTTTAATTAGGAACTTGTTCTCTAAATTTGCCTGGCTGGTTTCTACAGTGATTTCAATCCTATAAATACGTCACATCATTTTTGACTTCAAGACACCTCTCATCATCTCCCCACTCTTCTTCGACTAAATTCTGCAGAGTTCTATACTATTGTGAGGTTTGTATTTTGAGCGTTGATTTGAGAAACTATAGAGAAGCTAGAAAATACTGTGAGCGAAAAATTGAGAGATCTACTTTTTGGGAGACTGAAGTATTTCGAAAGAGATTAAAATCTCAACTGAGCTGCATTGTCAATGTCTGATTGTTACCATAAGCTGATATAATTTGTAAGATTTTGGTCTTAACCTTAGAAGATTGAGTGAAAAAATTCTTCAAAGAGTAATCCTTAGAGCATGGATGAAAAGATAGATTTTTTTTTCGTCTCACGTTAAAATACCGTGGGTCAAATACATCTTTTTTCTACTCTTTTATTGGCGGGTACTTTATTTTTTATATTTCTCACACGTGTATTATCAGTTTGCGCTTTAATATTCCACATTACTAACCACTTTGCTTGCATGATTAGGATAATCTTTTACAAATCATGTTATCTTTACCAAAGATAAATAAAACTTATCAATGAACTTATCAAAACCAGAGACCCAACTACTATGAAAAATATTAATGTTTACACAATTCTCAATCTTCCAATAAGAAGATTTTCTAATCATTTCTTTACCTAACCAAATGTTTTTCCACACCCAAGAAATGGTTTTTCCCATACTAGCCTCCAGAAAATCAAAATTAGAAAAATAAAGGCTTTTTAACAGTTTAGCAAAGGCTGCTCCGATTTTTAAGAATTAGCCAAGCCTGGTAAGTAAAGATAAGTAAAGATAAGTAAAAGACCTCTAGGTCCCTAAAGCCTAAACCTCCATTAATCTTACTTTTAGAAAATATTTGGCTAGAAGCCCAACTAATACCCCTATTGTCTTCACCATTAGACCATCAAAATCTCATAATAGCTGCTTGAAGGTTCTGACAAACTTTTTTGGGAAGTTTAAAAGTGCTCATATTATAACTAGGGAGAGTTTGAGCTACTGATTCGAGAAGGATTTCCTTCCCAACATAAGATAATAAATTGGCTTTCCATAAAGAGGTTTTTTTATCCATCCTGTCCATAAGCATAACATAAATTGAAGACTTAGATTTAGTCCAATCTATTAGCAAACCTAGATATGTATTTTTATTATTCGAGCAAGAAACTTTAAAGATGTTTGCTATAGAGTCTCTCAAGGGATTAGGAACATTAAAACTAAATCAAAGGTTACTTTTATCAAGATTAATTTTCTGACTTGAAGCATTACAATATCTCTTAATTTAAGCATCAAGGTTAATACAAGAATTTCTATTAAAATCAGTAATAAACCAACTATCATAAGCAAAAAATATATGAGAAACAGGAGGGCTGCCCTTTCTAAGAGATACAAGGTTAATTTTATCATTTAAGATAACATCCTCGATACACTTAGATAAACTTTCAACTATAATGATAAAAATAGGTATGGGGATAAAATGGTCTCCTTGCCTAAGACCTCTACTGGGGGTTAATATTGACAATAGGTTCACCATTAATATTAATCTTATAGTCAACAGTAACCATATATAATATAACCCGTTTCACAAAAATAGGATTAAAATCCAAATGTAAAAGTAACTTTTTAAGAAAAGTCAAATTAACTCTATCATAAGCTTTAGACATATCTGTCTTCAGCACCACAACCCCCTTATTTTCTTTATTTTTCTTCCTTAAGATGGTAGAAAACGTCATGGGTAATAATGAAATTATCTTGAATGCGCTTACCACTAACAAAAGCCCCCTAAGATTCTAAGATAAAATTACTAAGAATAGGCTTTAATCTATTGGCTAGAATCTTGAAAATTATTTTGTAGGAGAAATTGTATAAAGCAATAGGTGTAAAATGTGCTGGAATTTCAGGTTGTTGAACTTTACGGATAAGGGTAATGTAAGTCTCATTCATAGCTCTAGGAAGATAAAGTTTTCAAACAAAAAAATCATTAACAGCCTTCCACACATCTAAACTAATTGTATCCCAATATTTTTTGTAGAACAGACACCTCAGGTAACTCATCAGGGTCAGGAGCTTTATCAGTACCTAGGTAAAAACAACAACCCTTACATCTTCTAGAGAAAAACCACCAATCAAAGAATTATTATCCTCCAGCCTAATCACATTATCCACATGATTTAACCATATCCACATCAGAACAATGTTTCTCACGAAAATTTTCTGAAAAATAAGAACTAATAATATCAATAATTTTGTTATCATCATGCTGCCAAATATCATTAATTGTTTACCATTCTTCTTTTCAAAATAGATTTGTGAGAAAACCTAGTATTCCTATCCCCAAATCTTAACCGACTGATTCTGGCTCTTTTTCCCCAAAAAGATTTCCTCTTGCCTCCATAGTTTATTAATATTAGAGGAAATAAAAGATCTCTGAACCCATAGACTCATTATTAAGCTTAGACAACTCATCTTTCAAATGTTCAATTATAGCTTTAGGATTATCTCTTAAATTTTTATTCCAGGTTTTGATTTAGATTTACAGCCATTAAGTTTGGGCGATGAAATTTTCCATACCATTATTAGAACCATGTCTCTTTCAACTATTGATTAAGATGTCATTTAGGGGTGTGCAGCCGTCTCATCCCAAACAACGGTTCTGAACCGAATCGGGATGAGATTTTTACTTTTGGTGGGATGAGACGGGACAATTTTTTTTTGTCTTATCCTGATTTCTTTATAAAAAGCCCTATTTTTTTTAAATTTAACCCCTAGTTTTCAAATTTTAACCCTTAGTTATTTCAATTTTAACCCTTTAAATTTAACCATTTATTATCTCTACAATGTTTTATATGCAAGATTGATTCTCATATTTTTATATGCAAGAATGGTATTTTTTTAAGTTTTGTACGAGTTTTTTTAGATATAACATGAGTATTTTTGAAATTTGATATTTCACTCACTACATAATATTAGTTAAAAAGCTATATTTGCATCTAATACATTTTAATGATCATTTTTACCTATTACTAGATGAAAATTACATACTTCACACGTGTTAAGTGATTTAAAAATACACGTAACATTTGAAATTAATACTAATGTTGAAATACATATATATTTTAAAAATAATTATAAATCTAAATTAAAAATAAAATAGTAGTAATAATAAATACATTCACTTGTTCATGATATTATTGAACATTGCTATTTGAATAATATAGAAAAGTTTTTCATTTTTCATTTTGTTTTGATTGATCTTTTTGGGATCCATCTTTTTTTGGAACATTAAGTTTATTTTGTTTGCTGTATAATTTGTGTAGTTCTTTTGTGTATTTTCTTACCAATATTTTGAGCTTTGTTGGACGGGAAAATGGTATAGTTGCGCTCTCAGTATTTTGACATATTGTATGTAAATTAACACAATGTAAAAAAAGATGGACATTATGTACATCGTTTATCTACATGATGAGTTACATAATTTTAAGTAAAATATGTACTTGATCTGAATAAGATATTTTTGTTAACTTTTTTTATCATGGCGTTGACTAAATTTGTTATTATAAAAAATTAGATGTTAATTGTTTCTTGATAAACCAAAAGAAATTCAAGTAATTAAAATTTCTTCCAACCATCTCCACAAGATCCTATTCGTCTATTTGTCATTCATGCGTATACTTCCATCTAATTTCTCAGCATATTTTCAACTACTAATGAAAAAAGTATTAATGTTTTGTACTTAAATTATACACCTTGTGTAAATAATTTTTATATACCATATACGAATAAATTTTTCTTAATTGTTCACATTTTGTTGACCACATGGTAATTAATACTCAGTTGTCTTGGCTCTATCCAAGATCATCATTTTGTGTAATCAATTATGGTAATAGACTTTTATTTAAAAAAATGTTTAAATATCTAAAAGATATTAAAAAAATTGACAAGACACCCTTTAAATATTATTTTATATTTTAAAAAATAAAATACTCGTACAATGTGCGTGTGGGTGAGAAATTTTTCTTGCGCGGGAATTTCATTTTTTCTAAATCATGTCAGTTATTTTTTTTTATTTTTTTTAAACATGTGAGCATATTTTTTAAGTTGCCTCTTTATGAACATTACTAAAAAAATATTTCTCCTTTACAAATATGGTTGAATATATATAGCAGTCCAATAAGAAACCCAACCGTTACATAACTATTAGATAGAATTATCCCATCCACTCAGTTTCCCTGTTAGTTCTATATTAATCTTGCCGAATAATATTACATATTTTTATCGTTCATGAATTAACTAACTATGTCAAAATCTGCAAAAACCACAAAATCCCTGGCATTCCTCATCCGTAAAAATCAACACCTGTAGAACGTACAATCAAGCAGCACGCATCTTTGTCAAGTGATGCAAATCTCAGACACAAAATTCAGTTTATCTCCCATCACCGAATACACAATATATACGAGAATCCCAGTCCTCAAAACGGTTTACTTTGATTTGATAATTTTCTCTCTCTCACTATACTTGAAAACCTAAGACGATAAATAAGGGATTTACTAGTTCCGTTTATGTTATTTTTCGGCATGCATTTCAGTTTTCAGAGTTCAATTTAGTGATTCAGTTTTAGACATTTAGTAGTTTAGTTTTGGGCATTCGATTTAGTAGAATTCGATTTGCTCTCTTTTTCCTTCTATTCTTATTTTGTGTTTTGGTTTTGGTCTTAGTAGTTTGAGTATTGTAATCTGGAAGTGTCCCAAAATATACTTCAATATATTGTAATCTGTAGATGAGTACTAGTCCGTAAATGAGTACTATATGCTGTAATTAATTCATGATTAGTAAGTTTATTAATAAATAGTTTATTAATTAATAATACATATGTTATTAATCTGTAAAATAAATTATTTTTCAATTCTTTAGTGATTTTGCGGGATGAATTGGAAGTTTGAATTAAACACGAAAGATTTTTGGTTGAAGTATTGACCGAACATTAGCTTTCCCAAGTTCACCTAATGAACATTTAGAGTAGTCTAAGGTCACTTGAGACGCCTTTTTTCCTAATGGGAGCATCATAATTCTCACACATGAAGATCCAATAAGGTATGCAGCTGACAACGATTTAGCCGTTTAAAAAATAATTGAATTTAGCATTTTCAGAAGATGAGTATTCAGCTATACGATTCTCAGCTGATCAGTTTAATGCATACTTTCAATATCCAAGTAAGGCTCAACCATCCTCTTCGGGAGCCGCTGTTAGGACCTATGAAAATATTCATCAAACTAAAACAACTCAGAGTAGCATAGTAGAATATCTTTCTCAGATCATAGTCTGATTCTTTTCTGATACACAGGATCCCTCTGTCAAGGGCAAGTGTAGAGTATACTTGAATCTCGACAGCCAGAAGTAAACTATTATAAGAGCAAGGTAGCAAGGAGAAGAAGAAGAACTTAGAAAGCCATGAGAGAAAAACACTTGTATATTTTTATTCTGAAAACCTTCTGCCTATAATGAAACGAAAACCCTCCTTATATAGAGATGGAGGGGGAATACAGACAATTAGCAGCTACAGACCTAAACAGTTTAAAGTAATGATAATTATTATCAAAAACAAAAACTAAAAGCAAATAGTCTAAAGTAATTACTTTTACAAATAGTCTAAAGTAACGATCATTACAAAAGACAAAAACTTAAAAGATGACAGCAAAGATAAAGCTAGCATGATACAATACAACAGAGATTAGTGGAATACAGGTGGCAACACTACCAATTACTTTTGGAAATAGGCTCATGATCAGACCCTAGGTTGGCATAGTTTTCATCATACGGTGGGTTCTGAAAATATGTGGAGCTGAGGTCATCAAGATCGTGAGGGTCATTTGGTTCAGATGGTGGCACAGGAAGTTGGCTGAGCTTGGGGGAAAAATAGCCATGCTGGAATTGGGTATCCAACTGATAGGGATCTTGAGGCTCAAATGGATATGGATCCGGAGGATGAGAAGACGATAAACCGCTGAAGATGAATGAGCGTTGGTACTCATGTAAAGCCGAGGAGGAAGCTCCAGAGGATACTTGTGGGCTAGAAGGGAATGGCCCAAGGGGAAAACCATTATAGTCTGTGTCGGTGGTGAATTCATTGAGATGTGTTAAGGTTCGACCCAATTGATCCATGAACCATTTTTCATATTTGGGCCAAGCAGGAGAGGACTGCCAGAAATTAACATACGCATATACAGGGTTCCATCAACATAATGATCTTGTGCATGGTGAAGAGTGTAGAAGCAGAAAAAAGTCTGTCTCTGTTTTTTAGGAGCTGTCCATATATTGTATTTGGTGATAATCTTGTGAAGCTGGCTTCGCCAATACAGAAGTGGAGCAAAAAGTTGAAGAAGAGTCACATGATGCGTATGGGTATTAGCAGCATCACAAATATACTGGTACATAGGATATGGAGGAAATCCGATAGCACAGTAATGAAGGGCAGAAAGAGCCCAAATATACCAGATGAGTTCTTCTGGTATGGCACCTTTAATGAGAGGGACTATGGTATAAGGGATGGTCATATCAAAATGGTCTGGGAAAGGGTGTATTTGGGTTTTTATAAGTAACAGATGGAGCCAGTAAAATAGAGTTTTTGTGGCAAGATTGTTGATCATAGTGGGACAGTTTAGGACCTGGAGGGAAAATGGTAGCAGACATGCTGATCGGCATAATAGGATTGGAGTGAGGATTAGAAACAGTAAGAATAAAGAGGGTCTGAGCTGAAGAGGAGATGTCTTTCTAAGGTCGAGAGAGATAATCAGCAAAGGTATTTTGATGTCCTTTGAGATGACGAACTAAGAATTTATAGCGTGAGAAGCAGTCTTTCCACCTGAGGAGTTGTTTATCAAGAAGAATTTTCCCTTTTGGATCAAGCATCTTGGGGAATGACGTGCTGTCCATCTCGACAGTAAATTCATACGGGCTGAGATAAAACCTGAATTTTTCAATCCCATTTTTTACTGCTAGGATCTCCTTATAGGTGGCATGATAATGCTTCTCAGAGTCTTTAAATTGTCCACTAGCATGCCCACAATAAAAACGTTTGCCCTTATCTTCTTCAATGAGGATGACCCCCCCAGTGGTCATTGCTGGCATCCGTTTGTAGGATACCCAATCCTGTGTCAAGAATCATTAATGGATAATGATTTTGGGCAAAGTCTTTAAGGGCTTGGATCGCCTTAGTCTGGGCAGGGCCCCAAGATGGGGGAGTCTTTTTGAGAAGTTTGGACAAGTGGTTGGTGTAGTTGGCTACATGAGGGATGAAATCTCTGAGATAATTAATGATGCCAAGGAACTGTTGGATTTGTTTGACCGTTAAATCAGTATTTGAGAATTTGAGCAATTTGATGGCAATATGAGGATCTGGTTGGAATTTTCCATCTTCAAAGATCATACCCATAAATTCAATACGAGTAGCATCAATTTCGTCCTTCTTGGCGGAGAGCATAATCCCGTAATGTTTGATGAGATCAATAAACTGGGATAATAAGAGTTGATGAGAAGGTGAATCTTTGGAGAAGAGTAGAATGTCATTAATGTAAACCAATGCACTGTGCAAAATGGGCTCAAACATTTGGGTCATGGCTTTTTGGAAGAGCGAGGGTGATACTTTCAGGCCAAATGGCATGACAGTCCACTGGTACTGGGCATTCGGTATATAGAAAGCATTTTTATACGGTCCTCAGGATGAATGCCTAACTGCCAAAACCCAGCTTTAAGGTCAAATTTGGAGAATATCTTGGCCCGTTTGAGATGGACAGATAAAGTATTGGGCTTTGAAAGAGGAAACTTATTCTTGGAGAAACATGTTAAAAGGTTTATAGTCTATCACCAACCTCTTTTTCTCACGTTTGAGTTCAGCTCATTTTTCAACATAAAAGGCTTGGCAGGCTCATTCAGATTTCGTGGGCTCAATAAGACCCTGCTGAATAAGAGGTGCACATTCTTCTCAGGCCAACGCAAGATTATCAGGATTCATACCAAGATGAGTGGCCTTCGTAGGATTTAGGTCTTCATTGCGTTGGAACGGAAGACGAATAAAGAATGCGGGATTTTTTCAGAGAGGGAAAGCATGGAAAAACTCGTCATGCCTATCAGCACAATAAGGAAGAATTTGGTCACGGAGATAGGTATAAGCAGAAGGAATTGGTTGGAGCTCGAGGAGACTGGCAACAGGGGTATAAGTACGGAAGAAACTTTTATACTGGATCCCAGTGGATAAAATATGAAGTTTCTTGGTGCGGGAGAAAGCATCAAAACCAATTAATATATCTTTGCCTGGAAGATCACTGCCTAACACCTTAATCCAAAGAATGCAGCTTGGGAAAAATTGAAGACCAATACGTCTCTTTGTAATCCACTCAATTTTGAATAAACTGCCATTAGCAGTAGAGAAATATTGATTATAAGAAACCCAATCTTCAGGAGGTAGAATACATAGTTTCATGACTGTTCTGCAAAAGCCAATATCTAAGAATCCAATGGCTGGAACAGCTTTGGCAAATTTATCTATAAGAAGTCGGATTTCAATATGTGGTTTGATGGACACAGCCTTCTCTTTGGGAGGATCATGTAAGACCCCAAGAGATCCCAAGCAAATGATGTGAGTAGCATTATCTGATGTGCCAGAGTATGAGGATGTGGCGAAATCAGATGAACAGTTGGCCACTTCAGAGGAGTATAGCAAGACATATTGAGTGTCCTCATTGCGGTAAGCTTGTTCTTCTATAGCAGATTCAATATCTCCATCGTCTTGGAGGAGAAGCACTGTTTGTAGATGTTGTAGCCTCTGAATATCTCTTTTGATTTTATAAGGACAACTTTTGCAAAATGTCCTTTTTGACCACAGATGTAGCATTTATCTGACTTAGGGAGGAAAGATGTCTTTTCTTAAAATATAAAAAAAAATGCTTGGTACGAGAATGATGCCGGAAACCCTTTTTACGAGATGGAAATAGGTGGGGCTTTTCCCGTTTGTCTCGTCTGTGATCCTTGGAACATGAACAATCCTTTTGGGCAAGGCATATGAGCTTGAGATAGGATTTGGTACATGCCCATCAAAGTTTAAATTCTTCTTTGACCATCCCCTTAAAAAAATTTTGTTGTTCACATAGTTTATCAAGGGTGGCCAACGCAAGCTGATAGATCTCACCAAGGGAAATGTCCATCATATCACGGTGAAGGGCATTAATGGTCCGATGTAGTTCAGGTTGCAATTCTTCAAGAAGAGAGGCAATGAACGTGTGCCGGAGGTTGACATCATTAGCTCCATTCAACATATAATACTTGTCGGACATACATTGGATATGTTTTTGTAAATCATGGCGTTCCAGCGAACAACATTTCATTTAAAAAAAGTCTTGACGACTTCGTTTGTCAATGAGCTGAAAATCCCCAATGAATTCTTTATGTAACATTCCCAAAAGAGTGCCAGCATCAAGGCTAAGGGCTGCAGTCAGCCGTTGATAAGGACTGAGACTTTGAAACCATTCTCTTAAAGTCCCTGTGAATTGAGATAAAAACTCAGAGATGACATCTTCGAGGACCACATCTGGTTTAGACAGTTGTAAGTCAATCCAATCACCAAATTCATGAAGACGATCACACCATTTATTTGGAGGAAGATCGTCAAAAGTAAACCAGGGGCCAGTAGTTGGTTTATATATGTTCATCGAGTCTTGGGAATGTATTGGAGGAGGAAGATCATCAACAGAGGGTTCTTCCTCGATAATATCATCAGGTTGGACCATGACAATAGTAGAAATATCAACTTGGCATGCTTTGGAAGGAAGACTAGAGGTATCAGTTTCTATCGCTGAACTGGAGAGACTTTGTAACGCCTGGATTGTCTGAGCAGGATCTAGAGGGGCCTTTAATTTCTGAGATGGAGAAAGAGGTCGGACTGGTAGAGCAGAAGGTTTCGTCGTATAGGAAGTTGAGGACAGGGGAGTGGGATGGATCTGAACACCAGGAGGGATCGAAGAAAGAGGAGCAGGCTGCACTGAGGGAGCTGCGGTTATCGACCTAGATTGTCTGAGTTGCCTTAAAATGGGGTAAGACATTTTGAATAGATTATTATAGTCGGAGGCTTTTGGATAAGACATGGGAGATGAGAGATACCTAGGAGTTTGACTGCTCATGGGATAGGAATGATATGGATCATAAAGAGTTTAAGATTTCTCCTTAGCCATATCTGCCTCTATCCGGTAGATATCTTATTGAATCTGGGAGAGTTATTGCTCTTTTTTCTGGAATTCTGGGCCTATGTAACCTTTTTCAGCCAGGTGTTTTAATTCCGTATCTAAGTGCAGAGCTCTGGATGCTAACATATCCTGAAGCTGCTGAAGTTGGTCAAAGATCTGCCCGACTTGAGTGGAGAGAGTGTCAGATTGCAGATGTAGTTGATCTAATTTAGCATCAATCTTTGTGAGAGTTCGATTTTGACACACAACATTTTTGGACTGCCAATTAAGCACCTCTTCAGCCTCAGGAAGAGACCTAGGTTCTCCTATTGGAGTGATCTCGGTAGGAATAGAGAAAGGTCTGGTCGACACTTTCGTGATCGGATTGGTGTGTCTGGTTAATGGTGGAAAATCATGTTCGTATGATTCCATCATGGCAATGCAGGGAATGATACTAGGAACATAATGGATTTGAAGCTCCGATGTTGGTTGCATGGATGGAAGAAGGGTTGTATGGCCAGTTTCTTGGAGCAACTCATATAGAGAAAGTTGCTGAGAAGATACTGATTGCTGAGGGCCAACCCAATGAGTGGTATTACTCGAAGAACCATCTTGATCATTGTCGTCATAGTGATGATGGGGTGCCTGGGAGCGACAAGACAACTTGTTAGGCTTCTTGCGGGTTGGAAGAGCCCTTTGATATCATGAGTCATCATCAGTATCTATTTCATCCCAAATAGGCTCATCACAGTCGCAATTAGGGTCGCATCTGCCTGGGCAAACATCCCAGATAAAATGTCCATTTACATGGGACACATAACAGGGTTGAGCCGCATGATCGATCCAAGCTATATGAGGACAGCTGTGCGAGGGCGTGTAAGCAGGAGTGATAGTCAAAATACTTCTAGAAAACACAGGTCTGGAAGTAGAAGGCTCTGCTGTGCCAGGTCTAGCAAAGATGGTTTTAATGGTCTCGTCGGGGAGACGGTGCACCTAAGGAGGGGCAGAAGTATGAACATCGCGTTGAATGACATGAAACTGGCGTTCATAGTTATTGATCCATTCAAGAGGCATCATTTGCGTGAGTTCGACTTTGGAGATATGCCGAGGGATCTAGATGATAGAAGTATGATCTGCCCTATCAGAGATAGCAAAAAGGGCATCTTGAGTCGAATTGGGAAAATGAAGATCAAACGAGTGATTTTGGAGGCGATAAATGATCTGATGATGCAGGGTGGCCATGATAGCTCTGGAGTCTTGTTCTGCACCTACAATCTGGACTTGAACTTTCAATCTCTAAGATAAAGTTGGGTCTGAAAGTTTAATATTAAAGCCCGGGGCAACAATCAGAATGACAGTGCCATTACTGAGGGTGGTGAGAATGGAGCCAATCAATGCATTACTGTAGGATGTGAAAGTGGTGTCTAGGAGAGCAATCCGAGAAATAGCGGCAATCCCTTTTCTACCATGGAGGTTCAAGACAAGTCAGATAGTACCAACATGTAGGTGTGTAGCCTTATGGCTGCCAACCATTAAGAAACTCTTGAGGGATCTTAAGAGTGACATACTGTTCTGCGGTTGTGGCTTGGAGACCACAGTGGTCTAATTTTGTGATTTGCACAATTTCCTTCACATGAGGTTTGTGAGTAGATATCAGAGTTCTGATATTACGAAGAACTCGGTTTGATCGATGATAAATGTTGTATGGAGTGAGAAGTGATAATTCTGTTTCCTGAATTCTGACATCTTCATGGAGATGATGGATGGTTCTTAATCTTATTTGCAATAGTTCGACACGCAGAAGGGGGAAGATCTTGAGGAGAGAAGGAAGAGGAAAGACGAACAAGTTCAAGGTTTGTGGAGTCACTCATTTTTCTCTAGGGTTCTCCTTACTGTCCTATTTCTTATAATAGATTACCACGGGCTGTAAAAGTATGGCTTTGATACCAAGATGGTTCTTCGAGCAATACCACTCATTGGATGTACATAAAGAATTATGACTTCTAAACAACGCATGTACAACTCGAAATCTACAGTCCGATATGCCTTCACACATTTATAGAATAAGCTATCAATCTTGTACTTGCTCAATATCGTCTTCACATTATTAAGAAGATTTTGCATACAATAGCCATGATGAGCAATCCATGCTATCATGTCGCTCGAAACAATTAACTCTTTCTGAAATATAATGGTATAACTCAACTTGTCTATAAACCATTCTCAAGGCAAATGATTCTCGGAGTCCATAATGGTAAAAGTAGTGAAAATATTTGGCCGTTAACATCAAGCATCAAAGAATTGAGGAGTGTACCATGATACTTGTTTGTTAGAAATGTCCTATAGACCCTAATAACAAGTTAAATTATGTCGATTACCGCTCAAAGAAGGATCCATCGTCATGAAAAAGTACTTCAACCAACCATCACAATCAGTTTTCAATTGTGTGACAATTATTATAACATATAAAAAATATTTACTAACTGAATAAACTGATACGTATAAAATGCGTTGAATAAATATTAAAAAAATAATAATATATATAACCATAGTAAATACATTTATATCATACCAGAATTATTCTTCTAAAAGTGAAAGCAATAAGAAAGTATGTTGCATAAGACTCATCTGGAGATCCCTGAGTCATATCAAGAGCTTCAATTTTTGGCCCTCCAAGATTTATAGTAGCTTATATAAATGTAATGCTTCACTATCATATGATAAATAATATCGTTAGGCAAAGTGCGATAACTTACTCCACTACTATACTTGTCTTTTATATACTCATTAACAATAGTCGAAGTAGCTTGACGAAGATCACTTTGTATAATGTTCAATGAACAAGTATGCTCCTTTACATACTTCCTAACCAAACCAAATTTCACTACCTCTATAACGTGAAGCACATACAAATCACTTTGACAATACACCGAACTACATTCCTTTCACGGTTAGACTTGGTAGTCATAAACTGAAAGTTATGCTTTAAAGCAATCAAGTGTAACACCTTTTCAACTCATGTTTTGAACAAAATAATGACTTCTTTTGTATATCAAAAGAAAGTGGTAACTTATCCACATCTACTTTATCCATAAATAAAGGTTCAACATGATTATCATGCACAATCCTGTGCGATAAAGATCCAACCTCTATTGATGAAATAATTCCACCGCCCACAACAACGTCAAGGGATGATTCTCCCTTTGTCATTCTTCATCAAAGTAAGATATCATTGAACATAATAATCTACACCAATCTCTAAAAAATAGACAATAATCATCCGCATTCAATATTCACCATCATACACGAGGTATTAGTATCTGCCCACAATGCATAAGATATTAAACCCAGTAACATATCATGTAATTACATCTTCAACAATCAACAATGGCTTAATCTTATAATCAAATAATTTCTTCCTTCATCCCACATTCCATATAAAAAAAGAGCTATGAGAATATTTACCATGAGGAAGTAATGACCGCATATAAAAGCAAAATATAATTATATAGTATATAGTATGTAATTATATAGTCAAAATACAAATTTGGCTGACTGAATTAAAACTAATCACACACATAAATATAAAAATTTCTAATAATAACAAAGAAAAAAGAGAAAAAAGCTTGAAAATTACCCTTCAAACTCAAGTAACACTACAAGAAAAATCATTTTTAGCTACCAAACTTTTAGCCACGATATTAATTTCGTGGCTAAATGCCTCCTTTGGCGACCAAAACTTTTGTTGGTCGCCAAAGACTCAGATATTTTACCTGGGAATAAAAGAGAGGGCGTGTGAAATTTTTCTCAGGCTTTTGCCGACGAAAATTCAAATTTTGTCGATAAAAATCATAAATTTTGTGACGGAATTATATGTTTATCGTTAAAAGTGGGACTTTTCGCGACCATATTATATGTTGGCCGGCAAAAGTAAGACTTTTGCCGATGAACTACTATTTTCATTGTAATAGATGGAAACCTAAAACTACTGTCCCCACTACGCGTAGGACTGATTCCCCCCTCCCCACACCCGCGACAGAGCCAAGCCTCATCCTTCAACCTCATATAAATTTCAAATTATAGTCTTCCTCGTCTCCCTCGTCGGTCGTCTCCCTCAACCTCGTCTAAATTTCAAGTTACAGAACCTTTGGCAATCATCTCCCTCACCCTCGTCAGTCGTCTCCCTTAACATCGTCAGTCGTCTCCCTCCTGTCCTCTTACATTTCTTCGTTCTTCTTTCTCTTTCTTCCTTTCTTACTTCTCCTTTTCAGAACCCTCTTCAGGTACACTCCTCACTCTTTCTCTTTTAGGAACCATTAGACCTCATTTTTTTTCTTGCATGTTTTCTGGTTGCAGATAAAGCAAAATATGGGCATCAATCACCTTCTTGTTTGACTATCAAATCCCAGGTATTAAATTTTCAATGCCCCATTTTGGAATTTCTTCATACTTACATCTTCCTCGCCTGATCTTATTGGGAACAACCCTTTGCTTCTGTATCTTTTCTTTTTTTGTTGAATTGCAATTTGGTTCTGTAATTTTTTACTACTTAAACCCTTCAAGTAGTAAGTTTTTATTACTTGAACCCTTCAAGTAGTAAGTTTGTACTACTTGAACCCTTCAAGTAGTAAGTTTGTACTACTTGAACCCTTCAAGTAATTTGTTGTTTCTCCTGAAATTACAATTACTTAACAAATTGCATTAAAGATATCTCATAAAGTTTGATATATAAGTATAACTGCTCAATCTCATACAATCAACATTATGAGATGAATATTAACATAGTTGTATAATAAGTGAAATTACAAACCATACATTAATATTATCTTATATAACCATATAGTATTACAATGCAAGTCATTTTTTTCGTCAACTATCTTCAGGTTTTTGTTAAGACTTACGTTTTCTTCCTCGACTATTTTTTTCGTCAACTATTTTTTTCATAACCAATTCATTTTCTTGCTCTGATAAATTCAAATTTTCCCTAAGCATCATATTTGTTATAATTTCATATTAAAACACGGGTTCACACCATGCAAATAAATTACAACCATCTTCAGTTTTCTGTTCAATAGAAAAGAAAAAATGAATTCAATACAATAAATGGTAAAAAATAAGATATTAGAATGGAATAAAATATCACTGAATATCTTGAGTATAGGTGTTGACTGAAAAAAATATCTACTTGAATCATTAAAGTAGTGATTTTTGTTCTGAAAGTCAAAATAAATAATTACTTGAAGGGTTCAAGTAATTAAATCTGACTACTTGAAGGGTTTAAGTAGTTGTATCTAACTAATTGAAGGGTTCAAGTAATTGTTTATATCTACTTGAAGGGTTCAAGTACGAACTCTGTTTTTTCCTCATTTTTTCTTTTTTGGTTAAAGGATTTAGATATTACCATTGTGAATGCCACCAATCACGTCGAATGCCCTCCTAAAGAACGACATGTTTGAAGTGAGTTTTTTAATGACATTTGTTTTATAGTAACCGAGATTTGTTCTGTGTCAGTTTGGCGTTAGATCGGTGGAGGAAAAACATAGCTATGTAATCTATGTTCTCGTTTCCTTTGGTTTTTAAATCACATTCATGCATCTCTATTTAGATTTGCATTTTGTATTGGTAATGCCACATTTATTCGAATACTTTTAGTTCCAATCAGAAGTTTGCATTTTACTGTTGGGATTGAATTAAAATGTATATACAGACATACTTATGGTAGAAACTCTTCTAATTGATAATGTTTAATCTGGTCTCCTTCCCACTACGTTCATGGGGAGTGGAAAAATTAATATGGTAGGAGCTCTTCTAATTGATAATGTTTCAAACACACAAGTATAAAAGCTTAAGCTTTAGAGGTTTTTAACAAGTAGAGGTTTCCTGAATAATAAAGATCTCTTATCATTACCAAGTAAAATTTAAAATGACTATTAATGAAACATATGCAGTTGACTTAAGTTTAGTGGTTGAATGCAATGCATTGGTATTGACATCCATTCAACTGTTTAACAAAGAATATGTGCTCAGAAAAACATACAATGATACTTTCTGGTTGTAAACAAGTAGCTATATATGTCTCCTCCTTCACCCTTCCCCCTGAATGAAAACTTAGGAGTTCAAACTTTCCATATTTAGGCGTTTAAGTCTTAACTGCTAATGTCCAACATGTTCCTTGAAGACTTTGATAGTTGTTCATAGGACGCTGAGAGAGGGAGATCCTACCTTCAGGGATGAGCTTCTTAATTGCTCACACAGATTGCCTTAACTATTCTAATCCCATATTTCTTCATGCAGCTTGGGATTGTTCTACATGGGATAAGACATATGCACTCTTTCTAGAAGAGAGACTAGAGTGTTTTAGAATTTTGAAGTATAACATTGAGTCAGAATGTTTGACAAAAACATCACGAGGATCAGTCAAGGTAAATGCCTAACTAATTTACAATTCTAAAACAGATTGTTTAATTATGATTATAAAAGTGATTATGTTTCTTATGATTACAAATGCATATTAAAATAAGGATGTTGGGTTGTGATGAGTTGTTGGAGCAGCTACCTGCACTGCAGCAGCTTCTTTACCGGCTTATTGGTTGTCAGGTAATGATTTGATCCATATCTAGGTTGTTGTTGCTCTTAATGGAAAATAGTTATTTTTCTTTTCTTGATTTTCTTCCAATTGGGCCTAAGGATGGGCTCTTCAATCTCTCTGATTTTACCGCCAGAAGGAGCAGTTTTTAGTAATTATCTCATTCAGTATGCCTTAGCTCTGGTAAACATTCATCTCTTTTCTTAGTTTCGCTTCCTAAGGTATTAGTCAAAAAGCCTCTAACCAAGTATCGTTAGAGCTACCATGTCCGTTTTGTGTATTAGATGGCTATCATTGTCAGAGCTACCGACCTTTTTCTATTCTGCTGTAATTTTGATGAAATTTACTGGTTACTATAATTTTGATGAAATTTGAGTGGTTACAAAATTTAGTTTTTCTGTCTATTATGCTCTTAAGAATTTTGATTGCTTAGTATCATATGAAACATAGACATTACATATAATATTTCATAGCGTACATTAGCAATTGAACGTGGACAACATGGAGATTGGTTTATTATTTTATTCATTTTGATCTGGCTGGACATGATCAACTTTCTTTGTACTTATTTGAATTTAAACTTGGTAATTATATTTGTAGGTTGGGTCAATTCGGCCACTTGTTGGGTTTTGCAGTAAATATGATAGGTAGGCAACTTGTTCTGCCCCTGAGGATGTCACACCTTCCTCCGAAAAAGAGATAGTTGAAGAAGTTCTCGGATGAAATAAAGGTCTTGGACATGGAACCCCACCGACATCTTTCAAGAAAAAGAGTCGAGTTGGAGTTGAAAATATAGAACTAAAGAAATAAATCAAGTTGATGGAGAGTCCACTATAAAGCTTACTTGCTTAGGCTCGTCAAAACGGGTTTCCATCTCCTGACGATGACTCAACAACAGAAATATGAGCTATAAAATATTTGTTAAGCTTTGTAGTTGTAACATCAAACTTTAAATACTCTATTATTATATTTTTTGATATATTTGTGAATCAAATCCAATAATGAATTATGATTCGAGAATTTTGTAATTATTATATTAATTGATATTACAGATGATATTAATTACTATTACAATATTTTGTAATGTAAAATTTGGTCGTTGTAAACATTTTCCAACAAAAAAAATGGTGGCAAAAAGTTTTTGCGATGAAACTTTTTTTTGGTCGCAAAAGCTTTTTGTGATGAAAAGAAAAATTGGTCGCAAAAAGGATTTTGCGACGAAATTTTTTTTGGTCGTGAAAAACCTTTGGCAACCAAATTTTTTTTCGTCACTGAAGCCTTTCGCGGCCAATATTTATTTTCGTCACGAAAGCCTTTTGTGACCAATATTTATTTTCGTCGCGAAAACCTTTCGCGACTAGTTTTTTCGTCGCTAAAGGCTAACGCGACGAGATCCAAAAATTTGTCACAAAAGACTTTCGCGAAAGCTTTTTGTGATGAAAACCTTTCGCTAAAGCCCTTGTTTCTTGTAGTGTAATAACGTTTTTGTATCAAGATTGCTTAGTGAAGAATTGGTTGAATAAATGTGAATAAGCTTCAGCTTCAACGTGATTAACAATCACATCTCTGCTCAGCATCGCACGATTCAAACTAGGGGTGTAAGTGATTCGGTTTAGGCGTCTAAATCAAACTGAACCGCAAAATCACTTTTCATATATTACAAACCGAACCGAACCGCCATAAGAGTGAAAACCGAACCGAGCCTAACCGCTCGATATCGATTCAGTTTGTTCGGTTTGGGGACTGTTCCAAGAATGCAAAAAAATCCTTCAAACATATTCTATATTCATCCAAAAACAATCCAAATTCCCGCTTTCAGAGGTAAATCCTAAAACTTATGCAATATCTAATGAACAATTACAAGAGTAAAGAGTATCTAAGTACTGATAACTTCAAATTTTATGTTAAAAAATCAGAATCAAGACTTACTAAAGATCGCCAAAAAATCATCTTTAACCCTGAAAAATCCAAATAGCACAAAATAGAAAATAGACAAACCAAATGCATAAATCCAACGAACAAGAATCAAACATCTACTCAGATTCAAAGCGATTTTTCTTCCCTCTAGAAGTAAGCTATGATTTTTCAAAACCATCTCGACAAGCATCCCTTCTCCAATTAACAGTAGCCTAGCCGCAGGCTTCGATTTTTTGAAAACATGCATCGAATCGTTCTTCTTTGTCTTTGAAGTAATCATATTCTCTGTAAAAGAGCATGAAACAAAGAAGATAGATGGAGAACATAGAGAGAGATGGAACAAACAAACAAAAAAAGATGGAGCAAAGAGAGAGAGAATGTGTGAAGAGATGGAGAACGAAGAGAGATAAAGATGGAACAAACACAGAAAAAAGAAAGATGGAGCGAAGAGAGAGAGAGAGAGAGAGAGAGAGAGAGAGAGAGAGAGAGAGAACAAATGAAGAACTAAGAAAGGGAGAAGAGAGGGAAGACAGAGAGAAAGAGGTGAAGAATTGAGAGGCAGGGAGAGATTCGAGAGAAGCTGCGTTGTTTTCCACTTAGAGGCTAGGGTTTGAGAATGTATTCTTTATATATGAAATGCGGTTTGGTTCGATTCGGTTCAGTGCGGTTTCAACAGAAAAACTACAGACTGAACTGAACCAATAGTGTTTTATAACTCAAAAATCGAACCGAACCGTCTAAGATACACACACTGACTGAACCGCTGCGGTTCGGCTTGGTTCGGTCGGTCTTATCGGTTTTAACGATTTGGCTTACACCCCTAATTCAAACAACCCAGAAACTGAATAAATGCGACTCAAAAACAGATTTTAGATTGAACATCTTGAATTCTTGTAAAATAGAAAAGAACCTTGAAATTAATCTTCAAAGTCAGCTAATGCCTTTTGCGTATCAAGAATTCCAGAAGAAAAATTGGTTGAATCTAGTTGATTAAGAATCAGCTAGATTACGTTTCTCTTTGAAGTTTTGCTGCAGAAGGAAGAATGATCTTTTGCGTCTAATTGAGTCAAACTAAAGAAAAATTCTGTTATCATAAGGACGACATAGTAAACGAACCTTAGTAAGTTAACCAACCACATTAATAATCGACTACTATTGCAAATTGAAAAATATTCGGTCCTCTAACAAAACATATTCAAAAAGTGACAATCTCATAATTTTCCCTTTCTGATACTATAGACATCCATGGTTCCTCCTGTTTCTAGAGTACTTTGGGGCTGGGTCAGCTAAAAGATTTGAGGCCATCTAATTAGGTTTATTTTTATCGGACTCTTGTTTTTATGGGCATAAATCATATAGTAATATTCATAAATAAATAACCTTTAAAAATCATAAAATTGATCACTAGTGTGTTTTTCAAGAAAAATAAAAATTCACGCATAAAAAATTGTCACATGCTCCAAATTGTAGTAATTTATATAGTATATACATTATGCATTATTTTTTTGTGTGTAATTTCTACAGTATATTTTATATATATGACATATATTATATAATTTTTGTAGACACATTCAAAATTTCGTTAGCGCGCGTGGGGAACAGTTTTTGACTTCAAAATTTTGATTGTTTGTTTTTAAATTAAGGTGACTATTTTTTATTTTTAATTTATTTTTAACTGTTAAAATGATATATTCTTCATATTCTCCTTAAATCATAACCCATTCAAAAGGAGAGCCTTTGGAGAATGATGATCGATTTGTCCATATTCATTTATTTAAATGGAGCCCATAGATCCACCCCATGAAACAAAATGCTCAAGCATCAGAGCATTCTTTTTTTTCCTATTTAAAAAAAACTCAGAGACAAATTTAACAAATTGTATTTAAAATATTTTAAATCAAATTCCATAGATTTTATAATAAAACAGATATTGAATGGTACTACTAAACATACATTTGTTGAAATTAAAACATTTAAGAAAACAAAAAACATTGTTTCATTTATTTTCCTTGAAAACTCATTTCTAAATTACAAACCAGAATTTTGAAACTTTATAGTGTAGACAATGTGTGTGTCAGTACTAGAAATGTCGTTGAGGTTAGCAAGCACTAATTTATGTTCTCACCCAAAAAGCCAAACCTAACCAGTGTAAAAAAATGAGACTCAATTAAGTAAATACCCACTATATGAAAATAAAAAAAATGACATAAAAAGTTATAATTTATATAAAATGATGAAATTTTATATTGATTTATCTTTAAAACTTAAAAAACATTATAAATAGATGAGATTATCCTCATTAATAATGAGCCTTATTCGCGTAACAACCTAGCGTAAAATATTATTCGCGTAATAACTTCAGCGTAAAATGTTATGTAGTTTATAGATATATGTTCTATGGTATATAATAATATTTATGTTATGAATATTTATCATAGTATATTTTAATCTACTATCACTATATCATAGGATGTATATAGCATATTTTTATATACTATTAATATATTTTTATATACCATCCGGTAACCCACCCCTTCTCATGTCCAAGCCCAACCCCTCTTTTTTCTTCTTCATCCCCCTCGCTCGAAAATCAGAAATAGATGGAGAAAGAAAATTGTAACATAAAAAAGGAAGGAAGATTCAACAATCAAAAAATGCAAAACTGACTCCAACAATCAAAAATAAAAAAGAATGATGGCAGAAACCGGGCAATCAAAATTCAGCAATCAAAAAAACACAACAATCAAAATAAAAAAAGAATAACAAAACTAGAATCTTAATTTCCTAATCACTTAGGGATGGAGGGGAAAAAAGAATGTGGGGTAGAAACCGCACAAATTTTCGTGAAGATGAAACCTTAGGGTATTGTTGCGAAGAGCAACAAAAAGTCTGAGGCACACTGAAGAAGAAGGAAAAAACGTGAAGAAGGAAAGACGTGAAGAAGAAGGGTGTGAAGAAGAAGGAAAAAAATTAAAACATAAATTAATTAAAATAAAGATATAAAGATAAAATAATAAAGAAAATCTGACTTTTCTTTTCTTTATTTCGGCTATAATAACAAATTTTTTTATATAAAAATAAAATTTAAACTTGATTAAATTTTTAATTTTCGGAAGTAAGGAAGAAGTGATAAGAGAACTATGGTATGGTAAGGAATACGAGGCCCATGATTCACCAATCCCACTCTTACGGATAAGAAAAGAATCCACAAAGCACAATTCTATTGGTTCTCATTCCCCTGACTTGGCTTCTCATCTACATTCCAATTCCAATTCCTCACCACAACCCAAAAGCGTTGCCAAAAGGCTAAGCTCAACAAAATCAAAATCTCATTCAATGGCAGCAACAGCCATGGCTACTATGGCAATGCTTAACGTCAAATGCTTAACCCTCAATTCCCACAAAACCCCCAACCCCACAAAGCCAATCACCACCAAACCCATCATCTCTCTCTTCTCTCTACAAAATCTCCCAAAAGGTCTCAGAGCCATCCCCAATTATTCAACTTCCCTAACCGGAACCGCCATCGCGGGGGCCGTATTTTCGACGTTGAGCTCATGTGACTCAGCCTTAGCAGCCCAACAGATAGCTGAGATAGCCGAGGGAGACAACCGTGGTATAGCACTGTTGCTTCCACTTATACCAGCCATAGCTTGGGTGCTATTCAACATTCTACAACCGGCACTTAACCAAATAAACCGAATGAGAAGTGATAAGGGAGTGATAATAGGGGTTGGACTAGGTGGGTTGATGTTGACAGCTGATCAACAAGCATCGGCAAGTGAGATTGCCATGATTGCTGATGCTGCTACTAGTGATAACAGAGGACAGCTTTTGTTGTTTGTCGTTGCTCCTGCTATTGCCTGGGTGCTTTACAATATTCTACAGCCGGCTTTAAATCAGATCAACAGGATGAGGTCCGAGTAATGTTTTATTTTGTGGATGTAATTGCAAGAAGTTGCTTCTATCTTATGTTAATGAATCTCTTTTTCATTTTCACTATTTTTTCTCTCCTTTTTTTTGGAAATGAGAGATAATAGTATATAGGTCTATTTGTATGTATGTTAATGAATCTCTTATTCTGTTTTGATATGTGTTTTCTGATCTTTTAATCATCATGGATCACTAATTAGGACCCCATTTTGTTTAAGATTTACATCATATTTCCAGCAACTCGTTTCTCCCCACTTTATGTTTGTACCATGGTAATCTTAATTTGTTTCATTGCAACAAATCACGTCTTAAATTCCAATCTACCCCGCGGGCTATGATCTAGCAAGTCAAAAGTGTTGGATGATTGTCTCGATTCCCGAGATTTATAATTTCACAATTTAAAATCACCAATTCAATTGAGAAAAAAAAACATCATTTGAGAAAAACCTCAAGATAAAAACCCTGGTTTTCCCTAATAGAAAAGTTTGATAATAACTGATGGAAGCAATGAATCATCATAAACACTTACTTAAAACAAATCTCCATAAATCATATTAAAAATGCGTAATAAAAGCAACATGTGAAATTGGTAAATCATGAAAACTCCATCCGACCTTGGTTCACAAAAAAACATAGTGTTTCTAATCCAAGAATATATAACACTATCTTTCTCAAAACTGATAACTAAACATAAACTCAACATCCCAAGGTTTTTTCATTAACTTGACTGTTATGAAAGTCATTCACTCATGTTGCTCGTCCTCGCCTGCACCATAATCAATTATGGAGGAATGAGTACTCATGAGCTTAATGAATAAACTCACATAGTAATATGCATTCACATGTCATAAATGCAATCATATAATACACGATCATAACTCAAGTTGACATATTCACTAGTTGACATTAATGAAAACATGTAATATACATATTCATGTTGGCTGATCATATCACATAGTTAATGTGTGTTATAAAATCAATCATGTAACATACTTAAACATAACTTGGATGGGCATATACCATAACCTGAACTATTTCACGCATGAACATAAACATGAATATGAACATGGCGGAATAGTGATGCAAAGATGATCTCACTTCAGGTTATTGGAACTTCAAGGACGATGATACATGTTGTCACTTAAGGTTACCGGAACCTCAAGAATGTCAATACATGTTATGACTTAAGGTTACCAAAATTTCATGGACGTTGATTACGTGTTGTCATTTAAGGTTACTGAAATCTCAAGGACGTTGATACATATTTTTACCTAAGTACTGAAATGTTAAGGATGCATTCATGAACATACTGATGACACCCAATCGTGTAGTTGGAACATAACATTTAACAATTTGATTTCTTGTTGAGTAAGGGACAAGTCCACTTTTTATTTAATCACCACATTACTTCATTTAGTCCATGATCTATCATGTTCCATCCATCATCATGACTCACATACAACTTATTCATGAACATACAATGCATCCTAGTCATGTAATATGTATTAAGCCATAATCAACTTGACAACACATAATAATGTAAATAATAACATTCACAAGTACATAAGCGTACATGTAAAACCATTATAGATATAATCACAGTAAATGATAATAAGAGTAACATTCAAGATGTAAGTCTAGTTTCTTAAACAAATTTACATTTTTAAAATAATTACAGAACTTAACATTGTCATACATGATAATATGAACAGCCATACATATCTTCAAACAATTCACAGTCGCAATCAAAATGTAAATTCACTTAGTTGAAAATAAGTAAATAGCTAATTGACCGGAAGATGCTACGGGGATTCATGTACCTAAAATCTCAACCTCCAATAAAATCAATAATTAGTTGAACTTTCTAATTAATATATCATTTTATTAATTACAAAGTTACTCCCTCATAAATTTAGAATTGCACTATTAAAATTGTCAGTCATAATTACTCAAAGAGTTGAATAGTCTATTGATATAATAATTACATATAGATCAATTCTCCAATTATAGTTAGAGTTAAGTAAATAATCTGTTAATCTTTCTAATTACTTTTTTCTCATTGAGTTTCATTGATTCTCTAATGAATTGCGAAAAAAATAGAGAGACCAAGATTGTCTAGAAATGGACCAATCAAATAGTTGAAATATAAAATGGGGTTGATACCCTTTCAGAAATAATGACACTAATATATATCTGACAATGATGTATCAAATAGAAGAAAAAGCTAATTGTTATGCAACCTTATACAAGAATAGACATACGTTGGCCATTTGGTATAGGGGTATATTAACTTGGGATGTTAATAAAGTTTAGAGATTTCCTTGTTTAGTGTGACAAGTTGTAAAATTTTTGGATACGCGGAATACAAAGATACCCTCATTAGAGGGTATCTTGATACCTAAAATTGAGGAGTATCTCCGATATTTCTCATTAATTATTTCTTATGATTTTTTCCAAACTAACCTACATCACTCACTCGCTCAAGTCATCTTTTATATACATGCTAAACGATAGATAATTAGACAATTAAAATATATTTTTAATGTGATCAATTAAAATTTATCTACTAGTTACCCAATATGGCTATAATTTTTATTTTTGAAATACTAATATAAATATGAAAATGGTAAATTATATATTTATGGTCTCTTGGATTGATAAAATTATTTCTAATTCTAGTATTATATATTAGTCCAAATGTAAGGGTAAAATAATAAATTGATAAATTCTTATAATATTCTCTTATACATTCCATCAAAATAAATAAAGTAATTTTAACATTCTCACTATTTAATTTCTTATAACCTTCTCTTGCACTCATATGAGACCAACAAGAGATGATTTAAGTGTGCCATCAGTCAGGTAGCATTTGGCCGACACCAGAGAATAACCCACATAGAAATAGATGGAATACTTGGCGAATTAAAGTTTTGACTTGGTTTTTTACGATTCGACCAAAAGAAACTTCCAATTGAAACACTTGGAGGCTTTTTCTCAATATCTGTTATTTATATGAAAAATTCTACAGCACCTGCGTGTACTGGTACCATAGGTGAGCCTAACTTAGATCATCCCTTATATGTCTCATGTGAAAGATGAATGGGCTTTTGAGTTAACCATGCAATGTAGTAGTGGTACCTAATTAGATTTGTGTCAAGATTTCTAAATCATTAATTTTTTGTTAACTTTTTTAAAATATCCAGATTCTATAAATTTCATATATCCTAAATGCCATTTTTATATGTTTTTTTTGGTAAACAACACAACTTCATTAGAGAAAAGACCCTACAAAATAAAAGGGCAATACCCTAGGGCCACGTACAAAAAACCAGGTCAAAAAGCTCAATAGGGATCATTATACATATGAGGAGGGAGATCCCATTGAGAAATTAGATGTGTACTGTTAATGGAAGAGTCAAGGATGTAATTCTGATTCCATAATCTGTCCCTCATAATATTAACAATAGTCCTAACCATAGTGTTCTTATCTCTATACTTTCCCTATGGAATTGCAGTATTCCTTTCACAAGCTAATTTGAGGATAAGAGATCTGAAGTCCCTTCTCTTAGTAGCATTAGCTAACCACTCAACCTCGTGATCTCAACTTGTACTAGGACATAAATGATCACATTTTTAGTGATATCTGTCGAAATTATATGTTGAGAGAATATGCAATAAAAAATGAATGATCCCTATTCTCTACATGGTTTAAACATGATAGGCAATTAGGGTCTTGAGCAATACCCCAAGATGGCAGCTTCTCCTTAGTTGATAACTTATAATTACATGAGAGCCAAACAATGAAATTGTGTTTTGGAATGTTGCAAGGGAACTAAACTAAATTATTCCAGCCGAACTTATTACCATGGTGTCTCATGATATTATAAGCAAAGACTATAGAATACAAAATCTCAGAGGCAGGTTTCCAAAGCCATTGATCATGTCTATGAATATTAGGAAGAGGCATGTTGGTGGATGCATGTTTAATTTCTAATAGGGCAGTGGTGTTTGTAGCTCGCTATAGCCGTTGGCCATTAGAAATAACCATGCTAACCTTTGCAGAAGTGTCCTAACTCGTATCCAAAGTTGAGTAAGAAACCAAGTTGATGCCAAAGGTCACACCATCTTGAAACCTGAGATCCATCTCCAATACTGACATGACAATGTTCAGTAAACCAATCTCTAGCTTTCAGCAGCTTTCTCCAAATTCATGAGCAGTCATTAGGGATCTTAATTGTCAAAATGGATCCCTCCTTTGAAATTATGCTTTGCTTTTTAGTGATGATAGGTGTTTTTTCAGTTTTGTTTTAGGTAGCTTTTCATATTAATATAGTTGATGTAACTTCTTATCCCTATTTATTGTCAATTTTCCCTGTTTTTTCAATTGTCTTTTAGGTAGATTTTCATAGAGATGTCAAAATCACTCATGAATCCTTAAACCCGCATGGTTATGAGACGAGACGAATATAGCCCCATTCTGATCCTATTTATTTTTATATAATTTTACATGTACTTATAGTATATTAAAACTATAATCTTATATTTCAACTCGGCCCTAGCACTATTTTTTTATTCTCCTCACTAATCTCTAACTTAATCGTCAAGTAAGATAATTTTTATGTTATTTTTCTTCTATTTCATCTCAATTTCTTTTACCACTAATATTCTCTCTTCATACTCTGACATCCTCTTCGTCTCCGCCACAACGTTAACCCAAAGCTGAGAGATTATACATAGAATTCAAACCAAAAGAAAGGGGCAGGTAACCCATGTAGCCCGATCATATTGGGGACTCTTCATCTCCACCCCATGTCACCTTAAATATGGAATGGGTGGAGATGAAGCTGACAAATAGAGATGAGGATGGGGAAGGAGGAAGGCCCGCTCCGCACCCCAGATTTTCATATCCCTATATTTAAAGTAACAAAATTTTAAGGTAAATTTTCAATTGTTTTTTATGATTTTATTTTATTTTTTCAAGTTTTTCAATTTTCTTTTTTTAGGCAGGGAATATTTATTATTTTGAGGTGAGAGAAAGGTTTTGATTTTTTTTCCTTCCAACGGAATCCCAATTATTTTACTTTTTTTTTGAATTATTTGACAACTTTTTCTTTATTATATTTTTGCATGTAAACAATTTCAAATGTTTTTCCGATTTTATTCTTCATGAATCTGCTTCATTTTTTAGTATTAATAGATATTAACGCTGAGAATACACCATGTTAATATATACTGATATTATATTCATATTGACTCAGAGATAAAATTTACATCATTTATCAAAGTACTATAGTCAAAATAAATGCACATTGACATTGTTAACACATAAGTACATTACATTCTTGTTTATACATAGTTAGAAAGAGATAAAATTAATGTATTTAGACATATAAATACACATTGACACTCAAAAAACCAATCCAATGATAACTACATTGATGTTGTCTTTCATGTGATTTGTCTGCTGCTTTTGGAGTTCCTTCCCTGTAGTTGTCTATGGGGAAGCTTTTGTGGTCTTGGGGGATTTTCAACGACTTGATGAGTTCGGAGGAGAAACAAGGGGATTGAAGAGGGGTGCTACTAGCTTTGCTCTTCTGCAAAATTTTTTCCAGGAGTGTGATTTAATGGATCTTGGCTATGTTGATCTTTCCTTCATTTCGGGCATTCCAGTTGGTTTGATTTATATCCAAACACAAAACTTTTTCATCTTTCGGCACATGGGTCTGACCATCTCCCTATTTTACTGGATACATCAGAGGAGAGAAAGAAATAAAGCTTATTTGTAGGTTTGATAGAAGATTGGGTAAGATCCCCTTTGTAGGGATGTTATTGATAATGGTTCAAAAAATTCGAATGTTGTGTCTACCAATAGGGATATTGTGAAAATTATGGATGTTGTTCGTGGTGGAATCATTGACTGGAGGAAGAAGAATTCAACTGTAAATTCTAGTGTGTTAATGAAGGACCTTCGCAATCAACTTAATGTTTATTATAGTAGAGATGGAGAATCGAATCTTAATAAAATCAGAGAGTTAGAAGACAAATTACAGACTGTTGTGCTAGAAGATGATCTATATTGGAAGGATCGTGCCTGTGATGATTGGCTTAAAAACGGTGATAGAAATACATCTTATTTCCATGCTCAAGTTAAAGCTCAATGAAGACATAAAAAAATTCAAGGATTAGAGGATTTGAATGGAGTTTGGCACACCAGAGAAGATAGTATTCATAGACTCGTGATGAATTATTTTCAATAACTCTTCTAATCCAGATCCTGCAACTTTGGAAGCAGCCCTTTATGGTATTTCCCCTTCACTTGAGGACACTGATTTGTACATGTTGGATGGTAATATGACTGAAGATGAAATTTTGAGTGCTATCCGAGACTTACATCCTAATAAGGCCCCGGGACTAGACAAATTCACAATGACATTTTTTAAGCAACACTAGAAGACGATGTGAGACGATATCCCTTCGATGGTGTTTCATTTCTTTAATGATAATTTTTTTCCTCCTGGTTTGAATCATACTTATATTGTGTTAATTCCAAAGGTTTCCTATCCGATAAATATAACTCAATATATACTGATTAGTTTATGTAATGTCACATACAAAATTATTTCTAAAGTGCTTACTAATCGGTTGAAGGGTGTTATGGGGAAGATTATAGGAGAGAGCCAAAATGCGTTTGCTGCAGGGAGAAGCATCACTGATAACATTTTGATAGCTCATGAAATCATGCATGCTTTTCGTATTAAAAAGAAAGGGAAAGAAGGAGAGTCTGTAATCAAAGTTGATATGGCTAAGGCCTATGATAGAATAAAATGGAGTTTTTTATGAGACATTAAAGAGATTGGGGTTTTCTCCCAAATGGTGTAATTTGATTCTCAAATGTATTTCTTCTGCTTCCTTCAGTATTATGGTTAATGAAGCTTGTAGTAAGGTTTTTTTAGCCTAGTTAGGGTTTGAGACAAGGAGATCATCTCTCTCATTTTCTTTTCTTAATATGTGTTGAAGTTCTTTCACGGTCTCTTACTAAGGCATGCAGAAATAAGTTATTTTCGGGGTTTAGATTTTCTAAAGATGGACCTGTCATTTCACACTTACTGTTTGCTAACGATTCCCTCTTCTTCTGTAATGCGAAGGAGATTGAACTAGCTGTGATTTTTTATATTCTCAAGACCTATGGTGACGCCTCTGGTCAAGCGGTGAACAAGCAGAAGAGCTTGATGGTTTATATTGCTAATGTTCCGAAGACTAAGCAGTAGGATCTCACTTCAAGATTCGGTCTTGTATGGTCTTCTTCACTTAAAAAGTATCTCGACATGGAGCTTGATTGTGGGATATCTAAGAAGGCTATTTTCAACCATAGTTTGGAGAAGATTCTACAAAGAATTTTGGGATGGTTAGAAAAATTACTTTCGCTAGCGGGTCGAGAAATATTTATAAAAGGGGTAGCTTTCTCTATCCATAATAATATTATATCTTATTTTAAGATTCTAATTTCTACGTGCAACAAAATATGCTCCTACTTAACGAGTTTCTGATGGAATTCGACTCCATTTAAATCGGGTATTCACTAAGTCTAATACTTTGCTTTTTAACTTTTAAAGAGAAAATATTTTAGGAATTGTGACTTTGTTGAAGCTTCGAGATGGTCCCGACTATCTTGGGGTTGGAGAAGTATCCTAAAAGGTAGAAAACTTCTATCCTTTGGGTTAAGATGGTTTATTAGTGGCGGTAATTCTATAAAGATTTGGGAAGATCATTGGATTCACCGACCATGGAACTTTAAGATTTCATCGCCTAAAGTGTATGAGTTTTTCTTTGTTAAGGAGCTTTTTATGGATGATGGGATGGATTGGGATTTTTCTAAGCTATCTAGAATCTTCCTTCCTAAGGATATTGAAGTTATTAAGGGTATCCATTTTAGTAGGCATGGTGGTCTAGATCGAGTTGGATGGCACTACAGTAAAAATAGTCTTTACTCTGTTAAAACTGGTTATGATTTAGCTACCAAGTTGTTAATGAACGGGTTGTTAAGAAAGACTAATGTGGGGGAGGGTAGCTCTGGGATCATTAACGGTGAGGTTTGGGTAGGTATTTGGAAACTAAAAATTCCCCCGAAACTCAAGGATTTTTTGTGGGGATGCTTGAATAATTTTTTTGCATGCAAAACCAATTTAGTGAAGAAGGGATTGAGGATTGATAGTTGTTGTTCAGTGTGTAGTAAAGCTGAGGAAGATCCAATTCACCTGTATTTTAAATGTAGCTTCGCATATGCCTTTTGGTTTTTAAGTCTCTTAATGCTCCACTCAAATTTGTTGATGAGAAACTCCTCTTTGGAGATTTGGAAAGAAATCACTAGCAAAATCTTTGTTATTGGTCCAATGGAACAAAAGGAGAGTTTGCAGATTTGTTTCATTTGTGGCTTATGGAGGGTGTGGAAAATTAGAAATAAAATGTGCTTTGAAGGCTTAGAACCCAATCCTATTTTGGTTATCCAACAAACATAGCATGAGGTTTGTGAACTAATTTGCAGCGGTTCTACAAACTCTGTTCATGAAGCTGTCGAACATGGAGATTCAAAGCCGAATGAAGGAGATTGGGTGATTAAATCAGATGTGGCTTGGGTGGATAAGGATCATGTGGAAGGCCTTGGTTGGGTCATCTGGGACCCAGGGGGACATTTGTTTTGGGTTGGTTTTACAGCTTACAATTAGGTTGAGGATGTTCTGACTGGGGAGGCTCTTGCTCTTGGATGGGGTCTTGAAGAAGCCAGGATATATTGCCATGATAGGATTCAGATTTCCACGGACTCAGCTTTGCTTGTTGAGGAGATCCGAAATTCTAATATTTTTGGAAATGGTATTTCAACAATTGTGTCCGGTATTCTTTATTTGGAAAAGCACTGAGAGTATTTCAACTTCAGACATATTCCGCGAGAGGAAAACGAAGCTGCTGATTTCTGTGCTAAGCAAGGATTAATCTCTAAGGATATAAATATATTCACCAGTTCCTTTCCTGCTTATTTTTCTTCTTGTATTGATGTTTAGTTTGACTGGTTGTCTCTCGGGATATTCTGGATTTTGGTTTTTGGTGCCGTTTTTGGTGGATTATTTACGAAGTATTTTCTTTTGACAAAAAAAAACTTATGGGTATAAATTGCATTTAAGTGAATGTTTATGAGTATGAATTAGATTTTATCCTTTTAAAAATATATCTAAAGAAGATTGTATGAAGCGTTAAAAATATATAAATTACAAATCGATGCAAATTTACTGGCATGGTTTGAATTTAACCTTTTTTATATTACAAGATGGGACGACGAAACAAAGAAAATGAGTTTTTTTGCCAAAAGTACTAAAGTTTAATTTTAGGTGACTGAATAGAAAATAAGAGCTTTGGTTACAGCTTATCGGGATAGAAGTAAGCAAAAAAGAGTTTTTTCTGTTTGTGGATCGCTCGAATAAATGTTGTCGTTCGAGACAATAAGGAATACTACAGTTATAATAGGTTATACACAATCTATACAAGAACAATTGCTTCTTAATCGTAAAATACTTGCACAAATTGCTATATTAAATATGAATTTTTATATGATTTCCAGTGAGATCATAAACCAAGAAGATTGAAAAGAAGCCATCAGAATGTTTAAACTGGAGTTAGGGGTGTTCATGGTTCGGTTCGGTCGGTTATTTGGGCAAATATCAAACCGAACCGAAATTCATGGTTATATTCTACACCGAACCGAACTGAACCGTGAGTCTCGTGAGAACCAAACCGTGACTTACGGTTTGGTTCATTCGGTTCTTCGATTTACGCACCTGTACAGTTATTTTTCGCAAAGGTTCAACTTTCAACCGTAACAAAGAAGATTGAAACACAAACACAACTCAGAAAAATCTGACAAAAACACTCATCTTAAATGCAGAAAATCATCAATTCCTAATGCAGAAGATCAGACAAAAAACACCCGTCTTAAACGCAGAGATCAAGAAAAATAAGAACGAAAAATGCTCATAAAACAAACTGTTTCAGAAAAATGCTCAGAAAACAAATCGTTTCACATCTTATACAAATATAAAAAACAAATCGTTTCATGAAATTAATATTTTGAATCAGGAAAATGCTCAAAAAATTGTAACGAATCAGAAAATCACCACAAGCAACGTAAATTAACTAAAGTAAATCAAAATGCAGAGCATTAAATCTAAACATAAATCAATAAAACCAGATCTAAAACGCGAAGAAGGAATCACAGGGATGGAGTAAACGTAATGATCATCCTCACCCTATCTAACAGACTAAGAGCATGAATCCGAAGAGCAGTAAATAGATCTAAACATAGAGCTAATTAGAACACATAGTAGCAAATCTAAACATAAATCAGTAAACCAGATCTAAAACAAGAAGAAGGAATCGTGAAGAAGAACTGAAGAAGAAGAAGCAGATCACGCTTTCATGAAGAATTGAAGAAGAAGAAGCAGTTCATGAAGAGATTTCAGCTTCAAGGATTCGCAAAAATGAACTCTTGAAAAAGAAGCAGTTCGTGAAGGAGATTCTTAAAACCTAGAGAGGACTGTTCCGTTTTTGTCTTTTGAGAGAAGGGAAAATATAAACGAGCCTAACCCTAATTTTTCAGTTAATATATGTGGTTAGAGATGCAAAACGACTTCGTATTGAAGAGAATAGAAGAGAAACTTTGAAGAGAATGGAAGAGAAACTTCACTGGGGTATAAAACAATGCCGCTTTGCATAGGGGGTTCGGTTCGAAATCACATAATTTTTTGAACCGAACCGAAACTATGACTCGTCAGAAATATCAAACTGAACTGAACTGAGATAATGTATATAACTGATCGAACCGACTATTTTCGGTTCGGTTCTTTAACATTTTTTCACTCCTAACTAGAGTTCCCTGGAGAATGAACTCAGGAAGGACTCAGGAAGGTAAAGTAGAAACTAGTATAATAAAATATGATATTATGCTAAAGTTGTAAGAATGAACAAAGATATTCAATAAAAAAAGAATGATTCTTCTTCGCAAATTACTTATAAGGTTACTAAATTTTGTACCAAATTTTAATTTCATCAGGATAGTTTAAATTTTCCCAATCACCATCTAAGTTTGTAAAATGTTTCAATGTAAGCATTCCTCAACTTATCTAAACATTTTGCTAACGAGACTAAAGTTTTTTTACACGTGTCCACATCAACACCACAAGCAGAGAGATCTAGTGTTGGATTCAAAGCCGGTGTTAAAAAGATTATAAATTGACTTATTTTATATTGCAAGATCAGTTCGAGTGGTATAGATAAAGCTTGAGTTCAGTGTCTCTGCAAAAATGCTAGTTGAGAGAGCATGTCAAAGCTCTCCAACCATGTCAACACAACAACTAGGGGACTAAAGATTAGGCTGACTATCTGGAACAAAGTCCACAGGTTGACTTTCAGTTTCCTCCAATTGTTGAGATACTGTAGCTGTTTGCTTTGCTTTCTTGTATCTACTTGAACTTCTAAGGATCTTGTCAAGGTTCATGTTTTTTGGGCTGGAAGAGCTGTCCAAGATCACCACAAAAATTGGTGAGAATATCAATATTGATAAGATAATGTTTCCCAATAATTCTTTGCAGATATATTCTGTTTTTGAAGATTTTTGATAAAAAAAATAGTTATCCTAAGTAGAGTCTCGGAGTGAAAATCAAATAGGTCTTTCAGAATCCTCCTTGAAAACGAATCTGATTATAAATGCATGCCATTGTCATTCCAATTGGCAAAGAAATGCAAACTTTACCATACCTTTTCAAGAAGAAGAGCTGAGGGGGGAAGATTTAAAGACGCAAATGCCAAACTGAAGTTAAAGAGAGGATCCGCAAGAATAAGCATTTTCTCAAGAAATAAGGTAACTAGACATTGAGGTGATATACGGTGAATACGCACTACAGTGATGTGCGGGTTAAACTACACCACAAAAAGAGTTTTCCTCCCTATGTTGCAGGCAGTAATTCCAAGTATACAGACGTTTCCTTGTAATTCTTACGCAAATAGCTCTCGAACAGGGCAGGCATAAAATACTACTGCCAGAAGGAAATTTCATATCTAAACAACTTCTTGACTTTAGAGCATGTTTCATATTCACAACATCTTCAATTGGAAAAGAGACAAAAATGTTTTCTGAAGGAACTTACCCTGTCTTTCTGATGTTTCTCTTGCCCATGTCTTTTCTTTCAAAACCATTAGATCCTGAGGAAAATTTTAATTCAATTAGAATCTATTAGCCAAAAGAAGAGGATAATATGAAAATTAGGGAGAAAATATGTTTAGCTGCTTCCTAAAGATGCAGATGAAACAAACACTCCAGACATTAAATTCCCCTCTCTAAGATAAAGAACCATTAGTATCATCAGGCAATCCTATTCTACATCAAACTATCTGAATCTAGTGCAGTCTGAGATTGTCGAAGCAGCACCCACCCACATAGAGAGACAGACAGAGACAGAGTGCGGGAGGGAGGGCGGAAGGGAGCGCATCAGTTTTCTTCAACTAATAAGTTTCAGAAAATAGGATACAAAAGCTAAATTCTATGAGCTAATGAATTTCAGAAGATAAGAAGCCTCCATGAAATTTAAGAATTATGTTTACCAAGTTACATGTACTTGTTGAAATACTTCAGCGAGATGCAAGAAAAACGCATATCCTATGTATTAGTCAATAAAATTGCCACATACCCGTAAATGGCCGTCGTATAACAAAGCAAAAATGAAGTTCTTACATACCATTTTGTGATAAGTTCATACTCGCATTACTGTCACCACCTGAGTAGTCAGATAAATTTGAATTATCTGATGGAGTTCTGGTGCTTGAATCTGAATTGTTTACCACATCTTCATCTTCAGAACTCCCACTACTTGCGTCCTTAAATATTCTTCCTGATTTAGCTAACAAACTCTTTTTATATTCTGAGTGAGACATTGCGTTTCCAGCACCCTTACCAGAAGTTTTGGTTACTGTAACATGATGGCTGTCTTTAGCAGATTGATGCTCCTTATCCTTTTGATATCGGCGAACTACATGTTTTGAATTTAAGTTAGTGGGTTCAGCAGAAGCTTTATTATTATCCGTAATGATGTCTTTAGATTTTTTTCTCATTTTCTCATCTATACTTTCTGTACCAGTTTGGATTTTGCTGGTTAACAGCAAGGTTTCCATACTAGCCCTATTGGTGTCATCCATGTTCCTTTTAGAAGTACTTGCTACTGTTTCTCTCACCGTTAGAGATGAACTGTTCTGATCTACATTAGATTTATTCCCAGAATAACTATCAACTCCAATTTTACACAAATCAGCTGAAAAATTGTGATGTTCAGAATCTATGGCACCTTCTGTAACGGATTTAACTTTTGTTCCTCTTCCTCCCACCAAATTCTTCTCTTTTCTCGTCTTCTTTTGCTTACCAGGAGTCACAGTTGCTTCTTTTATGGTCACATCTCCCTCATGCAGGCTAGATGGCTTTAACTTTTCTAATAGTAAAGCATTTGTGTCCGTCTTCTGTACAGATTCTATCTCATCTGCGATTCTGTCAGTTTGATCAGTTTTGCATGCAGGATGATCACTGAAAACATGATTTACATACCCAGTTCCTAGGACAGAATCAGCATCCTTTTCCTTCAAAGAAATTCCAGAAAGTTCTGAAACTGTTGCAACCTGCACACCTTGACTGGGTAGAGGCGTGGAATCGGGTATTTGACTTCCATTTTCTTTATTACTTCCAGCAGTGGCAGTAGAGTTTCCTTGTTTAATATCTTTTCCGGGAGATGTCTTTGCAGCAATAGCTTGAATAGGATGATTTGACGATTTAGTTTTCCTTCTCTTCTTCCTTTCATTGCTTAAGTTGGCCTCCAAAGGATGAGCATCTTCCAAAGGCTCAGTCGATAAATGGTCAAAGGCATTTTCCACACTCTGCTTATTCCCTGAAGACTGCTCTAATGTGATTTCAGCAACCGAAACTCTGTTGTCTTTCAAAGAATCTGTTTTTCCATTTATTTGATCAATCTTCCGCTTTTTCTTTGAAGAAGGCCCAGAATGAGAAAGAGCTAAAGAATTAATATGCTGCACGTAAACCTCATTCTTAGAGGTATCATTTATGCATTCAACATGTTCATCTAGAATTTCATTTTCCTCATACAAAGTATTAGTGGTCTGTAATCCATAACTAGTTTTCTTATGCGTATCAGAAGATGAATTATGAGAAGGTTTATCAGCAATAATTTTATTTGCCGTCAACATCGATTCTGACACTTTACATGCGTTGTCTAAGGAATTTTCTCGAATTACACATTGTCGTTCCATGACAATTCCACCTATGAGATGATTTTCATCTCGTAAGACATGGTCATTTACTAATTGTTCTTTTCTCTTCTTTCTTCTATGCTTTTTCTTTGTTGAACCCAAAGCTTCCCTTGTACATTCCAATTGTACATCACACTGAACATCGCCAATCTCTTTCACAGAACTGAAGGTTAATGTTGAATGTGCTTTTGGGCCTTCATTTTCTCTACCATGTGGACCATATTTATCCAATATTCCAAAATCTGTCCCGGCATCAACAGGATGTTTCACTTCCGTGTTCTTCATTTCCAGGACTCCTTTACTAAAGTTACCCGATCCACACTCAGCAACAGTAGGAGCATTCTCATCGACAAAACATTCTTTCCCATCAAGCAGCAATGATGAATCATGAAAACAGAGCAACTTTTTGGGACAACTATCTAGAGCAACATCAACCTCATCAATCAAGGACTTTCTATTAATGCCACAATTGACTAATATATTTCCAGGATTTGGATCGTCGGAAGGATGATATTCACTACCTGAATGAGAGACGTCAGCGAAAAGAAACCAACTCTTACCAACCCCATCAAAAGCACTTTTCACAAACATGGAATCTGATAGGTGATAGTAGTATCCTTTGCGCTTTACCTACAAGGGTTAGATAGACAAGTTTAAATATTAAATACCAGGAAAGATTTTATTTGACACTTTATGCATGATAAGAAGCATACCTTTAAAGCATCAACTTTTATAAAACCAATGTGGGGAAAGCATAGACGGTGTTCCTTCTCCATCTTCTCTGCATGCCAATAGCATAAAAACGCCACACAAAACAGACAGTTAACTGCAGGAACTGATATAGCTACCAAATAATTGTACAGCATATTACCATCACAATTTAATATCATATTCATGTTGTTCACACTAAAGCATTAAGAAACTTTTTTTTATCGGTTAGAGCATTAAGAAACTAAGAGATCCAAAGTCGTCATATACACACAATAGCCTAACATTAGCCATATATTTGTCATATACTAATATAGTGACGAAATGGTGGAAGCAGCAACTATTTCCAAAAATAGCACCCATCCTGGATTTCTTAAAATGTTAGCAATTTTTTGCACGTGAAATTACCTAAAACTTTACATTTTCACGGATAATTGGATCAGTATCCCAAGTAATACAATCCGAGAAGCTCTGAGACTGAGTAGGTTCGACTACCAGGAGTTAGTACAATTCGGGCAAATCGAACATGGTCCTAGCAACTTGAACTATACTGATCCGAGCTACTCGGAGCATGCCTGAGATGCTCGAACATATTGTCCCAATGCTTGGACAGCAAAATTAGGGAAGAGAGAAGAAGAAGGGAGGAGAAAATCTTGAAGATGTTTTGGTCTTTGCCAATACAAAAATGCTTAGTTATAAACTTATAACATACAAAGTGTTCTACAAAAAATGCAGTAATGAAATAACCCGTATAAGTTGGTCAGAAAGAGACCGACTGAACTTTGGAAACCCAAAATTGATACACAATCAAACCAGTTCAAGTCACAAGCTTCCCTCTGTAAGCTATTATCAAATACAGAAAAATCTTAGCTTTAATTTCAGCATTCAATTATACGAGCAAAATACAAACTCCAACTTAACAATGTCCAAAAGGATAGAAGTGAAAATCAGTATATCAATGAAAAAGACCAAAAACAGAAAGAAAAAAAAAGCTAAACTAAAGGAAAATATGAGTATGAGGAATTAGGAAAGTGGAAATGGTGCAACCTTTAAGATCGAAAACGGAATCTGTATCGAAGACAATCATAGCCAAGTGGGTGTCGAGGCTGGTGTCGACAAAAACAGTGTTAGAAGAAGGTTCGGCTGAACCGTCGGTGCCTGAGACAGAACCAAGTTTCCCCATTGATTCAGACTCTCCGCTAGAGAGAAATTGATTGCACTCAACGTGCAAGACTACAGCATGCTTCTCTCTTGTCTAATGTTTCGTTCCGTGCTATCGTTCGCATAGAGAGTCGCAGTAGAGGTTTTGCGACTTTTTGGGTTTTTTTGTCAAAAGGTTTTGCGACATTATGAAAGGTTTTTCTGGTCTCTGTTTTAACAACCACTGCGCGAGGAGTAGTATTCCTGTGTGTTGGAAGACCAAGTTTTTACCGTGCGAACCCCTACTTATCACTGATTCACTGACAATAATCAAAACTTCATTTGGATAAAAGGGGGGATTTCTTTTATTTTTAATATTATTTTAATAAAAATTTATTTAAATAAATTACTTCCCAAACTAATTGGGGAAAGATGCAAAATATGTCATGTAAGCGCAATCGCCTCTTGATGAGCTTCTGCATCTTTCTAGATGAGTTCCTCACAGTTTTTCACAAGAGTTTCTATAACTTAAAAGAACTCGTTTCTTGAAAATGTGATTTTCCTCATGTTCTGAACTCACATTGTTTCAGTGAAAAACTTACATGGTCAAGAATTGAGTTATTTTTAAAGAGTTAAATACAAAACGAGTCTTAAAGGAACTTGCATCTTCACGCCCCCTTTTTTCATCTTCTCTACCATTTCTTTCAAACTTTAACGTTTACACCTTTGATGGTATGTGTTTTATTCTAATAGAGATAAGTCCTTCCAAAAAATAACTCCATCGTGTTGTGAGATAGTTATAAACTCAATGTTATAATAGTGATTGAAAATTCTCAAAATCTTTGTTTGCTCTTAATTCATGATATTTTTTCAGTGCATCTAATTATATAAAATATTCAAGAATTCTACATCTATCAATGGTCACACGTGAGCTTGGGAGTTTGTTCCCTTCAAGTTGCGAGTTTGAACCAGGGATCATATTATCTCGTGATCATCAGCCTGGAGATTTATCTATTGATTTAATCGTGATGCACTTGCAGGAAACTCATAGCCGAGAGCCTGTACACCTCCGAGATTAGTTGGAGAATTACGTTCTACAGATCCAGTACTAATCCAAAAAAAAGTATTGAAAAAGTTTGAAAGGATAAGAGACACGCTTGTAAAGAAAATCTAAAAATTGATTACTTTTTAGCTTATTGGCGCACTCACATGCCACGATAGCTCATAAAATGTTATACGAACATCAACCATGTCTTCATACAAAATTTGTATTTAGTGAACTTAACCACTAGTGTGAACGTGCAAAACATATGATCCGAAGTTAACAATCGTTTGATTTCATCGGCAAACAATATGCAACATAAGGACAACACAATCAGTAAGAGAAATATATTACAACACATACCCGCCCGTCAGATCATCGCGAGTACTCCTACTCCATATAAAAATTATGGCAAAAAACTAATTGAAGTCACCACCGTGTATCAAAATACAAATCTATATTAAGTAAAATAACTAAAGAGGTAAAAAAATACCCACTGTCACATGGACAAAATAGACCTACTTAGAGCTCGCGGAAAGTGGAAGTAAAGAAAAAATGATTTACAGGCTGAAGTCGTGATGCATTCATAAACAGATTGCTACCACTTCCAGAATGGGAACCGTCACTTCAAGAATGGGGGAGGGGGGGTCATCACTTCAAGAACGGGTGGACCATCACTTCCAAAATGGGGAACCATCACTTCCAGAATGAGAAATAACAACACAGCAGAAAAATAGGTTCAGACCGACAATCAAGTGGTCGTAATTGATTGGGTAAGCTGAAGTGACCTGGACAAGACATATTGACAGGCCACCAAGTGATTCTGACTGATAGGCTCAGAACCACAGGAAATCATCAAATGGTTGTGATTAAATTAATAATTGAGCGAGACAGATGAGACAATGAGAAAAGGAAAGGAAGAAGATCCCATCAGTAAAAAAACTTTGGGGGTGTGATTACCTCCCTTTATCTTTATTATTATTATTATTATTATTGTAAGGCCTATAAGCACAGACTCGTATAAAAATAAAAAGGAGAAAGGCAACCCAAGAAAACATTTACTAAGTGCATTGCTTTTTCCCCATTCTTTCATCATCAACTGTGTAAAATCCTTTTACACAAGTGAATATCAATCGTCTCCTCATGGTTTTTCTTCGCTTAATGAGTTTTTTACGTAAATCATTGGGTCTTTATTCTTTCACTCTTTCTCTAAATTATTATCTTTATTATTCGTTCATAAAAGGTTCCCCATACCAAAAACTACATTTTGATGCTCTTGCTGAGAGTAAGAGAAAAACTCGAGAAATCCTTCCCAAAATGCAAAAAATCACATCAAACGCCCCATCAACAACGAAAGCGGGAATAGAAATGGCAACGGGTTGGAAGCAGAGATGAGAACGACAACAAGTACAAAACTTGAAATGAAACAGAAAACGGTAAATTCATTCCTTGCAAATCTGATTGACTTATTTCTTTTACATCATTATCAACTTCTAAAAAAAAGGAGCGGAGAACTTATTTGACTCGTGATCAACAAAGTTTTGAGTTTTAATTCTAATTTAATTTAAATTTTTCACTTGAAATGACTTGAGAATGGAAAAAGTCTCGAGAACGAGAAAGTTCTAGGAACAAAAAAAGTCATGAGACCCGGAAAAGTCTTGAGAACAGAAAAGTTTCGAGAACGGGAAAGTCTCGAGAATGAGAAAGTTCTGAGAAGTGGGAAAGTCCTGAGAACGGAAAAATCTTGAGGACGGGAAAGTCCTGAGAATGGGAAAAATCTCGAGAACGGGAAAAGTCTCAAGAACGGGAAAAGTCCTGAGAACCGAAAAAGTATCAAGGACGGGAAAAGTCTCGAGAACGGGAAAAATCCTAAGAACAGGAAAAGTCCTAAGAATGGGAAAGCCTTGAGAACGGGAAAATTCTTGACAGCGGGGACGAAATTATCTTTGATGGCGGACGAACTTATCTTGATGACGGAGAATTTTATGGTGGTTTTCATACAGAAAACCAGATTATGTAGAACTGTAAACTTCAAAAATCAAACTGTATTTATAAGAAGTCAATTATATGACAAATCTTATATCATCCGAAAGATACGGAAGTATATTTTTTGTAGAATTTTACAGAAATCAATTCAGAGCTCTCGATCAAAAGTTATGATATTTTTCTTTAGTAATGTTCAGGAAAGTAAATATATTCACGCTTTTCATATTTAAATTTTAAATTGTACCGATATAGAAAGTACTATATGACAAATTATATAGCGTTAGAAATATATAGATGTTTACTTCTTGAAGAATTTTGCAGAACTTGATTTGAAGCTCTTGAGAAAAAGTTATGACAATTTTTATTTAGGCTGCTCATGAAAGAAGATTATTTGGAATGATCAACTTCGAAAATTAAACTGTATTGATTGATAGCCAAATACATGACGAATCTTATATCATCAGAAAGATATAGAAGTCAACTTATTAAGGAATTTTACAGAATTCAATTTGGAACTCTCAATCAAAACTTGTGATGCGATAACCTGCATGCTGTCAACTCTCTCTCTTCTTTGACAATAAAACTATGGAGGTAAGTTGTAATACCCAAGTATTTAATAAAGAGTATTTTTGTAATTTAGAGCTCACTCACACCATATATGCGCATACACCCTAAGCCACCCTATTTGTTTCCTCTGTGTTCTCTCTTAACCATTTCCCCCAAATCTCTCTTTTATTATCTCAAGCTAATCCTTGTAACCACCTACAACTCTATCTCTCCCCTTTTTATATTACTGTACATCTCTAATTCTTTTGCAGTTTTCTTCTCTCAACGAAAACCCCTTTTTGCTTGCTACTTCAACTAGTTTCTTCTTCAACAATTATCCTCCATTAATCAAGGTAAATGATTTCTTGTTCTGTCTCTCTTTCTCCCCCTCTCTGTTCTGTCTCTCTATCTCCCCCATCTCTGTGCGTCTCTCTCTCCTTCTCCCTCTTCTTAATCTCCTTTCCCCTCTCTGTTCTATCTCTCTCTCTCCCTCCTCTCTGTGCGTCTCTCTCTCTATCCCTCTTCTTCGTCTCATTTCCCCTCTCTATTCTGTCTCTCTCTCCCCCTCTCTGTACTGTCTCTCTCTCTCCCCCGCCTCTCTGTGCGTCTCTTTCTCTCTCTCTTTCCTTCATCTCCCCATCTCTGTTCTGTCTCTCTCTCCCCCTTTCTATTCTCTCTCTCACTCTCTCTTCCTCCCTCTCTGTTCTGTCTCTCCCCCTCTCTCCCTCTCTGTTCTGTCTCTCTCTCCCCCTATCTGTCCGTCTCTCTCTCTTCCTCTTCTTCGTCTCCTTCCCCCCTCTCTGTTCTGCTTCTATCTCTCATTCGTCCCCTTGTTGCGTCTCTCTCTCCCCCTCTTCTTCGTCTCCCTTTTCTATTTTTCCCCATTCTTTTGAATCAGTTCACTTGAACCGGACAGGACCTGACTGAACCGACTCGGTCAGACTAGAACAGTTCAACCCGACCAGACCGAACCGGCTCAAAATAGCAGAACCGGATGAATTTAGGCCACCCGAACCTTGTTGAACCGTTTTAAACCATTTGATAATTTCACCCGATGTGGTTTTCATCTGTTTCCAACCTCACTTAGTTATTTAAATAATTGTAGATATTATATGAATTTGTTATGATCTGGGATCTTTGGATTTCAGGTCATTAGTTGCTGAATTTAATTCCTAGCGAATCCATGTAAGTGGATTTACATAATAATTCGGTTCATATGTTATAAGTGTAGAATATATAATGTGAAATTATTTTATTATTTTTTTATGTTCAATCTTATGATCAAGTATTTTATTTGTTTTCCGTATTATGATGAAATTATTTACTATGTTATGTATGATTATATTTTGAGTTATACATGTATTAGTCATGTGTTTATGTTTATGAACAAGTTATATGTTTACTTATGTATATGTGATAACGTGAAATATGAATATTAATTTAAGTAAAAAGTGATAAGTAAACAAGAAGTAGACTTAGTCATGTCCCTTGGTTATCAAGTAACCAGATTGTTCACGTCATGTTATCAAGTTATACAGTTGGGTGATACCATGTTCATGTTAGCGTCCTTGAGGTTCAGATAACCTTAAGTGACATCAAGTTTCCGGACACCAAATCTGTCATGTTCACGTTCATGTTACAAGTTCAAGTTCAAGTTGTGAAACAATTCTGATTAGGTTATTAATCGAGAGATATGTCTAGTCGAATTATGATCAAGCAAGTATAAGTATTGGCATGTATAAGTATAAGTTCAAGTTATATGTTAATCATGAAATCGATGTATTGTTACACGTATTTTATGTGACTTGTGAACGTGTGAAATAGATTTGCATGAGTTATATGTTTACATTTATGACATGTGAAACTCATTAGTATGTGAATTTACTTACTGAGTATTTTTAATACTCACCCTCCATAGATGATTGTGTTGCAGATGATGGTGAGCAGCAGGAGTGAGGGACCTTCACATCAAGCATGATTATGATTTCTAAGTTTAATTAAGACTTCAGTTGACTTCAGTCATTTCAGAAATTTATGAATATTCATATTTAACCTTTCATGTCATATGGATTTTCGTGTTGCACTTTATTACAGTTTAATGAATCATTTATTTCAATTTAATGAGTTAATATTATTTTAAAATAATTTTATGCTTCCGCTATTTAACGTTAAAATTAGAGCAAAATTAGGGTTTTCAATTTGAGGATTTTCTCAAATTAGGGTTTTTATCGAATTGGAGGAATTTTTGAATTGTGAAATTTCAAGTATGTTTAACCCTCGGGAATCGAGGCGTTACATAAGTCCTTGGGAGGGGCTATTCATAAGTTATACTCTCAAAATGAACTAATGGCATAAGTCATTGGGAGAGGCAGTTCATAAGTCCTACTCTCAGAAGGAATTAAGGGCGTAAGTACTTGGGAGGGGAAATTCATATGTGCTACTCTCAGAAGGAACTAATGGCGTAAGTTTTTAGGAGGGACAGTTCATAAATTCTACTTTTAAAATGAACTAAAAACATAAGTCATTGGGAGGGGCGGTTATTGGGAGGGGCAGTTCATAAGTCCTACTCGAAGTAAATTCAGATTTCTTGAATGCTTCTAAGGGGAGGTCTTGTTCTTGGGATTGGAAATGCATTTGGTTGGGTAAAGAGGCTTTCTTGAAGCATGCTTTTTGGAGAGTTGGTAATGGATTCAGTATTGATGTTTGGCATGATTTCTGGGTGCCTAATTGCAGCTATCTCATTATGTTTAAGACTGATGGGGTGTCAAAGGTATCTGAGCTTATTAATGAGGATGGTGTCTCCTGGAATAGGGAAGCTGTTCTTAAGTATTTTCCTATATGGATTGCAAGGAACATTTTCTCTATTTATCTTTCTGGTTTGGGTACTATTGACAAAATGTTTTGGGCCTTCTGTAAAAATGGCTCTTACACTGTAAAGACTGGTTATAAAGCTTTCTTGGAGGATTCTTATGCTGCTAAGGGTTTGGATTCTTCTTCTTCTATTGGTGTTAATCCTAGGTTCTGGAAAATCCTTTGGGGGTATTAAGTTAGTCCCAAAATTTAAGTTTTTCATCTGGAGAGCTGTTTTAGACTTCCTTCCATCCAAGAAGAACCTGTTTTATAGGCATTTGGCTGCTGATAATATCTGTACAATCTGTGGTAAGGCTGAGGAATCAGTTTCACACATTTTATTTGAGTGTATTTGGTTAAGCTCCTTTGGTTTGCTTCTCCCTTTAACTGAGATGTGATTTATCAGTTGCGCCTAATTTCTCAGACTAGTTATATAGCAGAATTTTTTATCTTAAGAAGCAGCAAGGGTGTGGTCCTAGTTTCCTCTCTTTTTTTGGCTGTGTTATGGAGCATATGGAAGGCAAGAAATGAGTTTGTTTTTGAAGGCACTATATGTGATCCTGTGGGAGTTCTGTTAAAAGCTACCAATAATTTCACGCAATTTTGGGAAGCTAATATGGGTTCTTTGGATGCTAATTCTTCTGTGAGTTCTGCAGGATCTGTGAATGGCAATTCTGCTGGTTTTACTGGTTTTCATACTGATGCTTCTTCTGACAGTATGAGAATTAATGTTGATGCCTCTTATAGCTCTTCTTCTTCTTCTTCTTCTTCATATTCCATTGGTCTAGTAGCCAGAAACCACCTTGGTGATCCTGTTCGTATCTTTGGCAGCAAAGTTTTTGCTAATAGTGTGGAGCATGCTGAGCTTTTAGCCATTTATGAAGAGCTTAAGTTGGCTTTAACAGCTAATTGGAGTAATGTCATTGCTGAGAGTGATTCTAAGACTACGGTGGATTGCATTAATGGTGCTTCGAGTAGCTCTTGGGATTTTAATCTTCTTATCTGTTCTGTTACTAGTCTTATCTCTTCTTTTAATGTGTGTAGGGTTTGTTGGGTTAATAGAGTAAGTAACATAGTGCTGATGCTATTGCTAAGCATAGTCTTGATCAGAACTGTGTTAGATAGCTTATCTCTTCTTCCCCTATATTCTCTCCCTTCTCTAAGGATAAGACTTTGGCTTGTAATGGCTATAGGCCCCCTTGATGTTTCTTGGTTTTTCTTGGTTTATTTTCCTTCTCTGGTGTTAGATAAAAAAAGAAAAGAAAAAACATACTTGCATCTCATATAGCCTTTACCCCTTTAGATAGAGCAGATTCTTTCTTGTTATATACTATAGAAAATATTACCTTAACATTTGACAATTCTTTTCAACCATAAGTTTTAAGAATTTCACAATTAAATTAATGGACTCGACTAAGTGCTAATAAGAAACCAATTAAACCACGCACTACCTTAATCTTTTTATTAGGTCTCCCCTTGTTGCCAGTGAAAGTGAAAGATTCTCGTCCATGTTGAACTTCATTTTACTTTTAATCATACTTGAAATTCAAGTATCGTCACTTCTTTTAATATCATCATTAATTCAAAATTTAATTTGAAAGTCATATTTTGACTCAGACATTTTTGCGACGTCCTTAATAACTAACGAATGACAAGTGTTTTTCCTTGTGTGAATCCTATTTCAATGAGAAGTTCGTGAGTTGATCCGTCTACACGTCTTGTCTAAAAGTTTGAGAGTAAGTTCTAGGAAAATCCTTTGACTCATATATGAGAGGGGTAAAAAAATTATATGTACCCCCACCATTAATACATGGCTCACACATATACGATTCAAGAATGGATCATCTCAGTGCCCGTACCGTGATACTGTCGGATATCCCGCCTCACCAAGATGCAACGCAGCTTCTTTAGCTCTCTCTACCTTTCACGCTGGACTTCAAATCAAGTACTCGACCCTCCAATTATGTATAAATCTTAAAATTGAACCTTTGCATTAATTGATCGAAGAACGAGTTAAGTTGTGAATGACAAAATTCAAATCATTCTACCAGCAATAACAAAGTAAAAACTTCAAATTACAACATTTGCACTAGCTAACTTCCACGAAGTAATTAGGACAGCACAATCTAAGAATAATATCTAATCCTTCTTTCTTGAATCTTTGAGTTGTCCTTTCTTTCGAATCGCAAGGCAAAACCTCAGGCGCCACGCATCAACAATCGACTCAGGCAATGAGTTTGCTAAAGCCCACAGGAGAGAATGAGGCCAATAAGGAGTGCAGCGAGGTTCGTAACCAATCCAGCGCATAGCTGCTTGGGCATAGCCATCGGTCGAAGGAACAAAGAAAGATGATCTCTTTATTGATGCCATCTTAGTTGCTACATATAATGGAACCTACATAAACAACAAAATCGCTGTTAATAAGAAAGCTTTGAAGAAAGAAACAATTTATTTTTCTTTTATTACTTTTTACTATGTTTCTGTTCAAACACCTAAGGAAAACCAAGGCAGGCATTACATCTTGCAGTTATTCAAGCTCAAACGTATTAGCTGCTCCGAGCGAGACGAAAAGGTTTCTCTTCATCCTCAATTTGGAGGTATGACGAACTAAAGCTTCGAGTTAGGTTAGGGGATTGGGGTGGTGGGAAATATATTCGGGAACTTGTCAGGGGGAGAGGGTGTAATTTTTAGGAAATCAAACTGTCAAGTGGTAGTGACGAGGAATATAATTTGACTGAACTCGATGTTATTTGAACTTTTGAACTATAACTATTCATGTGTGCCGGTCTAATTTCACACCTGAAATCTAGATTTTAGATGTAATCATAAGATGAGAATCATAAGATGAAGTTATTTGCTTTTTCTTCTCTAGCATATTGACGGCCATTATAAGTGTCATAAAACTACAGTATATTCAGTGCACACCTGCGATTCTCCTTTACATTTCTTTACATCAATTTAACTTTTGAGACTTTATAACGGCAATTTTTCTGTTTCGCTAGTCATCTAATGTGCTCATTTCATCCTATATGCCTTGTGAATCATATGGATCATCCTAAGCAGCATATAAATGGACTTTTAAAGAATGAAATATAGAGAGAAAGAAGAATGAAATATAGAGAGAAAAAACAGAAGCAATGCACAAAAATGTCAAAGCTTAGTGGGCAAAGGTATCAATTAGATTGTATAATAGAGAATTAAATCATGACTAACAGGTTGAGCAAAATCTGATCTGCAGTTACAAATTTACAATACCTGACACTGCACATCGATCCCACTCTTCTTGTATTCAACATAGAGGGACCTTGAGAACTGATCAATGTACCTGAGAATATACAAAAGAAACCAAAGAATACGGGAATTTATAAGCAATGGACCAGAAAACAATATTTTACCATCAGGTTGAAGAAATAGAGAAAGGTCTTACGCTTTCGTGGCGGCATAAACAGCATAAAGAGGATCTGAAGGAATTATAATTGCAGCACCAGAACCAATATTGACAATTGCACCTTTCTTCATCTTTAGCATTCCAGGAAGTACAGCTTGAGTAACCATTGTAGTGCCTTCAACGTTGACCTTGATTAAATTGTTCAACAGCTCCTCATCCACTTCATGGAAAAACCTCCCATATGGGTATGAAATTCCAACATTGTTAACTAAAACCCCAATATCCAACTCTTCTATTTCTTCCTTAATCCTCTTTATACCCTCTGAAAGATCACTGGAGAAATCAACAACAACGTTTTTTATATGGGTCATTCCGAACTTGGCTCGAATCGAATCCGAAACATCTTTCAGCTTATCCGGGTTTCGACCCACCAAAACGAGATTAAGCCCTTTGCGAGCCAATTCAAATGCGAAGCTTTTGCCAATACCATCAGTCGGTCCAGTAACGATAGCCCAGGATCCATATTTCTTCAGGTTCTTTGGGGGTCTGAGAAAATTAACATAAACCCATTTGAGAAAAGCAAGAAAGAATTTGAGAACTGAGAGAGAACCAAGAATGAGTAGCGTAACAATCCACCACGGTTGACTCTTGATCTGCTCAACGAAACAGAGCGTCATTATTGTAATTTTGAGTCTTTTGTTGTTCGAATCCTAGAAGGAATAAGTTGAATCCCGAAAACTGGTTTTATTGGGAGATATTACAGAAAATGCCCCACAAAACGAGCTAGCTAGCTAGATAGATATCTATAAGTTTGGTGCAGTTGGTTAAAATTCGGCAGGGAAGATGCGGAGTTTTGGCAGGAACAGAGGAGGCTCTCAAGCATTATGCTCAATAAGAGGCATAGGATTGGATGGGGTGAGGGTTCAATTTTAAAAGAGAATGTTGGAAGAGACTGAAAGAGAGAGGAGGGGTGGCTGAAGTAGATGAACTGAAAACTACCGCATATAAATCCCTTGTACTAGAAATGCCTCCGATTGACAGAACGTGGATTGCTCTAGAAAAAAAAGTCCAAAATTTTATTAAAAGATAATTTTTTGACCAATAGTTCAATGCAACCGATATCCGATAATAGCTAGGTTAAGTCAAATACTTGAAAATTTTAGCAATGACAGCAGAAAATCTAAAAGAAAGGTTTAGTTATTCTATACGCATTTTCTACTTACCTATCCAACCATTATATAATAATATAAATTTATAAAAATAAAACATTACACTCTCAAACTTTATGGATGTTATCATTTTAAAGGTTAAATTTTTATTTTCACCATTTATAATTTTAAAATTATGATTAATCTTCTATCTAAATTTAATCAACAGAGTAGTTAACCCACAAATAAGCTATCATAGACATCATAGTTCAAGAAATAAGCCATTGCAACAATCATTGTTGACTTACCTGTACCTGGAGGGCCATGGAGGAGATACCCTCTCTTCCAAGCCTTACCAATTTTGGCTTAATAATCTTTCCTTTTTGAGAACTTAATCAACAAACATTGCCAATGTATCGAATGCTGCAGCGTACTCATAAGCAACGCGGCTCCACTTTGTCGCCTTCCAGCCGTACCAATTGCTACTGGAATTGTTTGTATAAAGCTTTCGCTCCTGTTTCCTCCTTTGAATCTCCTTCATTTCTTTCATTACATGTTGAAGGTTAAGACTCAGTAATTATGTCTCTATGGCTCTTGTGAAAGGTGAGCCTGTGATAAGGATCCGGTGAAGTTCGATCACAACCATTCATAGAGAACTGGACGGCTGTGATCAAAAGTAAAATGTAAAAAAAATTATTTTCTCACCAAATAAATTTCTGCACGATCTAGATCATCTGATCGATAGTCCTTAATCGAGGAATTGTGTCTCTGTCGTTAGATACCAATAATAGAGAATTCTAATTCGTGAGCTGTAGGTCCTTTTTTTCACTCGGTTGCTCACTTAAGTATAATTCCTTGAAAAATATCAGTAACTTCTTCATTAAAGTCCGTTGGCAACATCAGCTTTGAGCATTTTTGGCTTGTTTTGAGGAAGTGGCAGTGAGGTAATTTTCTATGCCCGTATAGGCTTCGCTCCTCCGTCTCTGCTCTTTCTCTGTGATGCGGAGAAACGAGGTGGAAAGGCTTGTGTTTTGTTAAGACAATGGGCGAAAATAGTTTGGGGATAAACGACATTGTATTGTGTGGGTTAACGATTCTGTTAACTGAATTTAGATCAATAAATGAAATGTTAGTTTTGAAAGGGAAAAAAGTAACATGAAGGTAAACTATGACGAAAATAGAAGTTCAAAATTAAAATTGACAACAACCGTAAAATTTGAAGATATAATTTATATATTTTCTTATAAATTTTTAGGGCATAAAGATTCTTTCTTATTTATCAGACAATAGATGATCTTCTTATATATAAATCGTTCATTTTGTTTTGAACAGGTCTATATCTAACTTTAAAAAGAACATTATATATTTTTAGTTTTTTTAGTTTTTCATTATTCGTATATCCCGGGCCGTTCAAAATCAAATGAAGGTTAAGATCTAAGAAAAACAATCACCTCTAATACTAAAAGAACTGGACGATCTACTTTTACTTTAGGACAATGGTGTGCAGTTTTTTTTCGAACCGACCGAAAATTCTTTCTTTTTCAAAATCAAATTGATAAAACAATTGTAATCGATTCGATTATTTTTAAAAACCAAATTTTCGGTTCAGTTATTTTTTTCAATAACTCTGTAATCGGTTCGAACCGATTACAAACGTTTTTTTAATATATATTATATTATTATTTTATAGTGAGTTGAGTTGAAGTAAAAACAAAACCAATTAACCCTAACACTCACCTCGCTCGCGCCTCCATCCCCTCGACAACTCTCCCTCAGTCCCGCATCCATCATTTTCTTTCCTCAGTCCCTCCCAACAACCCTCGTCGAGCTCGAAGCTTCCATAGTCTCTCTGTCTCTATCTCTTTGAAGGTGTGTACGGATTCAAACTTAGCTTAGTCTCTTTGTCTCTTCAAATCGTAGATCTGTTAACAAATCCGTCTACTTCTACTGCGATAATTTCTTCATCTGTTAGCTTAGATTTGTTAGCTTCAAATCGTAGATCTGTTTATAAATCCACCTACTTCTACTGGGATTTTTCTTCATCTGCTAACAAATCATAGATTTTTTAGCTTCGAATCGTAGATCTGTTAACAAATCTGCCTCTAAATCATAGATCTCTTAACAAATCTTAGGTTTGATGATACAAATTTTTGAGACTTTTTGAATCAACTTTTGATTGTATTCATTTATGACATCCTAATTTACTCTAAGTCTATATAGTCTCTCTGTCTTTGTAAATGAGTTATGTGGATAAAGATAGAACATACAAAGTTTCTCTTGTTCATCATTGCATGTAAGGTATACAATTTATTCGTCCAGAGCATGTACGTATCTAGGTTTTGTATCAAAGTTTCTATGGTTCATCACTGCTAATTTACTACCTTAAACTGAGGCATATTATGCAAGCGGTGATGCCTTGACCACTTTGTGAACCATTTACTGGTCCAAGTTTTCTTGAAATCTTGGATTGAATCACTGAATGATTGTGTGACGCTAGTGTATGTAACCCTAGAGCCTATTTGATGTCAAGGTATATCTAGTTTACCTCTATTCTATTGTTATTAGTTTATAACCGAATTTAAAATTGCTTTTCTCTTTACTTTGTAAATGAGTTACGTGGATAAATGAGTTTTTTAAAAGAGTTATGTGGATAAATGAGTTTTGTAAAAGAGTTATGTGGATGAGTTCTAAAGTGTCTTTCATTACTGTAGATGTCTGCAAATCCTGATCCTCCTACTTCTACCTCAATTGATGCTCCAAATGAAAAATTGGATGATTTGAATGCTCCAAAGCCACCGATTGCTAAAGGTAAGAGAAAAGCAAAAGAGACATATGAAGCGTGTTTTAACATGTCATACGACTAATGGTACTTCTAATATGTGGACACACTTGATAAGGTGTAAGAAGAATCCTGATAGATTTGTGGATTTAAAATAAAAGACTTTAGTTTTTACTACTGTTAGTAGTAATGAGGGAGGTGATAGCAATAATTCATTAACTGCTTCTAGCTTTATTGTAGAGCAGTGTAGGTCAATACTTGCTAAGATGATCATTAAGGATGAATTGTCTTTTAAAGTTGTAAAGGGTGAAGGATTTCACGAGTTTTGTAGGTCAATGCAACCTAAGTTTAGTGTTCCTTTCTCGAACAACTGTGGCTAAAAATTATTTCAAATTGTACATGCTTGAGAAGGAAAATTTGAGAAATCTTAATTACATGATTCTCATTGTACACTTTTTTGATAAGAATCGGAGTTTGCATAAAAGGATTATTAACTTCTGTCCATTTCCTAATCATAAGGGGGAGTCCATTGCTTTGGCCATTGAAAAGCTGTTTGCTTGAATATGGTATTGAATGAGTTTTCACAATCACAATGGATAATGCTAGCTCCAATGATAATTCAATTTATTATTTGAAAAAGAGTAAAAGAAATTGGTATGGGTTGGTGTTAAATAGTGAGTTTATGTATGTTAGGTGTTGTGCTCACATTCTGAACATAATTGTGTGTGATGGTTTGAAGGATATTCATGAGTCCATCACCAAAATTCGTAATGCTGTAAAATATGTGAGGTATTCTCCTGCTAGGTTTAAGAGATTTAAGACTTTAATTAAGGCAGCAAAAATAGCTTCGAGTAGTCTTGTGACACTGGATGTTCCTACTAGATGGAACTCCATTTACTTGATGTTAAAGTGACTGAAAAGCATAAAAAATCTCTTGAGAAGCTTGAAGAACAAGATGCACAATAATTGTTGGAGCTTATTATTCCAAATGATGAGGATTGAGACAATGCCTGTATGTTTATCAAGTTTTTGAAGATTTTTTATGAAATAACTGTTAGGATTTCTGGATCTTTGTATGTGACATCAAATAGTTATTTTCATGAAGTTGGCTTGGTACAAAACTTGATTTGAAATCATTCTAAGGATGTTGATGATCATTTGAGACAAATGACAAGTTTTATGAAAGCCAAATTTGACAAATACTGGGGAGGTCAAGAAAAAAATCTATTTGTTGTTGTGCTTGATCCTCGATGGAAAATGAGATTAGTGGATTGTTGCTTTGATCTTATTTATGACTCTAAACTTGCTGTTGATTTGAAAAGGAAATTGGATGCTACTTTGGAGAGAATGTACGATGAATACACATGTAAGCTTATAGTTAATCAGCCTAAAAAATGTGATGTGGGTCAATCATCAAAATTAGTAGACATTCGAGTTGATGATGATCAAGATGATATTGTTTTGGCCTCAATATTTGCAAACCAGATGTCTGAGGTTGGTAACTCGCATAGTAAGCCAGAGATTGATCGGTACTTGTTTGAGCCTAATGAAAAACATGCTGTTGATTTTGATATTCTTAATCGGTGGAAGGTAAATTCTTCGAGATTCGAGTTTCTTAGTCATATGGAAAGAGATATCTTGGCAATTCCAATCTCCATAGTTGACTCTGAGTCTGTCTTTAGTACTAGTGGCCCTATAATAGATCCATTTTGCAGTGCATTGCTTCTAAGACAGTTGAAGCTCTCATTTGTGCACAGAATTGACTTCTAAGTAAACCAATGCAAGTGGATCTTAATGATTCATTTAATGAAATAGTGTCAACTGAACAAGGTAACGCATTTCAAATTTACAATATTATTTTTCATATTATTATATATCTTTTTATACTATAATGTGGTAATTATTTATTCTTTCATGCTTTCTTTAATAGAACGTGTGAACGTGATGGAAGAGTCTCAGTCTACAATAACAACGATATGACAGACTTGAAAGTGTTGATGATGGCAGACATGAATGTGTTCGATTCGTTGTTTTCTTTTCTTTTAGATGATGCACATGGACATGAAGTTTGTTGTTTTTCATGGATGTTGTATACTTTTCATTTTATATTGTTGGACTTTAATTATTGTAACTTGCAGCTAATATTTTATTGGATATTTAGATTTAGTAGTATTAAAAATAAATGAAGGTTAGTATATGGTGTAATGAAAACTATATTTGATTATCGATCTATTGATGTTTTCAATTTAAAATTCTTGTTGTTTTAAGAAGTTTTACAGGTGCAGCCGAACCAGTTACAAGTAACCAAACTGAACTGATTAATTTGATTATATTTGGTTCGATTTAGATGGTTACACCGGTTCGTTTCGGTTATATAGGTAACCAGTGAATTCGGTTCGATTATAAAAACGTCTTACTAATCGACAAACCGAACCGTGCACACCCCCATGTGCGGGTGAGTTTTAATTTTTTTACAAGTAGAAAATTTCGATGACGATTAGAGGGACATCCTATGATCGTACACCAACCTGTCAGGAAAAGAGATAAATAAAAAAATTGAATGAAATTCAAAGATTCCATCCATCTTTCTAAAATAGAGCATTGTAAGATTAGGTTTGGGATCTTACTATTATGTGGATTGGTGATATGTTCTCCTTATCTTTGAGATATCTTATTTATTGATGTGTGCCATACATCAGATGATGTGGGGTGTAATTATTGTCATGTACAAATGCCCTGTTACGTGTCTCGGTTTCATCTATTTACACATCGCGAACCAAATGGACAATGATGTTGATGCCACTGCCAAACTTGTTCCACTTCAGTTCTCTGTTTCTTTTTTGGTCTGATCTTGAATGCTTTCCTTCCCAAATTGTACAAGTTTTTTCATTTTTATCTATCACGACTGAACAGTCTTTTTCTCCTTCAATTAAATGAGAAGATATTTATGGATTTTATGAGGCCTTATCCTCATGCTATCCCTAATGGGGTCATTGTTTTGTTAGACCATTTCAGGTAATCTATCATTCCTTGTCATCCTTCTCACAAACTCATTTTTCATCCTATGTACACCATATTAGGTTTAAGGTTCTTAATATCCCCATTGCTTAGCTTTTTTATAGAGTAGTTCTTTCTTAGTGCACTCCCAGTACGTATGTGATCTTAATGTGTTTTGAGGCAATCAATAGGCTATTCAAATTAGATTTGGGTTTTAAGAATTTAGGATGTTGTATATGTTGGATCGAGTTTTAGATTTTGAAAAAAAATTAATGAACCATGACTAATTTATGGGTGGAATATCAAAAATATTTCATACAAACATTTAATCCAATTAAACACAAAATCAATCAATGAACATACATAATCATATAAACGTATCGATAAAATATTGAAACAATTTATACATTTTCAATTAATGGAGAAATTCTGATTTGACGGGATCCAATTCTCTATCTCGCGTTCTTCGTTCTTGAGATTCGTAGAGCTATCAATTGATCTTTATACCAACAATCACTCGTTAGAGTGAGAACTAAATCTCTCAAGGATTTTTGTAGGAATTGAGTGTGGGCTCTATAGACAATGATTGAAAGAGAAAACCAAATTTGTTTCTCCCCTTACTGTCAAAATCGGCCCCAACTTTATGTGTGGTGGAAGAGAGAAACTTTTTATTCTCTGATTAACACACTTAGGGATAGGGTTATACATAGGGATAATGATGCAATCCCTTATATGATAATTACATAATTTTCATATATATCTCTATATCTTAATTACCAAAAATTATCTCATTGTGCATTGTTATTTGTGATTTTTACATCTTTCCTAGAACTAAGACTGTGTCCAAATTCACGAATTCAAATTGATATCTATCAATTAATTAGTTTCTTTTATTTACTAATTATCTAATAATTAGAAAATAATAAAATAATTCATTTGAACATTAATTTTGTTCTCCACTAATTTAGTGATGACACCCATTACATATGGGTTCAGGAAGTGTACCTTGATCCAAAACACGTTCTTGGTTCAATTGACGTTGTTTCTCATTCATATCCTTATTAGCTACTCCTAAGACCGAATGAACTCACATGAATAAAACTATGAGATTCAAATACCCAACTAATTTATCTCAATAAATTCCTGACTAATTTGTCTTTGACGAAACTTGGTTGGGAATATATGCCTTTGTTTCCAAGGCATATCCCTAGAACAAATCTGATAGGGATGAATAGCTCATAATAGATCTAACCATATCCAATAGAGTTTGATTCCTTCTTTGTGACACACCATTTTGTTCTGGAGTCCCAGGTGCTGTAAGCTGAGAAAGAATACATTCTTCCTTAAGAAAGTCTTCGAACTCTCCTAACAAGTACTCTCCACCACGGTCAGATCATAGTGATTTGATTTATTTCTCTAATTGCTTGTCAATAATAGCTTTGTGCTCTTTGAACTTTTCAAAAGTTTCATACTTTTGGCGCATTAGATAAACATTTTCAAAACGTGAGTAGTCATCTGTGAAAGTTACAAAATTGCTTGGATATTCAATGGCCCGCGTACACCTTTATGTACGAGTTTGAGGCATTGAGTGGCTCTTTCACCCTTCATTGAAAATGGTCTTTTGCCCATTTTGCCTTCTATGCAGGATTCACATGTGGGTAGTGATCTCAATGGACCGTCATTTGCAAGTCTTTTAATCCTATATAGGCTTATGTGACCAAGATGCAAGTGCCACAAGTATGTTAAATCGATTGAGTCAGACTTCAACCTTTTACTATCCCTTTGTAAATCAGTATTTACTTCAGTGTCACATATCATTAGAACTTTTGATTTTATATAAAATAAGTTATTTATCATGCGTGCAATAGTAATTAAGCATTCATTTATAAAAATACCAATATCATTATCAATGAAATATAAGGAAAATCCTTGCTCAATTAAACTAGCTACTAAAATAAGGGTTTTCCTAAAAATTGGGACATAATAAACATCACGCAAAATCAAATAATTGTTCTCAAATAACAATTTAATAGTTCCAATAGATACTGCTGATACTAGTGCTCCATTTTCCCAACGGAATTTCAGAGAAAGCTTTTTGCTTTCTCTGAACTTCTACAGCGAACAATAAATATGGTTAGTGGTAGCAGAGTCTACAATCCATGAAAAAGTAAAGTCAGCCACATAACATGCTTGAGAACAAGTAATGTACCTTGGATTTCAACTCCTTGAGATAATCTGGGCAGTTGCGTTTCCAATGACCAGCGACTCCACAATGATGACACTTGTCTTGCCCTTCAGAAACAGGTAAAAGAGAGTACCTCAACTTATTCATCAAATAATTAAGTTTGAAGTTCTCATAAGTGTCTGGCATGGTCTGGAGGATCATATCAACTTGAGTCTCTTCATCTACCTCAGCTCTCATTATCTTCATCTCATTCAGAAAACTAATGATCAACATCATATGTTCTCTCTAATAGGAGTTCTGGGTTTCATCTGATAGTTCATGAAGTTACACACAGTAGCCTGTTTTACTTGACGACCCTGATCTCCGAGCATTCCGATTATGTTCAACATCATATCAGCAACGGTCTCCATGTTCTGATGTTGTTGTTACAACATATTGCTAACTGATGCCAATATATAACACCTAGAGATCTCATCAGAACGTAGCCAAGAAGCATATACATCATTTTCTTCTTGAGTCGATTCAATAATAGGCTCAAGGGGACAAGGGGTGGTGAGCACAAACTTGTGCTTTTCTACTGTCAACACGATATCAATATTACATTTTCAAACCGCGTAAATTTCACCAGTGAGTTTGATTGCATTCAAGATTGTTGAGAGTGTGGATAATTACATGATTACTGAAAAGAACAAATAAAACAGTGAAAATAAATACTTAATCATTTAGGAAAGTATGATGCATGATGCAAATACTTAAATATTTAAAAATCTGATAAAAACATATTTCTTCCATGATATTACGATTAACAACGATAGCTCGTCTCATCTAGAGACAATGTCCAAGCTACCTTCTATAGCATCGAGACTCTTCTCGTTTGGTTAACGCTTCTCAAGATGTCACTACATCTAGCTCAACTAATCGCCAATGGTTTTGGTCATCTTAGCCCATTGACTAGCTCCTATAAGAGATTCAAATGTGTTTCGGTTAAGTTTTTAACCAACGCATCGACTTTATGCTATGAACTAACAGTCCGCCAAAGAACGATTCCGCCTCACCACTTCCTTTACATGCTTTAGCTTCTCAAACAACTCGATGACTTAAAGTGACACAATTCCCAAGCTTCTTCCACTGAAGAGAGGACCACTAGGGCGACTCTAAACCATTCCTTGTGCCACGATTAAGTTTGCGTTGCGGACGATGACAATGTTTCAACGTAAACGACTCTCCCACTTAGTTTTTAAAAAATTAGATTTTTCTTTGCTTTTAAAAAAATCATAACTCTTTATAAATTTGAAATACAAGTTTTCAAATTTATAAGCATTTATAAAATTTAAATCATAATTTAAAATTTATAACTTTTATAAAATTCATATTGTATTTAAAAAAATTATAACCCATTATAAATTTAAACTATAATGATGCATGTACATGCTACATGACAATTTGATATTGACATATCATTATTTTTATATAACATGTTATATGAGGATACGAGATTAATAATAAATTATACATTCAAAATTAGCCTCTCTATGGCTCATTTCTATTTACAACTCATAAAAATAATAATTAAATTACAATAATTTAAATTCTAGTCTTCATGACGTCTGTAATTATCTCCTTATAATATTTAAAATTTTATCAAAATCCCTTTAATTAAGGAGAACTACTTTCCTAATTAAATAATCATATTAAATATCTTTTTTTAAATTAATTGAATTTGATTAGTAGAAAAAAGAAAAAATTAATGGCTTATCAAACTTGGAGCAAACTCAATCAATTAAATTAATTTTAATTTTAAAAAATTTGAAATTGATAACTATCTTTTTAAAATTTAAAATTGAAAAGATAAAAGATAGGATTAGGGTTTTCACGAAGCATCACAGAGATATGGCAACACGGTATCAGAGCGTCTGAACCTCGTACCCTAGAAATCACAAGGATTACCGCTGAGAGTTGAAGTGGGACAGTCCTACCACTGCCGCCGGTTGCCAGGCCACCACCGTCGGCGTGCACATGGAGGATGTGGCGGCGAGCGTCGGACAGCGCAGCGGTGGACGGCACGACACATGATGTAGCGGACGACGCGTGGCATGAAGAGGGCGGCGAACCTCGGGGTGCGTGTGACTTCTCAGGATTCATGCGATGATTCGATTGGAACGTGTTTGCGATAAATTTACATGAAAATTAAGGATACAACCCTTGAAAAATTAAATTACATAAACTCCTATGCCACAATTTGGATGTACGTCAATTCTAAAATTGAAAATAACGCCTAGAGCCAATCGATTGGGATACATTCATAAAACACGTTCAAACATACTTTGCATCTACCATACAAAAAATATATGTCAATACCATCATATTCATCCGTACATATGTGTAGATTCAAAATATGCATACTCAAAAAATATAGGCTCTGATACCAATAGTTGGACCGAGTTTTAAATTTTGAAGAAAAATTAATGAACCATGACTAGTTCATGGGCGGGATATCAATTTTTTTTATACAAATGTTTAATCCAATTAAACACAAAACCAATCAATGAACATGCATAATCAAATAAACGTATCAAGAAAAGATTGAGACAATTTATACCTTTTCAATTAATGGAGAGACTCTAATTTGGCGGGATCCAATTCTCTATCTCGCATTTTTTGTTCTTGAGATTCGCAGAGCTATCAATTGATCCTTACATCGATAACCACTCAATTGAGTCAGAAGTAAATATTTTTCATAGGAATTGAGTGTGGACTCTCTAAACAATGATTGAAAGAGAAAACCAAAATTTTCTCTTCCCTTACTGTCAAAATCGGCGGTAACTTTGTGTGTAAGGGGAGGGGGAGAGAAACTTTTTATTCTCTGATCAACACACTTAGGGATATAGTTATACATATAGATAAAGATGCAATCCCTTATATGATAATTATAAATTTTTTACATATATCCCTATATGTTAAATTGCCGATAATTATCTCCCCGTGCACTTCTATCTGTTATTTTAACATCTCCCTTAGATCCAAGTCTGTGTCCGATAATTTATCAATTTGAATTGATGAATTAAATTGATCACTATCAATTAATTAAATAATTTATTTTATTTACTAATTATTTAATAATTAGAAAATAAAAAAATAATTAATTTGACATTAATTTGTCTCTTCACTAATTTAGTGATGACACTCATCACATATGAGTTCGAAAAGTGTACATTGGTCAAAAACACATTTTTGGTCTAACTGACGTCATTCCTGTCCTTATTAGCTACTATTGAGACCGAATAGACCCACATAAATAAAGTTATGAGAATCAAATACCCGACTAATTTATATCTATAAATTCTTGACCTATTTAATCCATGACGAATCAACTTTCGATTCATGCACGCTACATTTTTTGTTGGTGCAAATAAGCATATTCATTTCACGGTCCACAAAATATTTTATGATATTATCCTTCGTGAATATCAGTAACAAGAGCATGATATAATATTATCATTTTACCCTTCTAGTAATTATTTTATTAACTCTTTTATTGAGTGTGAATAAGAAAGACATTTCAGTGAAATGTCTCATACAGATCATCATGTTTTATTCAATGACTCATGTCATCGAGTACCAGGCACAATTTATTTATTCACACACTCATCAATAAAGCATAAGGTGATGTTGTTGCTTTTGTAATCTTACCACGAATTCCATATATGTGAATCACGCAACTCCAACATAGTTGAATCACGGTCCCAACAGCTAAGGTATATTCCAACAATTCGAACTCGCTCCATTGGCATATGATCACAAAAAACTAAGTCAAGATTAAGGTAATTACGAAAATACTCTTGGGGTGCAACAATTAGATTTAGAGCTAGGTAAATGACTTTGTTCTAAACTAATTGGTTACTGGCCTATTCAACATGTTCCATAACATGTCTAGGTCAACAATTAGAGTCTCCACTCCCATGCCCCAAGATCGGCATCATTTGGTTCAACCTAACAGTCATAATTGGACTCGATTGCTCAGTTGATTCTAAGACTGCGAATAACATTCTTAACTATCTCAGAAGAGTTTGTCTGGAATACCGTTCGGTCTTTACTCTTCTCACGTTGATAATAGTTTCAGGACTTAAGTAAATTATAAACACACTTTAACTAAAGCAAACTCTCATTTATTTATAAAATTTAGTAATTCATAAATGTCAAAGAAATAACTATTTACTCATAAAAGTTATTACACTCTGATTTATGGACATAATTTCAACAATATATTGTGAAAATGAGGGACGAATCTTGCTACCTAATATATGCATTGTTTGTTCCTTAGGCTGTGTGGCAGTGATAAGGCTAGGATAGAGACGTCGTTTTAATTGGTGGAGAGTGGGGCAGTGACGGCCAACGGAGAGTACCCAAATATTGGGGAGTATGGAGTATGTTCCCAGGCATGAGCCCATGTCTTTCTTTTTCATTCTTCGTCATCATTTATGCTTTCTATCTTGCTTTTACTGGTGATTTTTTTTGTATTCATAGATTCTCATGCCAACAAATATTCGTATCTCACAAGGGAGAAAGGGGAGCACATGGATCATGCTTTTCAATACACTCATCGACACTAGCCATGGTTGTTAAATCCATCATAAGTAGAGCGACCAATTATTCCTGTCGCTCTTCGTTTCTCATGCAGGTCCCTCTAAACCTTCAACATTCGTGCCCATAGCTAGCTATTCATCTTTGTCAGATCACACATCATTAGACATCGAGTCCATAGATTTTGAGCCACTTGCTTCCAGGAGAGAAGTGATTAAGAGGTTGAGGACCATAGCAGATTCCAAGCATGACAAGTTAGAGAATGTGCGTTCGTGTACAACTGATAACTTATGTCACAAAATGTACATCGATCTTTGTCTTCCTATCATTGATTACTTCTAAGAAACCATTTTATTTTGGGCCTAGGTGTGTCTACTCCCATTTAGGTCACAACTACGGTCGTACTAGTTGATGTTGTGACAGATCTAGTGGTGACTTCATATCCAACGAGGTTTTTGATGCTTACTTCTAGTCCATCTTCTATTATGGATCCCTTACCCATTTTAAATCTTCTCATATAGAGCTTCCATTTTCTCCCAATGAGCTTCTGATTCACGGGGATGTTATCTTCCTTCATGATGAAGGGCTTGTCACACCTTTATGTAAGGCCTAATGGTTCCTTAAGATGTGACAAATATGTCGGATCCTTAATCCAACATTGAGCTTATATAAGAATAATGACGTGTACTGAATTTTAAAATAAGGTTAAGCCAAATTAAAAGTGATCCGTTAAGTATTCAGTAATTTGAGTTTTAATATATCTGATAGTGTGTCAGACTTTGATGTGTAGAGATTTAAGTAGAATTTTTATTTTTATGATGGGTTAAAATAAAAATATCAAAAGATGTTGTTTATATATAGTGATTATGAATTCCAAATCACATTATAAGATAAACATTCTATTCTCTCTAATATCTCACCGTTAGAGAAAAAACATAGAGACTTAATAAAGTGGACTCTCTCTTAGATAATTGTGTACATCTAGAAGATCAATTACTCAGCTCTACAAAGTGATATATTACCATTAATTCAGGTATGCTTCCGCATAATCGTTATTTGATTAGTTTAAGAAATTGGTTTTCACCGATAAATGAATTTTCTCTAACAAGACTTGATGCATGTCAACTCGAATACTTATCATGCTTCGTTAAGTCATAACTTGATGAATACATGGACACACACACTCTCTCTACCTATCTACTTATATATATATTATTTTTAACGTGATTTTGATTTTTGTTTGAAACATGACGTCATGGGCTATAAAGCTTTTCAAGACTTCTTCGATCAGTGCAGATGGTTCTTTCTTAAGATGAAGAATGACTTTGAGGCAGAGAAATTGAAAAACATAGAACTCGAGAAGGCTTTGACGGATGCCAATGCTCAATTCAATGAGTTGCACATGGTAGGTAAGGGACTCGACATCACAAAAAGCAGCGTCAAGAAATGGGGAGTATGGAGTACGTTACCCGGCCGGACCCCATGTCTTTCTTTCTCAATCTTCATCATCATTTATGCTTTCTATCTTACTTTTACTGATAAATTTTTTTGTTGTATTCAAAGATTCTCAGGCCAACAAATATTATTATGTCACAAGGGAGAACGAGGAGCTTGTAGATCATGCTTTTCACTACGCTCATCGCCACTAATCATGGTTGCTAGATCCATCATAAGTTGAACAACCAGTTATTCTCGTTGCTCTTTGTTTCTCATGCAGGCCCTCTAAAACTTCAACTTTGGTGCCCATAGATAGCTATTCATCTTTATCAGATCAGGCATCATCAAGCATCAAGTCCACGAATTCTGAGCCATTTGCTTCCAGGGGATAAAAGATTAAGAGGTTGGGGACTATAGGGGATTCCAAGCATGACGAGTCAAAGAATACACGTCTATGTACAACATATAACTTATGTCAAAGAATGTACGCCGATCTTTGTCTTTCTATAACTGATTACTTCTAAGACACCATTTTCTGTTGGGCCTAGGTGTGTCTACTCCTGTTTTGGTCACAACTTTGGTCGCACCAGTTGTTGTTGGTGTGACAGATTCAATGGTGACTTCTGTTCTAGCAAGCTTATCAGTGCCTATGTTGAATCACGTGACTTAAGATGCTGCAGATATTCAGTTGAAGGAGTCAAGAATCAGTTACATTATGTCCTGTTCTTTTTGCTACTTTTTTAGTAGATATTTATGCTTTCTTGTAGCAGATTTTTCTGTAATTTTAGTTATGCATCTGCTGTATAAATAAGTGATCTTAATGCTCAATAAAATATGGGTTTTCCCTCTAATATCTTGTCCATATTTGTTCTAATACTAACAAAATTGGTATCAGAGCCATAATTTTGAGGGATTTGTGAGTATATATATATATATATATATATATATACTCACAAATCCCTCAAAATTATGGCTCTGATACCAATTTTGTTAGTATTANTACAAACACGAAGAACCTGCAAATAGCCTAAGATGGAATCAAAACTTTCTTCTTTCACTTCAATTTCACCTCTGATATTTGATGAAACAAATTATCAGATGTGGGCTATCAAGATGGAATCCTATCTTGATGCAAATGATTTATGAGAAGTTGTGGAGAGAGTATATGAAGTTTCTGAATTGCCGGACAATCCAACGGTTAATCAACTCAAATTTCATAAAGAGAAGAAGCTAAGAAAATCCAAAGCTAGATCAATTTTGTTCACTATTGTATCCTCTATTATTTTCAATAGAATAATGACTTTTAAAGCAACCTGAGATTCATATGGAGATTGATAATGATGTAGATGATCAACCGGTTAGAGGAACCAGATCACTCTCTAAACTTTATCAGAGATGTAATGTTGCTGTGATGGAACCTACAGATTACAGATGCTGTAACTGATAAAAAATGGATAGTTGCAATGAAGGAGGAGCTTAACATGATTGAAAAAAAATCAAACATGGGAGTTGGTGGACAAGCCTAAAGACAAGAATGCTATAGGAGTCAAGTGAGTTTTCAGAACCAAGTTCAATTCTGATGGTTCTGTGAGCAAGCATAAGGCAAGGCTCGTTGTCAAGGGATATGCCTAAATGTTTGGGGTATACTTCTTTGAAACGTTTGCCCCATTTGCTCGATTGGACACCATAAGATTGTTATTGGCTCTTGCTGGACAAAATGGCTGGATTATATATCAAATGGATGTCAAGTCGGCATTTTTGAATGGATACTTGGAGGAAGTGATTTACGTAGAGCAACCTGAAGGTTTTTCAGTTCAAGGACATGAGGAGAAAGTATATCGACTAAAAAATGCCTTATACGGTTTAAGGCAGGCTCCAAGGTCTTGGTATAACAGAATTGATGCACACTTGTTAAGCTTAGGCTTTGAAAAAAGTCTAAGTGAATTCACTTTATATATCAAGAAGGTTGATAATGAAATACTTGTTGTGTCCTTATATGTTGACGACTTGTCACGGGGAGTTCTAAGATGCTGATTGACGAGTCTAAAGAAAGGATGAAATATACATTTGAAATGACTGATCTTGGAAGAATGTCATTCTTCCTTGGTATGCAGGTGTAGCAAAATGAAGTGAGATCTTTGTATGTCAAACAAAATATGCAAAGGATATTCTCAGAAAATTCAAGATGGAGGATGCAAGCCAACTACAACTCCAATGAATCAAAAAGAGAAGTTTAACAAGGAAGATGGAGCTGAGAAAATTGATGAAAGGTTGTATAGAAGCTTAATAGGTTGTCTGATGTATTTAACAACAACTAGGCCAGACATTACGCATGCAGTAAGTTTGCTGTCAAGATACATGCATTGTGCAAATGAAATTCACTTTCAAGCAGAAAAAATAATTCTCATATATGTTAAGGGAACAATCGACTCTGGAGTCACATTCCAACAAGTTAAAAATTTCAGTCTTCATGGCTATATTGATAGTGATTGAGCTGGAAGTACTGATGATATGCGAAGCACTTCAAGTTTTTGTTTCAGCATTGGCTCTGGAATTTTTTCATGGTGTTCAAAGAAACAAGAAATCATAGCACAGTCGACTATGGAAGCAGAATATATAGCTGGTTGTTTCAGCTACAAATCAAGCTCTTTGGCTCAGAAAACTCATGGTTGATTTGCACATAGAGCAAAAGGAGAGTACGCAAACTTTTGTTGATAATCAAGCTGTAATTTCAATTGCTAATAATCAAGTGTTTCATGGGAAAACAAAACACTTCAAGATAAAGTTTTATTTTCTAAGAGAGGTGCAAAAGCAAGGAGAGGTGCAACTGATTCATTGCAAGACAGAGAATCAACTTGCTGATTTTTTAACAAAACCACTTCCTAAAGCAAGGTTTGAATTTCTCTGACAAAAGCTTGGCATATGCAGCCTCTAAGTCAAGGAGGAGTGTTGAATCATGTGACTTAAGATTCCTACAGATACTCAGTCGAAGGAGTCAAGAATCAGTTACACGATCTCCTGTTCTTTTTGCTAATTTTTTGGTAGATATTTATGCTTTCTTGTAGCAGATTTTTCTACAATTTTAGTTATGCATCTGTTGTATAAATAAGTGATCTTAATGCTCAATAAAATATGGGTTTTTCCTTTAATATCTGGTCCATATTTGTTCTAATACTAACAGCCTATCTCTAGTCCATCTTATATTGCGGATCCCCCACCCATTTTAAATCTTCTCGTTTGGAGTTTCCATTTACCCACAATGATATCTAGTCCATCTTCTACCACAGGGATGTTATCTTCCTTCATGATGAGAGGGCTTGTCACACCCATATGTAAAATCTCATGGTTGCTTAAGAAGTGATAAACCTGTTGAACCCTTAATCCAACATTGGATTTATATGTAAATTATTATATGTTGCGGACTGTCTAATATGATTAAGTCCAATTTAAAGTGATATACTAAGTTTTGAATAATAGGGTTTAATGTATCTGATAGTGTGTGAAACTTTGATGTGTAGAGACTTAAGGATAGTTTTTATTTTTGTGATGGACTAAAATAGAAATAGTAAAAGATGACAAGGTTCTTGTCATATAGTGGTTAAGAAGCCCAGGTCGCACGATATGCGAAACACTGTATTTTCTCTAGTATCACATCGTTAAAGAAGAAAAAGTAGAGACTTAACAAAAGAGACTCTCTCTTAGAAAGTCATGTAAATCTGGAAAGCTAATCGCTCGACTGTACAAAGTGATATATACACTTCCACATAATCATTATTTGAATCTTTGGTGATCCAACATGTATGTTCTTGAGATTTTAAGAAATGATTTTCACCAATAAATGAATTTTCTCTAATAAGACCCCATGCATGTCGACCCGAATGCTTATCATACTTCGTTTAAGTCATGACTTACGCATGGACACTCTCTCTCTTTACTTATCAACTTATCTATCTATCTATATATGAATATATCTTTTTAACATGATTTTAACTTTTGTTTGCAACAGGATGTCATGTGCTATAATGCTTTTCAAGACTTCATTGATCAGTGCACATGGTTGTTGCTCAGGATGAAGAATGACTTTGAGGCGGAGAAATTGAAAAATAGAGAACTGGAGAAGGCTTTGACGGATGCTAAGGCTGAATTCAATTAGTTGCGCATGGTAGGTAAGGGACTCTACATCACAAAAGCAGCATCAAGATTTAGCTGAACACGATGAGTTTATTGAAGGCCTTCTCTGAGAGAACTCTTGTCTCCAAGAGATGGTTCGCACAAAAGACATTCAGACTGAGAGGGAGGAGACATTAAGAATGGCCATTCATAAGACAAAGGATGAAGTTGCTGACTTTTATAGAGACTTTTCTCAACAGCTCCTTCCATGCATTACTGAAGTCATGGCTCATTCAGAGGAAGCAAGGGCTTCAATTGTCGTTTCTACCTCCTCCCCTACAGTGGTTGTTGATGTTGATAATTCTGAGCCACATGATGCTCAAGTTCCTCTTATAAACAGGAGACATTTGCTTCGATTTCAAAGATGAACACGTTTTGTAACAATTTGATATGAAAAATGTATTTTTACATAGAGACTTGGCCGAAGAAACCAATATAGAAATTCACCAGGTTTAAATATACAAGGAAATGGAGTGTGTAGATTGAAAAACATTATATGCACTCAAGCAATCTGTAAGAGCTTGGTTTGAAATATTTGGCAAAGCTATGATACGCATGGGGTATTGCAAGAGGCAAGGAGACCAAACATTGTTTATCAAACATTTTGCCTCAGGAAAGATATCAATCTTATTGTTTGTGCGGATGACATAGTTGGCATTTGGAACTGATACTCAAGAAAAAGAGAGTCTGAAAAACAACTCGCAAGAGGATTTGAGATGAATGATGTTGGGAAATTGAAATATTTCTTAGGAATAGAAGTTGCATACCCAAAAGAAGGCATCTTGAAGGAACTAGGATGATAGGGTCAAAACCAGCTAGTACTCCAAATGAACCTAATCACAATACAAATGTTGAGAATGAAGATACACATCTGGACTGTGGCATATGCCAATCATTATTAGAGAGACTAATACATTTGTTTGGATCATTCAAGGCTTTACAATGCATGTGCAGTAAGCGCGTAGAAAGTTAATATATCCATTTTCCTTGGGAGAAACCCATGGACATAGTTTTCAGAATCCTATTTTTATGTGCTTAATATTCAGCAAAGGAGTGAAACAAGTTCTAGAAGCCTACACAGATGCTTACTAGACAGGATCAATTAACGATTGAAGATCAACTTTAGACTATTGCAGATTTTTGGAAGGAAATCTTTACAAGGAGAAGTAAAAAAGAATATATTATTGAAAAAAAACATGAAGAAAAGAATTACAGCAATGTGGGTCAAACGCGATTTCAACAATAATTCTCTCTCTATCAATCAAACTAGAAATATATTGTAAACAGGAAAAAGTAAAGAAACTCAGTTTTGACCTTACTATCATTAGAAATAGCAACAACTGAGTTTAATTCTCTGTTAACCCACCATATGAAGCAGCTGATAGTTTGGCACAACATTGACTTTCTCATCCAAATCGGTGGCCAATTGCAAACCCTCCCAAAAATTGAACTGTCACAATTCACTTTAATCCAACTCTTCTTATTATGTGGTCTCTAATTTTGATTAACTGACAAAATTTACACAACATAATCCATCACATTTAGTGTTTCTAAAATTATTTTAATAATTAACAACGACGAACAACCTAAATCGAACACACTTAAAGGGGGTGATTTTGGCTATGTTTTCGGAAGAAATCCTTAAAAAAAAGTACTCTCCTTTCTGTGGGACAAAAAAAGCACCTCTTTATATACAATACCATAAATACCTCAATAGAACCTTATACAGTACTGATAATTGAACTTTAAGGTAAAATTTTAATGGAAAAACAAAACGTAATGGTGTAAAAAAATAAGTATTAAAACTGGCAATGCCAATGACAACTTCTTCTTAATCCTATCCGTGAGGAAGATTTGCAGAACCCCAACAAGATGTAGTTCTTCCCAACAGAAGTATACTCAAAAACAGCAAAACCATTTTCTCTGCAACCAAGACATATCAATAGTCAAAAGGCAAATTATGTTGTTTATAAACTTGGCCAATTAATTATATAAGGTAATGTACCTTTGGGGGGTGCTTATATTTATCATTCTCTTTTAAGTTGTCATATTTTCTCTGTGATTTAACACTCTCGGAAGGTCCACCACTCTTTTTCTCATCTCTAGCTTTGTTGAAAATGACTGTGAATCCTTCAGCTGATGCAGGATCATTGACATCCCACTCACCGAATTTAGGTAAAGGCCTACCCGTATCAGACTAGCAAATATATATACCAAAAGAAGATTAATAATAACATTTATGTGTAAATTAAATACCGTTTTCGTGCAGGTAATTGTAAAACAGCAGAATTGTCACCCCCCCCCCCCCCCCCAAAAAAAAAATGTACAGCTCCTTTAAAGAATTATATACAAACTGGCGTGATATTTGTAACAGAGCAATAAGCATTCAACAGAAATGCAGGCAAGATAGTACATGTCTAGAAACTCCCAAAAATACAGCAGATTACGAAACCCTTGACACCTTAAGGCTGAAAGAAGGAAGACAAATAATCTTACATATTCTTTTATCAGTCACAGTCACGAGCAAAAACGATTTAGATGGTAAATAAAACTAAAAGGAAAAGGATCTTACCGATGCCATGATTTAAAGAGAATGAAGAAGTTCAAATTGAAAAAGAGAATGAAGGAAGCTATGCGAAGGAGAAGAAGGTTGAGAGGGGAATTAGATAAAAGGGGGAAGGTGAAGCGACGCCTTTTAACAGTGAAATAATTTCGGACAAATAGAGGTTTTGTTAAAACACGAAGTGTACTCGGCTTTAACGCGGGAATAACCGTTTTGGAGAAAAATAGAATCGTTTCGCAGGAGCTTCAAACGGTTCTTCCCGATTCAGTGGGTGCAATCTAATAGACAAAACCCCCGCGGGACTACAGAACTAACTAATTTCCTCCACACGTGTGTGTATTATATACATCTTACCAAGATTTTCTTCTCTTCTTTCTAGAAACAGAGTTTTATAGCCTTGTAAAAAAGTTAGCAGTAGGAATAATCACTTAGTCAGAGAATTACGTTTCGGAGACTTGATGCTAATAAAAAAAAGTTAGTAACATAAAATTTAACGCTTTTATGCACTCCATTTGCACTTGTTTCTATATTCAGCCTATTTATAATCTTCCCATGAGTTCTTGCTAATAAAACTTATGTGAGATTTCAGTTCATATCAAACTTTGACTATGTCCTTGTGTATATGATAGGTTCTCAATTTTCAGGATAAATTCACTAATGTAAAAACTTATGCTACAATTTTCAGTATGGATTATTCTGTATCAAATGGTTTCCGAAAGAATTTTGTAAGTTGTAACATGAGGTTTAATTACAGATATTTTAAGATACAGATACTACTTCCAGATGAATTATTTGGAGTACACGTGAAGAGATAAAGTTGCTAAACAAAATAAAAATAGTTCTGATCAAATCAGAATTCTATTTTCAACCCCAAAATATCATTTTTTTTAATACTAAATGTAAATTTCAGCTGTTACGTTTGTACTTAAGTAGTTTTTACATCTAATACCTTTTTACTATAAATTTTTGTACAACCTTTTCTTATAAGCATCAGAGTGCTTGGAATCAAGGACGCACCATTGACCAACTTTTATGTCACGGGTTCTTGTCGAGTATATGGTTAGCTGTCGCCTTTTGATATCTGCTGCTGCTGCTGCAATGATTCTGATCTGTAGCGCCATAAAACTCCTCCCACCAAATTATTCAGTGCATGAGAAGCCATTGGCACCACCATGCTAGAGGTTACAACAGTTGCATAACCATAAACAACCCCAACCAAAGTTGCCCTGCAACATTTTATTACAAACTCTGCTATGATTCATATGGGAACGTGCACTAAAAACCAACTGATTCATGAGCTGATAGGTACGAGTTACTCAAGGAGATGAGTACCAGATCGCGAATGAATACTTCCGCCCCCCACCCAAGTGTAGGACGCCAAAAATGGCAGATACTATCAAGACGCTCTTCCAATCGAATCCAAATAGTGGTAGCAGTGCACCACGGAAGAGTAATTCCTGAGGAACCCCAAACTAAAATCAAACATGTAACTTCATACACTTTCGGATGGAGGAAAAGGATCCATATGCAACATTGATGGATAAGATAATGGAAACTAATTTAATTTGTTACCTCGCTAAATCCAGGCAAAAAGGCTACAACCAAGTAATCAAGAGGCTGAAGTGAAGAGAGAACCTGTTTCAGAAGTCAAAGTATTATTCAACAAGATGTGTAGTCAAAAGTAAATGATGCAATCAAGAAATGAATTCAGTTGACGTCAGAGCAAAAAAGAGAAAAAAAAACGGATACTAACAACAACAGCTTTCCTGAGTTGACAATGTATAACTATGTAGAAACTTCCCTCAACAATAAATATTATATATTCTATTATCAGTCAGTTTTTGAGATGGCATAAAATTAGAGCTGCTACCTGCTGATTAGATGCTTCACTCGATTCTGCAAAGTTCGGCCATGTTTTCAATAGCAAATATCGGCATGAGGATATTAGTAGAACCAATCCAGTAATCAACTCAAGATGCCACATCTCAAAATCAACTGTACACAGAGGGGAGAAAAGAGTGATGCTCTTAAAAAAATACATGAACCATCTTGAGTGTAAGCGTTAACAGCTACGAAACCCAATAAAATATGAAGCTACGCGTCAAGAAAGCAAAAGTAAATTGAAGGTCCTTACATGATAGTTTGGAGGTGCAGTCAACTATTGGCAATCTTTCTGCTGAAGCAACGTGAGATACCTGCAGTTTGATATACAGTTGCTTTAGTGAAGCTATTCAAAGTTCCACCCACGACTTATCCCTTCACTTTAGTAAAATATCTATGTCCTAATAAGAGCAATGAGTAACTTCTACTTATTTTAAACGATTGATTAACAGCATAAACATATGTTTTTTTCAATCAGGCAAGAGAAAAATGTAGTGTTGCCCTATATTTGCTGCATTAATATATGAGTTAATATCATAGCATCCCTACATTTTGTCCCAAAATCATCTTTCCCCCTAAATTAATTTTCATTCCTAGTTGGTCCTTCAACTTTCTCCATCCATTAATTTACCCCTCTGACCGTTAAATAACTGTTAAACGATCACATGCACGGCATATGCCTATTTTATTTTTTCCAATTTTACCACTTTCTTCAACTTTATAAGCTACCCATCTCCCATGTTTTTTCATCCAAAAATCAACCACAAATTACATTAACCTCTTTACTGATCTATCAAACTTTTAACAAATTCTCCTTTAGTTTCAACAACGGTTCGGGTTTAGAAAAAATAGCAATGACCCGAGTTTAGAAACAAAAAGCAACATTTATTCATGCTGGAGAAAAATAAATATGATTGATAAAAAATAGTAACAATTCGAGTTTAGAAAAAATAGCAACATTTATTCGTGCTGGAGAAAGTCAATATGATTGATAAAAAATAGCAACGGTTCGGATTTAGAAAAAATGACAACGGTTTCGGGTTTAGAAAAAACATAACGGTTCGGATTTAGAAAAAATAGCACCAGTTCGGGTTTAGAAAAAAATAACAGTTCGGATTTAGAAAAAATAGCAGTGGTTCAAGTATAGAAAAAATAACAACATTTATTCATGAAGGAAAAAAATAAATATGATTAATAAAAAATAACAACGGTTCTGATTTAGAAAAAATAGCAACGGTTGGAGTTTAGAAAACATAACAACATTTTGAGTTTAGAAACAATAGCAACATTTATTCATGGTGGAGAAAAATAAATATGATTGATAAAAAATAATAACGGTTCGAATTGATAAAAAATAGCAACGATTGAGGTTTAGAAAAAATAACAACGATTCAGGCTTAGAAAAAATAACATTTATTCATGGTAGAGAAAAATAAATATGATTGATGAAAATCAGAAAAAGGTTCGAATTTAGAAAAAATAGGAATGGCTCGGGTTTAGAAAATATACTAATAGTTCAGGTTTAGAAAAAATGACAATATTTATTCGTGAAGGAGAAAAATAAATATGATTGATAAAAAATAGCAATGATTCGGATTTATAAAAAATAACAACAGTTGAGGTTTAGAAAAAATAGCAATTGTTTAGGTTTAGAAAAAATGGCAACATTTATTCATACTGCAGAAAAATAAATATGATTGATAAAAAACTTGCAACGGTTTGGGTTTAGAAAAAAATAGTAATGGTTCGGGTTTAGAAAAAATAGTAATGGTTAGGGTTTAGAAAAAAATAGCAATATTTATTCATGAATAAAAAAATAAATATGATTGATAAAACTGAAACTGAACCTACATGAGACTAAACCTGAACCGTTGCTAAAGGACAATTTGTCAAAATTTTGACAAATTAGTGAAAAGGGAGATACAATTTGTAGTTGATATTTAGATGAAAAAACATGAGAGATGAATAACTTATAAGGTTGAAGAAATGGGTAAAATTGAAGAAAAAATAGGCATGTACCGTGCATGTGACTATTTAACTCTCATGTGTCGGGCGTAAATTGATGGATGGAGAAAGTTGAAGAATCAAGAAAAATTAATTTAGGAAATAAATTGATTTTAAATGGGTCCTATAATATTTAAACCTGTTAATATATTAAAGATGTAGTAATTGCGCCAAAAAGAACAAAAGTACGCTTTTAAAACCGGAGCAAGAGACTCAGCTAGTGATACTTAAACATAAAGCCCACCTGCTGAATTACTACTCCCAAGACAGCTATCAAACCGGAAGTAAGAATGCATGCCTGAAGCACAGAACTCCGGGAAGGAAGAGTTATCAAGTTTCGTGTAGCTGAAGCTGAACTATCAGAATTAACATTTTTGGCTTCTTGAGTATAATTGTCTTTAGAGGAAATTCCGTTAGATACTCTTTTAAGCGGTTCTACATTTCTTCTCAATTTCTTAACTGACTTCTGACTTGCGCAAACCCTTGGATAAACATTACATCCCTGCATTTAACACATGAAAGAAACTTATCCCAGATGATAGCAAATGCATATTTTGAGAAGAAATGTAGATCATAGAATGACAATATAAGAAATCTCACACTGCATAATTTCGCAGGAAAAACATTCTGCATATCATGATTGCCAATAAACTTCCTACCTGATTACAATCAAAACAAAGAGCAATCCTTACAAAATGTCTGAAAGACGATAGCTGAAATAAAGTACAAATGATTATAATTAGAGTTTCTTAAAGGGAAAGATGAAAAAAAAAAGTATCCCTTAAATTTTAGGTCATTTGCAAGTACGCCCCTTATACTACGAAAATAACTTCTAAAGTCCCCGAACCGTGATAATTAGGCAAAAAACTCTTCTGTTAATTTTGGCCTCAATTTAATGTTAAAAGAATAGTGTAATAATCTTTGTAATCACTTAAATTTAAACATTTCCAGCAAAAACTACGTGATTTTCATATTGAAATAAGATGATTACATTATTTTATTACATATTTTAGCATCCAGCTAAGATCAAAATTAACAGAAGTCAAAGCCTCATTATCAAAGTTTAGGGGCTTCAGAATTCATTTCTAAAGTTTCGGGTTTAGTTACAAATGACATGAAGTTTAGGAAGTGTTTTTGCATTTGACTCATTCTTTGATTGGAAGATGACCATACTATTAAATTGGAGGCGTGCCACTACGGCGGATTTCCTTACAACCTCTTCAACTTATTGAAGCTTAAGTGAAGACACAGCAACCTCTAATTTCAGCAGTCTCATCCAAATGAATATCTATGCCAATGACCAAAATCAAGAAATACCCAATACGAAAATGCAAGGCACTGTCAAAGAAAGCTTGCCAAAATTATGCACATGCCCATTTGCTTAATGAAAATTGTTTGAGTCAAGCATCACTGCAAAGAGTTGAATATAAGAGAACACCTAAAAAGTTGGAACTTTTATTCTGCTGAAGACTTACTCACGAATGTAGAATTTTTATGAAGGAAGGGAAATTTGCTGGCATTGCTTGTGGCGGAGCACCAATGGTGAAAAGGGGGCACACCCATGGTTGCTGAAAGCTTCCAATTCCTAAAGGGATGATTTTCCTTGGACGCCTGTCATGTCAAATACAGACTAGCACTTCAATTGTGACCACAAAAGAAGGATAAGCAATGTAACAGAGAAGATTGAATTTCAAAGCAGTAACACAGAATATTAGCAAAAAGAGAGGAATTCAGGAAAACCGAACCTGCTCTGGTTACCGTTGGACTGTGCAGCGTTTGGTGCTCTTGAGCACCCGCGCCACTCCGCTACTCAGAGGACAGAGCAAACATAAATATCAATATCAATAATAATACCGTATATAAATGGGTTTTTCCCAAAAAGGTGCTATTTAAAAAATTCAATTGGAAAAAATGGGTTAAGATTTCAAAAATCAGAATTTAAATCTAAAACACATGGTGAATAGTCTATCATACCCCTGCAGCTATAATTTATTTCTTTTTTTCCAGGCCCTTTCTCCCTTCTCTTATACGTTTCTTCTTCTTCTTCTTCTCCTCTCTCTCTATTGCCAAGCCCGTTAATGCCCTAACCTCGTAACTCCGGGTTCTCCACCATTACTGTAGCTCCATCGTCCGTGACAGGCAATCTCTCTACGCATAAATGCCCTAACCGCGTTACTTCGGCTTCTCCACCATTACTGTAGCTCCATCATCAACGACAGGCAAGGTCCTAACCGCGTTGAACTCTGGCTTCTCTCCGACTACGCGGTACATTATCCTCGACACCAAGGTTCGTTGATTTTCGGTTGTGAGATTTTCAAGTTTTGTTATTAGTATGTGATTGGGAAAATTTTCTTGTAGGAAGAAATAGGCTTTCATGGTAAAATGGACAAATATTACATCTAATCTGTTTGAAAATAAATTATTGTTTATAAAAATATATGGTTATTGCATTTTCTATCCACGTGGTGTTGATTATCAGCATTCTGATTGACTGAGAATGAATGAAACATTTTGTCAAATTTCCTCTGATAGAGGCATTTCCTATGCAGTTTACTCTGTTATTGCATTTATATTTTATCATACTAAGTTTCATATAGTTATCTGAAAGACATAATGGAGAGAATTCAACATTTTCCATGCACTTGCTCTGTTCAGATTGTCTCATTTGCTTATTCTTGTTTAGTTTGGTCGTTACATGTTGATGATGTCTCTGTTTCTTTAGGGGTCAAACTTGTCAATGTCTTTGTTCCTGTGGCTGTGATTAGCTTATTGTTACCTTCTGTCTTAATTTGGTTATGCTATTGCTTATGTGTTGATATTGCTGAAGTACCATATGTTCGAATATTTTGCTCATTGATTATTAGCTTACTGTTATTTGCTTATGTGTTGGGTATTAATTACTAATCTATTTTGTAATTTTGACTTAGATCCTTGTTTTGAGCTATTAGCTAAGTCTTGTTGGGTTTAACTGTCCCCCAATCTGTGTCTAACGAGATTGGATCCAACTCTACCTGGTTTAATCCCCTTGGATGTAGCTCTGTTTGTGTTTATCTTATCAATTTTTTTTGTCTTGTCTAGCTTTGCTTGGTTGCTAGTCAAGCATTATTATGAGACGTACACTGTTACTTATATTGCAATGCATATTTTGAAAGTATTTACTTCGACTATTAATTACTAAACTAAAATATTTGCTAGTAGCGGAAGAATCTTTTAGTAGTTTGGGTAATGGATAAAGCTAGTGTGATGGTGATGCAACTAAATGTTTCTTGTCCCACAAGTTATGGCTTGTATTGATTTTCCATTGTGGGCTAAAAAAGGTTATAGTCATTCTAGTGTGTTTGCTTTAACGGCTTACATTCAATTAACTCATACCCTTAATTCATTTATATGGTTTGGCACACATCCACCATTCACCAAGACAATGAGTTTCTACTCAAGTCAGATGGATGTCAAATCTAAAGATTGATCCGAAACATACAAGTTGATCGAATCTCTTACAAGAAATCGACTTAACATGATGCACTGAGAAAATATTAGGATTCTTCTACAAGAATATGACTATAATCTTGTTCATTTGTTCAAAGAAGTGTTCATCGTTGTAACCTATAAATAGTTGATGTTAATCATTGTCTGACTTATTTTTTGATCTAATGGACTTTGAATGTCGAATTATTGAAAGTTGGCTTTATTTGCTCTAAAGAAAGTGCTGGATTTTAATTTTAATAGAGTGATTATTGATATCGTTGCATTTTCCCAACAACACACTCTTAAGATGAGACAAGCTACTGTTATTTCTTCCGGGATGTGCATGATTGCTTATTGTTTTATGATGTGTTAAATGTCTATAGAGTTTTCGAGGTGCATTTTGCTGGCGTGTACGTTTTTATAATTTGAATTAGATGTTTATATCTGACCAATTATACAATTAATGTGATCGTAGAAATGTATTTGCCAAGTTAAGTAAAATTGTTAACATCCATAACAAAAATGAACAAGGTAAAAACTATTTAGTTTGAGTAAGTAGTTTTTATAAATTACTTGCTCCGACCAAGTAGTTTTTATAAACTACTTGCTCCGACCAAATAATTTTTCTTAAACAACTTGTTCTGACCATGTAGTTTTTATGATTCTGGGCAAATAAAAGTGAATAAAGCAAAACCTACTTGGTTTGAACAAGTAATTTATAAAAACTACTTGCTTAGACCAAGTAGCTTTCATAATTCTGGACAAATGAAAATGAATAAAGTAAATACCATTTGGATCTACTTGCTCAGACCAAATATATGTGATAGCAATTTGATTGCCACAATGGAATTGTATTAGATACAACACAACTCTAAAACACAGTAATTAATACTGGTCATTACAATTTGTAGTTACACAGAGAGAGAAAAAAAGTTTTTTCCCCCTCCCTTACATGTTGTCGCCGAATTTCAAATTGAAGGAAGAAAAATTGATTTTTCTTATTCAATTGTTTTGAGAGCCTGCACTCAGTTCCTAAATAAATTCTCACGAGATATATTTCTGAAATTAACGAATAATTATTGATGTGAAGAAAATTTTGGGAAATTGGTTCTTGTAGATCGTACTTGGATTTTGGTTCTTGAAGATCAAGTTTGAAATTGGATCTTGAAGTTTGAAGAACGTGAAAAATGAATACAAGGATTCCACCAATTCAGAAAATGTCCAATACATCGCAATGGTAAAAATCGTTTCAACCGTTTTCTATTCGTTTCAATATTTGATATACATGATCGTTTGTTGTTTTGATTTTTAATTATTCAAGTCGATTAAATAAGTTTTAGAATTTTTTTTGATATTTCGCTCACGAATCGTTCGTGGTTCAAACTGATTTTTCTACAATTTTAAAACCATCGATCCATCAATTGGTATCAGAACCATAGGTTCTTTATTATGCATATAGATATTTGAAACGAACGTATCAATGAATTTGTTGATATAGACATATATTTGTGTATGGTAGATTCAAATATGTTTGAATGTGTTATTTGATTGGATCCCCATCTTATTGGCTCTAGGCATTTTTACTTTCAATTTAAAATTGATGTACGTCAGATTTGAGGCATAAAATTTATGTAATTTATTTTATTGCCAAAGTTGTAATTTTTGATAAATTTGATGTAATATCGCCGCCGCCTCGAAAACCGTCAGAAAATGCCATTCGCCCAAAGTTGCCGCCATCAGAAAACAGTCGTCGGAAAAGTCATGGAAAACTACCGCCGGAAAAGTAGTCGGAAACGTCAATGGAAATTCACCGGAAAAGTCACTGGAAAGTTACAACACCATCTCCTACTGTCCACTGCCGTGGCCTGCTTGGTGACTAGGGTTTATGAAAAATTCTAAGCGATAACAATTAGGGTTTAAGAAATCCTGTGATATTTTGCAAAAATCCTAATCTTATCTTTTATTTTTAATATTTTGAATTTTGAATTTTGATTTTTAAATGGATAAAAGATAATTAAAGTTCAAAAAATATAATATCATATATTTAAAAAAATAATTACCTATTTTATCTTTTGAAATATGATTTTAAAAGATAATGATCTTTTTTTATCCTTTTAACTTTTAGATTTTGAATTCAAAAGATAATTATCCATTTTATTTTATCCATAATTTTTAATTTTAAAGATAATTATCTATTTTTATTTTATCTTTTGAATTTTAAATTTTAAAAGGATTGTAATGAGATTATTGTCCTTAATTAAAAGATTTTGATTAAAATTTAAATTTTCAAGTTTTGAAATTTAAAATTTGAAATTTGAAATTTAAGATGGGAATGAACATTTGTAAAGAGTTACAAATTGGTGGGATTCCTGAAGCACAAAGAGACAATTACAGACGGCGTGAAAATTAGTATTTAAATTAATTATAATTGAATTATTATTCTTTTGTGGGTTGTAACTAGAAATGAGCAAATAAGGAGGTTAATTTTGAATGGATGATTTATTATTAATCTCGCATAATCATATACATGCCATATAGGAATAAGGATATGCTAATATTAAAATGTCATGTAGCATGTACATGCATAATTGTAGTTTAATTTATAATGAATTATAATTTAAATATAATGTGAATTTTATAATAGTTATACATTTGGAAAATTTTACTGACACCCCTCTAGATTTAGAAATACCACTCACACCCCGTAGTTAGATTTTCTGTTAAAATATTAGTAAAAGACAACAATACCCCTTACTGAAAACCAAAATAACCTTCAACTTTTACTTTGATTAAAAACAATTTTACTTTCCTTCATTTTTCACCATTTCTCTTTCCCGAACAAGCTATAATCCCTTACCCAAACCCAAATCTGAGTTTCTTGTTCGCCGATGGTCGTCGAGCTCGGTGCTATGCGCGGTGGAGCTTAGCGCTGCGCGAGTGGTGGAGCTCGGTGTTGCGCGAGTGGTGGAGCTCGGTGCTGCGTGTGGTTTCCCTCCTATTTTGCGATCGATCGGCTACCTTTCTACTAACATTTTTTGCTCGATTTTACCCCGTTTCTGCAATCTATTCTTACCCCGTTTCTGGGTTGATATTGACAGAGTTTTGTTCTTAATGTTTAGCAGAAATTTTACCTACTTCTCTAATTTAATATCAATCTCAATTCTGATTTGTTGTGCTTTTATGTTTACAATGGTCTTCCTTTGCTCCTGATGAATTCACCTAATTGCTTATTCTGTTTGTTGTGCTTTTATGAATGGTTATTGTACTAAAAGGTTGTGGATTTGGAAAGAAAGAATTTGGTTCTATAATTTTGGAAAGAATTTGGTTCTATATTCGATGAGGATTTTAATATAGATTTTGGATCCTCGCACAAAGAGAGAGAGAGAGGCTGGCAGTTTGTGTTGTGGCTCACGAAGGTGGCAGTTCACGGGGTGGCAGATCGTGAGTGGTAGTTCGTGGCTTTGATGTGGGTGGAGGAAGGATAAGGTTATTTGGGGAGAAGTCACAGGGTATGTGTTCTAGGGCTTTCAAATGAAGATGACAAACTGAGGTTGTTTTGGTAATTTGATGTTATTCACTGAAGGGTATTATTGTCAACATAAGATCTAACTATCAGGGTGTGAGTGTCCTTACTTAAAAATCTTAGGAGGTGAGTGATATTTCTAAACTTAGAAGGGGTGTGAGTGTCATTTAAGTAAAACTTAGAGGAGTGTCAATGGAATTTTCCCATAAATTTTAAACTGAGATTTAAATTTTATAATTTCTTAAACTTATTTTTTTCAAATTAATAAAGAGTTATAATTTTTGAAAAAACAACGAAAATTATATTTTTTCAAAAACTAAGTGGAAATGTCGTTTACGTTGAAACGTTCCCAAGGTCTTCAACGCAAACTTGATCGTGGCACGTGGAATGATTTAGAGCAGCCCTAACGGTCCTCTCTTCAAGGGGAGAAACTTTAGAATCGTGTCGTTTTGAGTCATCGAGTTGCTTAAGAAGCTAAAGCTTTTCAAAGAAGTAGTGAGGCAGGACCGTCTTTAGATAGACTCTTAGTTCATAACAACCTTTAAAATTGATGCGTTGATTAAACACTTAGATCAGAGCACATCAGAATCCCTCATGGGGGCTAATCAATGAGGCTAAGGTGACCAAAACTATTGCTGATTGGTTAAGCTACATGTAGTAACATGTTGAGAAGCGTTAACCAAACGAGAGGAATCTCGATGCGATAGGAGATAGCTTGGACGTTGTCCTTAGATGAGAAAAGCTATCGTTGTTGAACGTAACATCATGAAAGAAATATTTTTATTAGATTTTTAAATATTTAAATATTTGCATCATGCATCATATTTTTTTAAATGATTGAGTGTTTATTTACACCGTTTTATTTATTATTTTTAGTAATCAAGTCGTTATCCTCACTCTCAACTATCTTAAACGTGAATAAATTTACTGGTGAAAATTACGTAGATTGAAAATGTAATCTTGATATCGTGCTGACGATAGAAAAACACAAGTTTATGATCACCACCCAGTGTCCCCTTGAGCCAATTGATGAATCGACTCAAGAGGAAAATGATGCTTATACTTCTTTGCTGCGTTTTGATGAGATCACTAAGTGCTACATCTTGGCTTCTGTTAGCAATGTGTTGCAACAACAACATCAAAATATGGAAAGTGCTGCTGATGTGATGTTGAACACCATTGAAATGTTCAGAGATCAGGGTTGTCAAGCCAAACAGGCAGCTGTGTGAAACTTCATGAACTACGGAATGAAACCTGGAACTCCTGTTAGAGAACATATGATGCTGATCATTAGTTATCTGAATGAGATGAATATCATGAGTGCTGAGGTTGATGACCAGTCACAAGTTGATATGATCCTTAAGACTTTGTCTGACACTTTTGAGAATTTCAAACTTAATTATTTGAGGAATAAGTTAAGGTACTGACTTCCTGAGCTGATGAAGGTACTACAAGCTGCTGAGACCTTATTTCTGAAGGGTAATAGGAAGACTGGAGAAGCCAATTTTACTGAAAGTAAGTCTTCCACCTCTGAAGCAGAACTCAAAAGTTACGAAACCAAGGGCACTGCAAAAGTGGACAAGTCGAAATACAAGTGTCATCATTGTGGTGACTCTAGTATTGAAAATGCAACTGCCCAAACTACTGCAAGGATTTGAGATCTAAATGTATAGTACTTGTTACTGAGACCTGTTTGCAGCCACTAACCTTATCTATTGTTCCCTGTAAGGGTTCAGGAAAATTAGAAGGCTTGACGAGAGCGAGTTCAGATTCCGTTGGAGAAAAGAAACACTAGTATCGGCTGTATCTATGAAAACTATTAAATTGTCATTTGATAACAATTTTATAGTTTTACGTGATGTTTATTATATCCTAGGTTTTTGGAAGAACCTTACTTTAGTAGTTAGTTTAATTGAGCAATGATTCAATTTGATTTTCATTGATAAAGATATTGATATTTTTAAAAATGATTGTTTAATTACTACTACACATTTGATAAATAAACTGTTTTACGTAAAACCAATAGTTCCAATGATATGTGACACTGAAATAAAATGTTGATTCACAAAGGGATGGTACAAGGTTGAAGTCTGACTCAACTGATCTAACCTTATTTGTGACACTAACGCCTTGGGCATATTAGTCTGGACATGATTAAAAGACTTGCAAAGCATGGTACTTTGTAAACTTTAAGTGTGTGATCACTATCCACATGTGAATCTTGTATAGAAGGTAAAATGATAAAAAGATGTTTTTCAGTGAAGGGTGAAAGAGCCACTCAATGCCTCGAACTCGTACATAGTGATGTATGTCAGTCATAGAATGTTCAAGCAAGAGGAGAGTATGAATACTTCGTAACTTTCAGTGATGGCTACTCACGTTTTGGTAATGTTTATCTAATGCGCAAAAAGTTTGAAACTTTTGAAAAGTTCAAAGAGTAGAAGGCTATAGTTCAGAAGCAATTAGAAAAGCAAATGAAAACACTACGATCTGATCGAGGTGGAGAGTACTTGCTAGGAGAGTTCAAAGGTTTTCTTAAGGAAAAAATGTATTCTTTCTCAACTTACAACATCTGCACTCCAGAACAAAATGGTGTGTCAAAGAGAAAGAATCAAACTCTGATGGATATAGTTATATCCATGATGAGTTACTCATCCCTCCTAGATTCATTCTGGGGATATGCCTTGGAAACAACATCATATATTCTGAACCAAGTTCCGACGGTGCCTGGCACGCCATATGAAAGATGGAATGGATGAAAGTCGTCGGTTAACCACCTTAGAATATGGGGGTGGCCAACACATGTTCTGAAATTGAAGATAGACAAGTTGGTCAATCGATCACAATTATACATGTTTGTAGAATATCTTAATGGAACGAAGAGATACATCTTTTATAGTCCAACTGATAAGAGCACGAATGCTCATTTTCTTGAGGAAGACTATATAATAAGTGTGAAGCCGAGAAACACTCTTGTGCTAGAGGAATTATTGAGTGTGAGGACACCGACTCCCGAATCAGGAACTGTTTTTAATTCAATAATGGAAGAACCACAACAGGGGCCAGAGCCTATGGAGCCTCGATGTAGTGAGAGGGTTGTGAGACAGCCTGACAGGTACATGTCTTATGGAGATGCCTTAACAACAGTCTCAGATAAGGATCATGAATAACCCATTTCTTACTCACAGGCCATGGCAAGTCCTGAACCAAACCTATGGCAAAAAGCCATGAATGTTTAGATGCATCCGATGTACTCAAACACAGTCTGGGAACTTGTAGGGTGCAAATGGATTTATAAGAAAAAGAAAGGTCCGGATGGGAATGTGGAGACATTCAAAGCTAGACTAGTAATCAAGGGCTACACTCAAAAGGAAGGTATAGACTATGAGGATGCCTTCTCGCCGGTAGCCGTGATTACATCTAAATTCTCATATCCATTGTTGTTGCCCTCGATAATGAAATCTGGTAGTTGGACGTCAAAAGTGTTTGAATGACAATCTTGAAGAGCACATTTGTATGACTCAACCAGACAGGTTCATGGAAAAATGTCAAGAGGGCAAGGTTTACGAACTGCTTAAGTCCATTTATGGAGTTAAACAAGTGTCACGGTCTTAGAATATTAGATTCGATGAGACCGTCAAGAACTTTGATTTTGAATAGTTAGTGGACGAACCCTGTGTGTATAAGCTGATACATGAAGGGAAAGTGGTTTTTCTAGTCTTTGTACGTATATGATATTTTACTTATTGGAAATGATGTAGGAAAATTATCTGATGTCAAGATTTGACTTGCAAAGCAATTTATTTGAAGGATTTAGAGAAGCTGCATTTGACTTAGGTATTCAGATCTTTCGAGATAAGAAGAACAGACAATTGACACTGCCTTAAGCATCTTATATGGATAAGGTGATGGATCGCGTCAATATGCAAGACTCCAAGAAATGATATCTTCATTTCAGACATGGAGTCAGTCTCTTCAAGGAGCAGTCTCCCAAGACTCCTCAAGAAGAGGAATACATGAGAAAGATTCCCTATGCCTCAGCCGTAGGAAGTCTCATGTACGCGATGCTTTGCACTAGGTTAGACATTTGCTATTCCGTGGGCATGATGAGTCGTTTCCAATCTAATCCTAGAATCGAGCATTGGAATGCCGTCAAACATATCCATTAAGTATCTGAGGAGAACAAAGAACTACATGCTCGTGTATTCAAGTACTGACCTAAATATGATGGGGTATACTGATTCTGATTTTCAAGCAGACAATGATTCTAGGAAGTCCACTTCAGGATTGATGTTCATCCTGAAAGGTGGAGCAGTTATATGGAGAAGTATCAAGGACTCTTGCATTGCTGATTCTACCATGGAAGCTGGTGGCAGCTTGTGAAGCTGCTAAGGAGTGTATGGTTTTGAAAGTTCTTGAAGATTTTGGAAGTTGTTCTAGAAAGCTGATAAGCCCATGACACTTTATTGCGATAACAGTGGGGTTGTAACAAACTCGAAGGAACCAATGAGCCACAAAAGATCCAAACACCTAGAGCATGAGTATCACCTGATTAGAGACTTTATTCAGCGTGGAGACGTTGTAGTAACACACATATCGACGGTCAACAACTTGGCAAATCCATTCACGATGACTTTAAGTGGTAAAGTTTTTTATGGTCATCTGGAGGGTATGGGGATACGAGATTGTACACTTCTACTTCAGTCCAAGTGAGAGATGGTTGGAACTATGTCCATAAGGTAGAGTGTAATAACTATTTATGTGTATTTAATTAATTCTCAGATATTTTATATTACTGAATTTAATTAATAAATAAAAAATTTTCTTTAATTAAAGTGTGTTTATAATTTACTCAAGTCTTGGAACTATTATCAATGTAAGAAGAGTAAAGACATATGAGTCTTCCAGACAAACTCTTCCGAAATAGTTCAGAAAAATTATTCGTAGTCTTAGGATCGACAGGGCAATTGAATCAGATTACGACTATTAGGTTGAACCAATGGATGCCAGTCTTGGAGCATGGGAGTGAAGACTTAAATGGTTAACCTAGACGTGTTATGGAACATGTTAAAGAGACTGGTAACAAATTAGTTTAGAGCAAAAACTGTTTATTTAGCTCTAAATCTAATTGTTACACCTTAAGGGTATTTTTGAAATTATCTTAATTCTGAGGTGAATACGTAGCTTGACTTAGTTACTTGCGATCTTTGATATCTCAAATGGGTGAATTCATTTTGGCGGACAATATCTTGGCTGTTGAGTTCGTAATTCAACTATGTTGAAGTTATGTGATTCACATGTATGGAAATTTGTGGTTGGATTGCGAAAGCAACAATATCATCTTATGCTTTATTGATGTATGTGTGAATAAATAAATCGGGCATGATATTCAATGAATTGAGTCATTGATTAAGACTTGTGAATTGTACGAGACAATTCACTATTATGTCTTTCTTATTCACAGCCAATAAATGAGTTAAGAAAATAATAACAAGAGGGGTAAAACGAAAATTTTACACCCCGCTCTTGTTATTGATATTCGCGATGGGTGATATGTTAAATTATTCTGTGGACCGTGAAATAAAATAATTTATTTGCACTAACAAAAAATGTGGCGCGCATGAGTCGAGAGTTGATTCGACATCGAAACTATAATGCAGTGGTACGATGTCAGGATTAAATAGTTAATGATTTATAAAAAAAATTCGTCGGATATTTGAATTCTATAGATTTGTTCATGTGGGCCCATTCGGTCTCAGGAAAGCTCATGAGAACAGGAATAGAAAAAAATGATATCAGTTGGACCAAAATATATTTTGGTGTCAATGTGTATTTCCTACACTCATATGTGATAGATGTTGTCACTTAATTAGTTAAATGTTATTAATTATATTGAAATTAATTTATTTATTATTTTATAATTATTGGATAATTAGTAAATAACAAAAAAATTAATTAATTGATAGAGATCAATTAGGTTTATCAATTGGATTGATGAATTTTGATACAACACAATTTCTAAGAGAATATATACAAAATTCGGCCATTGTGGTTATTTTGGGATTAATTTTCAGAAATTTAAAATACAAGGGTATATTTACAAATTCTTAAAATTAATAACTATGTATATGTGATAGCAATTTGATTGCCACAATGAAATTGTATTAGATACAACATATCTCTAGAACACAGTAATTGATACTGATCAATACAGTGTGTAATTACAACATATCTCTAGAACATAATAATTAATACATGTTATTGCCGAATTTCAAATTGAAGGAAGAAAATTTGATTTTTCTTATTCAATCGTTTTGAGAGATCACACTCAGTTCCTAAATAAATTCTTACGAGATATATTTTTAAAATTAACGAGTAGTTATTGGTGTGAAGAAATTTTGAAAAATTGGTTCTTGAATATCGTACTTGGTTTTGGTTCTTGAAGATCAAGCTTGAAGATTTGGATCTTGAAGTTTGAAGAACGTGAAGAAGAAATACAAGGATTCCACCAATTCAGAAAATCTCCGATACATCACAAATGTGAAAACTGTTTCAACCTTTTTCTATTTATTTCACTATTTGATATGCATGATCGTTTGTTGTTTTGGTTTTTAATTATACAATTTGATTAAAAAAGTATTAGAAATTTTTTTGATACTCCTCCCATGAACCATTCGTGATTCAAGCTTGTTTTTCTTTAATTTTAAAACCAATGATCCATCACTTTGAAGAATAGTTTTTTTCACATATATGTAAAAACATTTACAATTACCAAACGACACACTATTATGACTGAACTTCTTTAGGAGGATGAAGTGACATCGATTCCTTATAAGTTTGTCAAGTGCCGTCTATCGTGACACTTGCTAAACCTAATCACACATGTCTCCTCGCCACGTAATCAAACCCTTAATATTTTCTATCTTTCAGCAGGTCACTTAGCTTTTGGTGGAAAAACTTTGACGGCTCTTAGTTCATCGGGGATATCCAGTATATTTGATCACCAAAGAGATGAATTGGTTCGGCATAGACTGCGATGAACGTTTCTGCAGTATAATAATTTGAGTATAATGAATAAGCTAGAATGTAGCTCTTCGGGCAGCTGCCAATGCATACCAACATGGTATGTAACACCAAAACTAAACTTGCATTCAATTATTTGTTTAATTGATAATCGTTGCATCAAATTCTCATGATTATTGATTTACTATTTAATATGAATTAATTAAATATTTTACAGATGAACTCTTCAAGTTGCTCTAACTACTTAAATGTTCCTAAGTTAAATTTTAAAGTGATTTATATTGATTTTTCGTAATTATTTATCGATGTTGATAAGTACTGAGTAAATTGATTATTTGAGTATGTAAACAATTATTCAAATAAAGAAAAATAAAATTTATGGTAACGAATCAGATTTTGGATGATTCATCATGCAACCTCTTTGTTAATTCTATATGATGATTGTACAAATTTTTACGTTGGTTGGTCGTGTACTATATTTTCTTAATTGTTTCTTTTAGCCAAAACAATCTTTTTGACCATGCAATTAGATTTAAATATGCTGTGCATAATAGTGAATTAGAAAGTGATTGTGGTAAGATCCTATTTGCGTATGATCATCTCTCCAATTTTCCCTCATCTCATAAATCAAAATCATTTGAAGTTGGACTCTTTTAATTCCCCTTTTATCGCCAACAAATCAATCTTTTGTTTGAATTTTGGGAACCATTTGTACGTCTCTTCTGTTATCACACAAAAAGAAAGAAAAAAGAAAAGAAAGAGTGATTTGGCAATCTCTAATCTCCTAAAGATTTGCCAACAACTTAAAAACTGCCATCACTTTAACCCTGATAGCTAATTATATGTAAACATCCTTAACCTAGCCGACTTTGGGCTCAAAGTACGTACCGTCATTCTCATCACTACGGATTGATTGTCCCTACCTAACTACATGGTAGTGATCTAGGGAGCGCAATTGCTAGAGCACGAGAATGAATAGTAATGATTTCGGCAAGAGCAGCGAATTTTCTATGATGCCTACACATTGAGAAAGAAAAATAGTTTTTTGGTCCTTTGTGCTCCACCTCGCTTCCACCGCTACACAAGGCTCCTTAGAAAGATCTACAATTTTGACTAACCCTCACTAACAACGCCATTTCCACGAAGGAGACCTTGTTTGGTTTTCCTTTTTATCTTTCCATCAACAATAGTTGTATCTAAGTCTCATTACTAAGTGAGACGAGAATGGAAAAAAATCAAGGTGTTTAGAGAGAGTTCAAGTTTTAAGCAATATATGCATGTTATTTAAATCTCAAGTCTATCTATTTTTCTTAGTTTGATTCTTGATGGGTTTAGTACTATAATATGAACATATATTAAGAGGAAACAAATAATCGATTGAGGTTAGTATAAACCTAAAGTGATTTCTTTTATGCTTTTAGTGTGATTCCTCAAAGTTCAACGTTTTATTATATGAAAAATATATTATTTCTAGTAACTCTTATTGAATGATTCAATTTACAGAGATTATGTATTCTCGGAAGTACAAAATCTTTAACTTTCTTATTCTTGATTTTATAGTGTTCAAGGATGAAATAATTAATGGTAAATGAATATGATATTTTTTCATGTTTAAAATATTAAAAATCGAACCTTGAATAATTTATATGCAACATACTACTATGCACTTACACATGTGAGATAAATTGCCTAATCCTATTAATTATTTGAGTTTGTTGTAATGATTTATTGCATTCACGAGTTAATGGGTTAAAGCTTAACTTTCATGTCTGTATGATATTTTATTTGTATGAAAAGACTTCTTTTCAAGTTCGAACGAAAACAAGATTTTAGTCATAGTTTTTTTTTTCAAAAACTGTATTTTCTGACAGCTTATGAAGTGAGTAGAATTTCTCTAAACAAATGAACTCGTCTAAATCCGAAACTTTTATAGCATGATTTTAAGTTATGGATCCATATACTGTTAAAATTTCAGAAAATCTTGACATGATTTTACATGTCTAAAATTTCGTCAAACAATAGAGTTTGCTGTAATTTTTCTTAAAAACTATCAGAAAGAGGTTTTATGAATTCTAAGGATTTGTTTTAGGTTTATTCAACCAAAGAATTTATATTGGTGTTTTTGATAACTTTCTAAATATGGTCGTTAAGGTTTGATATTAATGAATATATGTTGACTGATGAGAATGTTTGAGAAAGTTATGTTTTACCGAAAGAGTCATCAAAATTATATATATAATATTTAGGCTCACCAAATCATGTTGAACTTGTTATTCATATAGATTTTAGTTTGAATTAAACATGCTACTATCATTAATGTAATATAATGTTCGAGTTAAAATAAAAAGACCCTGTTATGAAGTTTATTAGATTTTAATAGTTTTAATGTTAGTTTTGTGAAGAAATAAAGAGTGTGCTATTAAAGAATAAGAACTCAAATCAATTTTAGGTTTTCTTACGTGTACTATTTAGGGTTCTTATTCTTGATTAAAGACTCAATTTTCACTCTCTACCTTATATATCTTAAACAGTTAAGTTTGTAATTTATCTTCAATAACTATTTGAAGAATTTATAAAATATTTTAATGCGTTAAAAAGTTTTCGGCACCCGGAGCATTGGCGACTCAAAGTATTCTGTATTAATTTGGTTTTGCTAAGGACGTCAGGTAAGTAGAATTTTACGCATACTTGAGTGTTTATTATACGCTGAAAATTATGATGAGTGATTGTATGTCGTGGTGCTCTCGTTTGATTCATTGTATGTGAATCACACATATGTGATCATTTCTCTTGCGTGATTTTACGCTTAATTTTATATTATTATACTATTAATGATGTGTATATATATCGTTGCAATAAAGAATGTGAATATGTGCATACGATTACACATTAAGGTTTATAAAATGAAAATAATAAATAAATAAAGATTTAAATATTAATGTTAATGAATGATCGTATGCCTTGTCCAGCAATACAGCTAAGGGTCCGATAGTCGAACATGTTTCCGTAATAATGACCCATCACCTCTGATTGGCTAAACATTACACACGTGAGCTCGCGAGTAAAGTAAAGAAAGGAAGGTGATCAAAAGAATGCATGGAAAGAATGTAATGCTGATGCAACGAAAATATTGCGATATAATGATTTATAAAGTGTAAGTCAAGCTTATGTTAATGATTTAAATAGATTGGATGGGCATGTGTTTACTATGTGTAATACCCCAAGCAATCGTTGTGTATCGATTCCGTAAGCCCTTGAATTTTCTCCTTCTCTCTTTCAGTTTTTCTCCTATTTCTCTCTTTGATTCTTCACTCCCATGCTCTGCTTTTCTTTGGTTCTCTTTTATGGCTGGATCATTTTCTTTGGAATGTAGTTGTTCGTCTTCGTTGCTATTGTCATTGGTAAGCATTGCTTTTCTTCTTCATCTTTCTTTCGCTCTTCCTTTCTTGGTCTCTGTATGAACTGCAGCTGGGTTTGCGACCCAGTTGGTTTTGACCCGACTCTACCTAAAAATCTTTCAATCTGAACCGGTAAAGCCAACCCAGACTAAACTGGTTCAACCCAACCGGACCGAACTAGTCTAGCTCAGTAGAACTGATCTGGTTCGCACCGAACGAACCTAGTTGAACCGATCCGCACCGCTCGATCAGATCATTACCCAATTTATTTTTCATCATTCCGCCATTGTTCGCTCTTCTAATTAATTAAATAATGTTAGTTATTATCTGAATATTTGGTGATATGGAATCTGTGAATTTCAGGTCAATAGTTGCTGAATTTTATTCATATCAATAAATATAAGTGGACTTATGTAGTACTTTGATTCATAAATCATGACTATAGCTTATTTAATTTAATATTACTTTATTAAGTTCTTTTTGTTGCTATCAAATGTTTTATTTATTTTTTCATATCATGATAAAGTTAATTACTATGTTACGTATGATTACATTTTCAGTTTTACACACGTTAGATATAATGTTTATGTTCATGAATAAGCTACATGCTAGTCAAGAATATAAGATACCATGAGTCATGAAATTAAATCAAGTGAAATGATAAATAAATAAAGAGTAGACTTAGACACATTCCTTAGTTATAAAGTAACAAGACTGTTCACGTCATATTATCAGCTATACGGTTGGGTGTCACCATGTTCATGTTAGCGTCCTTAAGGTTCAAATAACCTTAAGTGACACCAGCTTCAGGACACTAATTCCGTCATGTTCATGTTACAAGTTGAAGTCTGAATTAGTTTTGGTTAGGTTGTTAATTGGGGAATATGTCTAGTCGAATTATGATCAGACAAGTTACAAGTACAAGTTCAAGTTACATGATATCTATGAATTCAACTATGTTAATTACAAGTACTTTATGTGATTTAATAACCAAGTGAATATGTTGAATTATATTTGCATGAGTTACTTGTTTATGTTTATGACATGTGAAGCTTATTAGTATGTAAGTTTACTTACTAAGTATTTCAATATTTACTCCCTCATAGATGATTGCGTTGCAAGTGATGACGAGCAGTAAGAGTGAGGGGCTGTCATAGTCAGCGAAATTTGGAAATTTTCAATTATTCATGATTATAAGACATTAGAAAGATATTTTTCGTTAAGTACAGTTAATACACAAATTTATAAATTTTCATGTTTTATTTTACGTTTATATGCTTAAGTTTTCATGTCACATGGATTTTTCACATTGACTTTATTACATATTTAATACAACATTTATTATAGTTTATTGAATAAATATTTTTATATAACTTTAGGCATCCACTATATAATGTTAAAGTTAGGATAAAATTACAATTTTTAATTTGAGGATTTTCTTAAAATTAGGGTTTCATTTGAATTATGAAATTATATGTATGTTTAACCCTTGAGGATTAGACACTACAATTTGGTATCTATAGATTCTGTAGACATTTCGTAACAAAAAGTATAGCACTCGCTCACTCTGCTCCTCCCTCACCTTAAAGGTCAGGTACGTATAAGATGATTGTCTCAAATATCGAATAAGTACGTCTATGTTGTTATGTTTACGTATGATATGTTTATGTCACACTTATGTATGATGCATGTGATAATATTTAAACACGTACAATAAGTTTTGAGTTTCATCATAGTACCGTGATGATTTCCTCAAGATGTGACAATAATGATTATGGTTGTTTGCCATTGAATATGTTTAGCAATGAAGGCTTCATAATAATAAGAACTTAGCATTGAAAGATCATTATTACAATTTTGACTTTAGATGACAGTTACATCTTTGATACAATGACAACTCTATAAAATCTATCAAAGTGAAATAGTGTAGGGTGGAGTAATTCGGGTAAGATGACAGATCAAAATTAGCTATCATAAATGTGTTCTCTACTATAACAATGGGTAGTCAATATAACTTCTTATTATGGCAGTTGAAAAAAATCTGTCATTGTTTTATGGTGTAAAAAAATTTACTATTTACCTCAAAGTTCATTTTATTTACAAAAATGTCACACTATATAATCAATCTAAATCTAATTTTACTTTTACTCTGTCATTTTTGTCTTCTCGGCGGCCGTCTCTAGTTACTCTATCCCTTTCCCTCTACTCTCCCTCTCCCCCCCTCTCAATCAAAACTAGAATTTCTCACAAATGCCCTAATAGCTTCGATTTAGACATGAAGTCAGCGTACCTGAGAATCCCTCATTTTCATTCTTTTATCCTTCACGTTCTTCACGAGCGCAGACCCTCACCTCGAATCCTAGATAGTCTTTTTCCCCTTCTCATTCCTTCTTAATTTCTTCAGAATAGCTCGAGCTCGACGCCTACACTTCGACGAGGATAAGTTCATACCTCCTCCCACATCTTCATTCTGTCCGAATCCAGTCCAGAGAAGCTCCATGCCTTCACTTCAATGGTGATAGTTTCAGAGCTCCTCTCCCAACACAAGCTTTCATTCTGTCCAGATCTAGAATAGCTCACTCCTTCATTTTATCCATTGATGCATACAGTAGATCTTAGAGGAGAGTGATGCCTAAACGTAAATAATAGCATCTTGATGCCTCGACGCCTTGATGCCTCGACGCCTTGATGCCTCGATGCTTGAGATAGAATTCTAGATCTGCGTAATACTTATTTAGTACTGGTTTAGTTGGTACATTTAGATCTTTGTAATATTGATTTAGTTCTAATTATAGTTGATTTAGTTGGTTTATATCTTTTTGGATCTAATTTAATTGCTCATTGCTGAGTCTTGTGGATGTATAATCTTTTGTTGTAATGTTTATCTTAATAGCCTTGAATAACAGGACTTCTGAACCTGGTTTTGGATGGTCTTTTGATGTTTATTTTTATATTGTTCTGTATTATTTATATTTTTAATTTGTTGCTATATATTACTGGTCATGACAGAGTGCAATGGAATATGTATTCGGTTCAACCTTTATTTGCTAAAATACTGATGCTGCAAAAGAGGTATATTGTTTCTTTTCTAAGTTAGAGTAATATTTAGTTCAATTCTTTGTGGTGATTTTCAATTTAACGATTGGATGTTCTGAAGTTTGTTGCCATTCTATGTTCACATATGTAGCTGCATTCTGATACATACATGACTAGTCTTGATGGTCTAATTTAGGATTTTGGTTTCTTTAAGTACATTTTTAAGATGGAATGCATGTGGATACTTGATGGGTTTAGGACTTGACATTTCAATCTGTCTCTATGGCCTCAACATGCATATATTCCATTACTTATTGTCTTCATGTTCCACATTAAAGTATTATGGATTAGTTTATAGTTTTAACTTAAAAAAAATTGGAAGAATTTTGGTATAAGTTGGAGAACTTTAACTAGTGCTCTTTCAAGTCTGTTGGTTGGCAGCCTTGAACTCAGATATCAATTGCCGTGAACAATTAAATGTTAGATCCATTTTAACTTGGCTGGCATGAATTATATTGTATCATGACCATTTTGGAAGTTAGTATAACATGTACGCATTAGGGATGCCATTTTTAGGTGATAATATGTTGGCCTTTATGATTTATCTCATGTTTCCTAGAGATTTCATGAAGTAAATAATTTGGGTTGCGACAAAACCCAAAAAGTAACATAGTGAGTATGTGATGCTGCTTCTTGATACCTGTAACTCAAGTGATAGTTTATGATATATTTCCCTTCCTTCCCAAATATGATTTATTGATATATCTTGTTTCTTTTGCATTTTATAGGTTACTTTAGATAAGGATGTTCGCATTCCAAGTGTCACCCTTGAAGGTGATATCTTTTATCCAAGTGGTCTTCTAATTGGTGGAAGTCGCAAGTATACATCATTACTTTTGTTTCTTCTGAGTTGAATTTATATGTTATATTGTTACTACGAACATATAAGTCGATGGCTCCACTCCCAAAGATTAGCTTACTTGTTTTATGTTATACAATGTCCAAGCGATAGTGGTTGTTGTTTACCTTGAAAAAGTAGCGCACTCCACTGAGTGGATAGAGCTAATATCATTATCGTGTTATAAGTTGAGCTTGAATGCTATCGTAGTAGTATAAACTTTCTAGTTCTAGCTACTTAGCTTTATATGACAATCTGGCTTCATAGGGGTGGTGGTGATCTGTAGAGGTAACTTCATGATCTCACTGGGGCTGAAGCAAAACTAACCATACATCAGAAGAGATGGTCTAAAATCAAAGCAAACGTAGACCTTTATTTTATTTTCTCTGATGAATTAGAAGGAAAGATGTATAATTATTCTTGGTAGTGGTACATTTTAGACACAACTACAGCTCGAATATGTTGAGGTATATATTTTACTTGTTTGCGACTGTCTTTATTTATAACATTGAGTGTAAGAGCCTTTATCAAGAATCTCATATGATTGTTATTTCCAACTCAAAAATAAAGAACACTTTAAGTGTTGATGATGAATGCAAATAAAATACTAGCATTTTATATGAAATGCTTCTTCATTTGCCACAACAAATTTGTCCAAATCTAATTGTTGCTGAATACTCTTGCCTTAAATCTTTTAATAAGAATAAATTTATTTCTTTTGTTGCTAGTTCATGCCTCTTCAGAAAAAGTATACAGACTTGAAGAAACAATTAAAGCTAAAACTGTATGATCTTTCACTATTTCAGGGAAGAGTTGAGCAAAATGAGCATTATAAGGTTAGTTTTCTCTCTCTCTCTCATAATCGTCAACCCTGTGTCTAAATCATTATCGTCTCTTAGCTTAAACTTTGAATGTTTGTATTCTATTACTTTACTTTCTTTTCCCTTTGATACTATCTAGCTTGGTGAATTAGTAAAGAAGATTGAGCACGACCTTGAAGAAGCAAAATCTGCTGCAAAAGAAAAGGCATGTGTTTGGGAACTGCTTCATAAATATTTGGGGTTTCTAATTAACTATGGCATGTGTTTGGATGAAGCCTTTAGGACTGTACATCTGTGAAATAAAAAAAGGAGTCCAACTGTTATAAAAGTTGATCTCAAGAGTCGGGTCTAGAGCAAAGAACCACTCTTTAAGGAAAGTTCACTACTTTTGCTGGTTCTTAGGCCATTATAAGGTAAATAGCCCTGACTTGGTTGAAAACGACACAAGAACATGGATTTATCTCCCTCTTTATGCATAATGTTTCTGAAGAGCAGTGAAAATATATATCCTCTTTTCATCCGTCACCCTTTCGTTTCTTCTTTATGGAATCGATTGAGGTCGAAGCTTCATTTGAGTTGGGTTTTCTTTTCAAGTTTCCAGAAAAGCTCATGATATTGTGGTGCACTAGTGTAACTACTATTTTGTGGTGTCTTTGGTCTGAGCGGAACATGAAGAATTTTTAGGATTCTATCGAGGATTTGGAGTTCTTATGGTATAAGATTCATTTTTCGACTGATAGAATATCAAAGAGTTCAAGAATTTACCTCTATTTTCAATTAATTCTGATTGGTTAGATGCTTATAAAGATAAAAGTTCATTTTTAGTCCTTTTGATGTTCGGTTAGGATGCCTTTTCCTCCTATTTTTGTATTTGTTTATCTTTAATGGAAGTTTCAGTTTCTTATAAAAAATGAGTTCTTCTCTAATATATGTTTCTATTCTTGTTTATGTTTAGGACCCTTTACACTCTGCAATCATGCTTGAGCAAGCATCTTATCGTGCCTATAAAAATGCTATTTCTATTTTCAAGGGAACAACATGGAGCCATATCAAAGACCATGTCTATTTCCATATTCGACAGTGAGCTTTTAAGACTTTGGGAAGTAGTAGTTTGCATAAGTTTCTCTTAGTAAATTTTTTATACAAAGAAAAAGTTTCTTTTAGCAACTATTAAGAAACTATGTTGAAAAAGATTATGGTAATATCTTTTTTAATGTAGGTGGTATTCTTCTCTTGAGATCTATGATACTGTTGTCAAACATATGTTGGAAGTTTTTGCATGTAGTCAAGGCTATACAGGAATTATTCCTAACGGACTTTCTCCAAGTTGTTCAGGTACCATGGTTCTAATGTTTCCCTCGTATAATGTTTCCCTAGTATAATGTTTCCCTCGTATAATGTTTCTAGAGCTTATATTCAATATACTGCATTCCAACATAATTCATAACAATTTATTTAGCATCATCTGTAATCATACTATCTTTTGTGTAAGATTTTGAATTTCCTTAGAATGTTTTTACTTTCTTTGTGATTTGGATATCTGGTGGAGGAATTTGTTTTTGAAAATATGCCCCACAGTTCTTACCCAAATCTCTCTCTGGCCATCTATATATCTTATTTTCTTGGTTTTCTCATTACACTTCATAGTTCATCCATATCTATTGATTTGGAGCTCTCTCTCCATCCATGTATTTAATAATCATAATTTTTTTCTATTGGATGATGTAGCTAGAAAACAGGAAAAACGTATGAGGTCTTAAAACTCCAGTTGCCTAAAATCAACTTCTCATCACTTAAAGTTATTTTTAAGACCATCAAACGTTTGCTTCACCTACAGCTATAAGTTCCTTAGCTGATTGCAAAATTTCCCTTGTGCCTCTCTAACGTCTTTAGAATTCAGCATGTTAGTGATCTGAAGTTTATTATCCTATAAACAAAAAGAATGCCAAATATCTGTGTTTGCCATAGGTATATTGATATCACAATCTGTGGTAATAAGTTGCATACAACAAATTGTTATTCGCCAATTTTTAGTTGTGTTTGTGTTCATTAAGAACTAGATAAGTTTTATGTTTTTTTTGGAGTTGTTATCATTTTCAACTATCGTGTTATAAAGACATTGGTAGGTCTTAGTTATCCGCAATGGAATAAGATAAGCTTACAAAAAATGGAATAAGATAAGCTTGTTATAGGTGTTGAACTTTTATAAAAAAAACTTGTTATAGATGTTGATTAAAAGTTATTTTGACATTAATGTATATAAAAAACATCTTTCGTGAGAAGGTAATTAAATGAAAAAAACTATCATGGAAATGCATTTTTTTTCCCTTTCCATGAGTTTTTTAAAAAATAATTTGGACATTAGATGATGGAGATTCCCCATCATCTAATAGCTTTTGGCAGAACCTATGATGACGGGGATTCCCCGTCATCTAATAGCTTTTGGCAGAACCTATGATGATGGGTACTCTCCGTCATCTAATTGGTTTTTGCGACACCCTATTGTAATGGTTTTTATTGAAAAAATACAAAGATGACAGCCTGATAGATGACATGCGGTCAGCCATCATTATTGAATTATAATGACGGGTTTTAACCATCATGTAAGGTTAAAATTATAGTAGTGGATGGTAGTTCCATCGATGAGCGAGAATTTGAAACAATATCTCATTATGCAACTCGTTATATTGATAACGAGACGTTGAAGGTCTTGGATCTTCATTGCCATGCCATGTTTGTAGCAGTTCTTTGAGCAACATAAATTATTGAAAAGAGTGTCGTTGCCAAATTACCACCATAGCAAGATTAGTCATCGCATGACACGAGGAAGCATCCAAACAACCATTTGAGGCATCAAGATACGAAAAGACTAGCTGAAGTTCTCATCCAGAATGCGCCACGTGCAACAAAGTGCCACATTGAGTAATGCAATTAGGAGTCATATAATTGCATGAAGTTGAGAAGGAATGACATTACCTCAAAGAGTGTCGTCTAAATGAACAAGGTTAGAGTAGCAACTTAGTTGACAACAAAGTCAAGTGGGAAGTCTTCTTTTTGACATGCCAAGAAGTTGAGGAGACAAAAATGAATAGTTGTTGCAGCTTCTCTCCATGTTGAGAAGCTGAAGCAAGTGGCAAGAAGACCTTGGCTAATGTTCAAAAGACAGCCTTGTTCTATGTTGATCGTAAATCAAGTAAGGATGCTAGACTTGTAGTCATAGGGATGCATAATTTTGGTATGATCTTAGAGGTGAATTTGTTAGCAACTAACCATGCCAACATTGATTGTTATCGTAAGAAAGTTTGCTTCCAACCCAAGGAGGACTAGTTTTAAGTTTATAGGATCCCAACAACGGCTAGTACCGATCTCTGTTATTCGAGCAATGCGCCTTCCTGACCATGGTAATTGGAGTTACCTAGCTTTTATTTTGGATAACTTTAAGACATAATGGATATCAATTCAAATCCATTACTTGTAACTTTTCAGATGTCTTTCCAAATTAAACTTAAGGACTTCCACCTTCTCGAGAGATGGACTTATGCATTGAGTTGGTACCAGGTGTTGCCCGCATATCCAAAGTTTCGTATCTTATGGCTCCTGCTGAGTTGAAAGAACTTAAGGAAAAAATCTAAGAATTATTAGATAAGGGTTTCATTAGACTGAGTGTTTTACATTAGAGTGCGCCAGTATTATTTGTAAAAAAAGATTGGATCAATGAGGTTATGCATTGACTACAGGGAGTTGAACATAGTCACTATTAAGAGTAAGGTGACCGCACATTGAGGATTTGATTGATCAACTTTAGGGAGCATTAGTATTATCTAAGATTGATTTAAGATTAAGTTATCAAGATGAGGATATTCCTAAGATAAAATTTCATCCTCGTTACGGCCACTATGAGTTTGTGGTGACATCATTTGGATTGACTAATGCTCCGGCAACATTTACGGATTTGATGAACATGGTGTTTAAAAAGTACTTAGATTCTTTTGGGATTGTGTTCATTGATGATATTCTGGTGTACTCAACATCAAAGGTTGACCATATAGATCACCTTAGGATTGTTTTGAAAGCATCAATGACACATCGGTTATATGCCAAATTATAGAAATGTGAGTTTTGACTTCATCAAGTATCATTTCTTGATCATGTGGTATCTCGAGATGGAATCTCTGTTGACTCATCTAAGATTGAAGCAGTGGTTAACTGGCCTCAACCGATAAATGTTGGAGAAGTTCATAGTGTTCTGGGTCTAGCAGGATATTACAGGAGGTTCCTTGAGAGTTTACAAATATCATTGTACCACTTACTTAGTTGACCAGGAAGAATGCCACATTTACTTGGACGGCTGAGTGTGAGAAATATTTTCAGAGCGTTAAACAAAAATTAGTGATGCTTCCAGGAGAGGTTTAAGGTGTCTTTTGATGCAACATGGAAAGATCATAGCATATAATTCTCATCAACTCAAGCCTTATGAACAGAACTATCCTACGCATGATTTAGAGTTGGTTGTAGTTGTATTTGCCCTCAAAATGTGGAGAGATTATTTGTATGGTTGTAAGTGCAAGATTTACACAGATCATATAAGTCTTAAGTACTTTTTCACTCATAAAGAGTTTAACATGAGGCAATGCTGTTGGTTGGAACTGGTGAATGATTATGATTATTAGATCATTTATCACTCTATAAAGGCAAATGTAGTGGTTGATGCCGTAAGTTAAAAACTCAGCTCTTTCAACAACTTTTATTATGTCTCAAGAGTATATCCTGGTGGATTTTGAATGTGCCGAGATTCAGGTCTTTCTGAAAGACACTATTGCGGAACTAGCTCAACTCACAGTTCAACCGTCACTACAACAACGTATTATCGATTCACAGAACTCAGACTCTGAGTTTCTTTTGATTTGTAGTGAAGTCAGTTCGGAAAAAAGACAAGGGTCCAATGTTAATAATGATTCAACTCTTTATTTTCATGGGAGGCTTGTATCCCAAAAGATGCAGTCATTAGGCAGACATTACTCTTGGAGGCTCATAGTTCACGATACACAATGCACCCTGGCAGCACTAAGATATATCACGATTTAAATTACATTATTGGTGGAATGGTATGAAACGTGATATCGTTGAGTTTGTTAGTGAGTGTTTAGTGTGTCAGCAAATCAAGGCCCAAAGACAGTGACCATCTGAGGTCTTACAACCATTAAGTATTTCTGAATGGAAAATGTAGTCTTACCCGGTAAAAAGTGTGCACACTTGATAAGACGATCCACCACAATCCAAATGTAGTTACAACCTTTTACCATCCTCGGTAGCCCTGAAACGAAATCAATACTCACATGCAATAATATTTACCAAGAAACAATTAGTATGGCTCCGTTTGAGGCACTTTATGGGGAAAAGTACCGGTTGCCAGTTCATTGGGATGAAGTTGGTGAACGGAAGCATTTGGGCCCTGACTTGGTTCAGTCTATGAATAAAGTTATTCAAAAAATAAGAGATAGAATGAAGAGCGCTCAGAGTAGGAAAAAGAGTTATACAGATGTTAGGAGGAAGGACCTTGAATATGAAGTGGGTGATCACGTGTTTCTCAAGGTTGACCCAATGAATGGTGTTATGCATTTTGGTCGCAAGGGGAAACTAAGTATCAGATTTATTGGTCCTTTTGAGATATTGGATCTTATCAGTCCTTTGGCCTACCAGCTCGCTTTACCACCACTTCTTTTCAATACTCATAATATATTTAACGTCTCAATGCTTCACAAGTATGTGCCAGATCCAACATATGTCATTGATTTTGAACCTCTACAAGTTCGTGATGATCTCACTTATGAGGAGAAGCCTGTTAGAATTCTAGAGCGCATGAATCATACTCTTCGATTAAGAACGATTTAGTTGGTCAAGGTTCTCTGGAGAAATCATCGGAGGGGGGAAGTAACATGGGAATGAGAAGCGAAGACACGTGTCAAGTATCCAGATTTATTTCAATAATCTATATTTCTTTCGAGGATGAAAATTCACACAATATAAATACCAAACCCTAGTGTAACCACCCCTCTCACGTTCTTCATCTCTCCCTCTGGCATTTTCTCCTCCTTAAATATAACCGTTGTTCTCCAATCTCTCTCTCTCTCACGTAACATAAAATTCTTGGCAACCCAGCAAGCTCCATGTCCTTACTCAAATTCTTCGTTTCGTCTTTCATTTGCTTCGTTGTCAATTTTAAGGTAAACTATTTCTTCTCTATTTCTTCATTCTTTTCTCGTATCTCGTGCTTTCAACCTTGATCTTTCTACTTCAATGTTTATATAATATCCAATTTTGGACTTTACTCAATTGTTAAGTGATAGGAATTTTGCCCGGCTCTATTTCTGACGGTGTCATCGCATCGTCATTGTGTATCGATTTCGGTAGGCTCCTTGATTTTTCTCCTTCTCCTTTTTTATTTTTCTTTTATTTCTCTCTCTGATTCTTCACCCCCATGCTATATTTTTCTTTGGTTCTCTCTTATGTAAAAGATTGATTGTTTTATTCAGATTGTAGTTGTTCATCTTTGTTGTTATTGTCATTGGTAAGCATTGCCTTTCTTCTTCATCTTTCTTTCTTCCTTTCTCGACCTCTGTATGGACTGCAACTGGGTCTTGCAACCCAGTTGATTTTGACCCAACTCAACCTTTCAACCTGAACCGATCCAGCCAAACTAGATCGAACCGGTTCAACCCAACCAGATCGAACCGGTCCAACTCAACAGAACTTAATCGGTTCAGACTGACCGGACCTAATTAAACCGCTCGATCAAATCATTACCTAGTTTATTTTTCATCATTCTTCCATTGTTCGCTCTTCTATTTAATTAAATAATGTTAGTTATTATCTAAATATTTGGTGATCTAGGATCCATGGATTTCATGTCAATAGTTACTGAATTTTATTTATATCAATCTAATAAGTGAACTTACATAGTAATTTGATTCATATGTCGTGACTGTAGCTTATTTAATTTAATATTGCTTTATTAAGTTCTTTCTGTTGCTAAATCTTATGATCAAGTATTTTATTTATTTTTTCATATCATCATAAAGATAATTACCATGTTACGTATGATTATATGGTGAGCTTTACATGCACTAGCTATAATGTTTATGTTCGCGAATAAGCTGCATGTTAGTCAAGAATATAAGATACCATGAGTCATGAAATTAAATCAAGCGAAATGATAAATTAATAAAGAATAGACTTAGACATGTTTCTTAGTTATCAAGTAACCAGACAGTTCATGTCATGTTATCAGATATACGATTGGGTGTCACTATGTTCATGTCCGCATCCTTAAGGTTCAGATAACCTTAGATGGCACCAGCTCCATGACACCCATTCTGTCATGTTCAGGTTCATGTTACAAGATCAAGTTCAAATGTGAATCCATTTTGGTTAGGTTGTTAATTGGGGAATATGTCTAGTCGAATCATGATCAGACAAGTTACAAGTACAAGTTACATAATATCTATGAATTCAACTATGTTCATTACAAGTATTTTATGTGATTTAATAACCAAGTGAATATGTTAAATTATAGTTGCATGCGTTACTTTCTTACGTTTATGACAACTGATGCTTTTTAGTATGTAAGTTTACTTACTGAGTATCTTAATACTTACTCCCCCATAGATGATTGTGTTGTAAGTGATGACGAGCAGCATGAGTGAGAGACTTTCATAGTCAGCAGAATTGGGAAATTTTCAATTATTCATGAGTATAAGACATTATAAACATATTTTTCGTTAAGTACAGTTGATACATGAATTTATGAATTTTCATGCTTTATTTTACGTTTATAGGTTTAAGTTTTCATGTGTTATGGATTTTCACGTTGACTTTATTACCGATTAAATACAACATTTATTATAGTTTATTGAATAAATATTTTTATATAACTTTAGGCATCCAGTATTTAATGTTAAAGTTAAGGCACAATTAAAGTTTCTAATTTGAGAATTTTCTTAAAATTAGGGTTTCAATTGAATTGGAGAATTTTGAATTGTGAAATTACATGTATGTTTAACCATCGAGGATTGGAGCGTTACAGTTTGGTATCAGAGCAAATGTTACAGATTTTGTAGACATTTCGTAACAAAAAGTATGGCATGTCGCTCACTCTGCTCCTCCCTCACCTTAGAGAGCAGAAGCGAGAGAGAGAACACAAGAGTTGGAAGAGTACCAAATAGTCGTGATAAAGAAAGAGAGCATGAGAGCTGATGATGGAGATTAAAAGAGGAGAGCAAAGAAGAAAATGAGGGGTTGAACAGTCTCAGATTTTTTTAACTTTTGAACGAAGAAGAAGAGAAGATATTTCTTTGTATTTGGACTTCTTTTCTAAGGATGGGTATAATAGAATTTTCACAAGCTAAAAAGGTCCCATTCTCCATAAAAATGTTTTTTCACCTTTTTATCCAAAATGAGTTTTCAATTGGACCGTCTATCCAAAACACCCTATATAAATGAGGTTTAAGATGAAGAAATTCTTTTTGGCCTTCTTTGTCAACTAATTTTCATTAAATTCTAGTTTTGCCATTATAATATTGATAAAGATATTAAATTGAAGATATTAAATAAAGATGTTAAATTCCTTCTCGCCTTTTTTGGCCTCTTTCATTGGTTTTATAGATAGAATTTATATTTCAATATGTGCAAAGTTATCGACTTGAATTACATTATATCTCTATGAGGTATGACCAAATCAACATATATCCTAACATATGGAAACATTAGTTGACGGAGTTTCTAAACTACATTTAATTAATATTGAAACTTCGAAGTAAAATTAAATGTTTTCATCCATAAAAACTTCAACACTAAATTAGCATAATCATGTTAGAATAAAAATTTTAAATTAGAAAGAAAATGATTATGAAAATTGTTCATGTCCTCAGTGATGTGGATGTACTAATTTAGTGTTGAATTTTTTATGGATGAAAACATTTAATTTGACTTCGAATGTGATCTAGTTCCTAATAAATAACAAAGATGACTAGGGAATATGGAGAGTGAGTCTGTAGGGTGACAGATGAACACCTTAGATCAGCCTCAAGAATGTGATAAAATGCTCTTTCCTTTTATGATAAAGTTAGAGAGAATGCAAAGATCTCCAAAAATGAAAGGGAAGATTAATATTTACAGGCAAGAGGCATGAGTTGACCATTTTAACTAATCGTTGATTAGTTATGCGAAACCCCAATTTAATCGTGTAACCGCTTCAACTAATCATGTTGTTGTGGTCATGACTAATCATTGCTTATGACAATCTCAATTAATTGTGTTGGAGTGTCCAAAAGAGAATCTCGCATGCTCTACTCATCTCGTTGTGTTGTCGGCTAAATCGTTCGAACATGGAGGCAACATCGAACCAAGCTCCCCATTAAAGGCGGTTCTAGAAGCTAAATCCATTCCCAAAATGAGAATGCAACATATCGACATCATATAAGACGACCACATTGGTTGAGGGATATCCCCGTAAATGCAGCGTAGCCTCATCCTAATCCTACTAGATCACTATAAAAGAAAAAAATTCACGATTTGGAGAATTTGTCATGAATTTCCTACATGATAATGAGAAAATAAGAAGTAAAGAGAAAGGAGTAGTAAACACCATAATTAAAATGGAAAACTCTTAAAGAGAAGAAAAATCACAGGAAAAATTTGATAGTACTCATTATGGAAAAAATGTATACAAGGTTAACATAAGCTACACGTTGTGCTTGTTTCTTGTGTGTGTTCAGAGTTCCTTTGGAGTTATATCTTACCTCTATTTATAAGTCTTCAATAGAATTTGATGTAACTTATCTAATTCTATCTGAAAATAGGATCAACAGAATATTTCATTGAGATCTAGCTTATTAACATTAACAATTGAACATTAACCGTCTTATCAATCCAATGGTCTTGATAAGTTTCTTTGGATTGTCAAGTTGGCAAGTCATGTACTTTCATCTGATGGTCTCCTCCTTAAATTTTCGATGACATGGTAGATTGAAGAATTTATGCCCGTTCATTTACCCTTATTGTATTCGACGTTAATGAAATGTAAATATACAATACTTTGTTATGGGATAAATATCTTCCCGCTCTGAGATATCTTTTCAAATAGTATTATTGCTGTTGTCATATGGAGTCGGGCAAAATCTAAGCTTCACTTCTGATTGATAAGTCATTTTATAGGTGAGCTTTATCTATTATCTGGCTGCTAGTTTTGTTTGTTTCAGATCTGGAGTTTTGAAGTTGATAGATGAAATTCCATTCACAACTTTTTCCTTTTCATTTTTGTCGTTGTGCCTTCCCGCTCCCGTGAGTGACTTTTTGCCAGTTTGTTGTCAGTGATGGTTACTTCGCCTTTATTTAGTGTTACATCTTTTTGTTCCCGTTTACAAGCATTTCTGGGGAACACATGACACAATTTTTCAAGCAGCCATTTCACACGTCGTTGTCAATCTTCCCGTTGAAGGTGTTGCTACAAACCATTTTGTTGAAGATGTTGCTGCCGATGCAACCATAGTCTTTTGTCTCTTTTTGTAATTTTTCTTTCCTCAAGACTTAGCAAATTCCCTATCTTCTTTTTCAGCGTAGCTCTTTTTCCGCTGTCACTTCTTCCTTTCATAGGGGCTAGTTTGTTTGAGAATGGCTTCCAGTTTTCTTTTGAGAACGGCAACTATTTGTACAGTTTCTCCAGTTTCCTTCGCTGTGGGTTCATTGATAGAGTTTCTTCCGCTTCCTCATTTTTTGCTTCTCTCCTATATTAAGATCTATGACAAGAATGTTGTACAAGAACAATAATATAATAATTTATTGACATGAGTAAGGAATAAGTATAGTGTTTCATAATTTCATCGCAGGGGTTAGATGCCCCGCGCTTATTTGTAGAGTTACTCCCATTTTTTTCGCTACAGGCTCATTGGAGAGTTTTTCCCATTTTCTTTGCTACGGGCTCATTGATAGAGTTTTTCCCATTTTCTTCACTACGAGCTCATTGATAAAGTTTTGCTACGAGCTCATTGGAGAGTTTCTCCAATTTTCTTCGCTGCGAGCTCATTGATAGAGTTTCTCCCGCTTCCTCATTTTTCTTTTTCCTTCTCTCGTATATTAAGATTTATGAAAAGAATGTTGTAGAACAAGAACAATAATATAATAATTTATTGACATGAGTAAGGAATAAGTATATTGTTTCATTATTTCATCGTGGGGGTTTGGATACCCCATATTCATTGGAGAGTTTCTCCCGTTTTCATCACTACGGGCTTATTGGAGAGTTTCTCCCATTTCTTCGTTGCGGGCTAATTGATAAAGTTTTTCCCATTCCTTATTTTCATTTTTCCTTCTCTCATTTTGTATGATCCCTATGTATTTATGCTTCGATCAATATGAGTCACTATGTTTGTGTAATTTTTCTTCTATTGAACTCCATTTTTGTTGTACTTCCTTCAATTTTCTTTTGTAGCGAATATGTTCTTCTGACTTCGATCTTTGTTGAAGAACAAATATCTTTTCTATGAAATCCATTCCCGGGGATAAGACTTGAATTTCATTTAGAGAGAATGACTTATGATCTATCAGTTTCTACGGACTTGGGCCCAAATAAAGAATCACAGCCCCGTTTTCATTTTAAGAGAAGGATTTACGAGTTGCCTGCTCCCAAGGACTAATATAGAACCATGATCATGTGTTCATTTTGTTCATTCTGAGAGGACTCATGAATCGCCTACTCCCAATGATTTAGGCTCAAATAAAGAACCATGGCACCGTTTTCATTCTGAGAGAATGACTTATGAATTGCCCACTCTCAAGGACACCCCCTTATTTCCTTTCTGATTTTCTTTGTAAGCTTGTCGTTCACATCCCAACCTCTATGAGTAACTATTTTGGTTGTCTTTTTTAGAATGGAGTCAGCTTATTTGTCTTCAAAGAGTATCTTTGCTTTCTTCAGTTGTATCAATTGTCAACTTTTGAGCAGTTCTCCGATCTATAAAACTTAGGGGTCGTATGATTTCCTTCTAAGAAGAGTACTCGTAGACACTCTCAAGGACTTAAGCTTTCACAAAGCTCAGGAGCTCTATGATTTTCTTCTAAAAATGATGTCCGTAGATAAAACTTTCCATGGACTTAAGCTTTTTCAAGCTTAGGGGCATGTTTCCTTCTGAAGAAGATGTCTGTAGATAACAATCTCCATGGATATACATTTTTTCAAGCTCAAAAGCTCCTTCTGGATATGATGTCCGTAGACAACAATCTCCATGGACCCGTTTCTTTTTGAAGACGATGTCTGTAGACAATAATCTCCATGGACATAAGCTTTTTCAAGCTCAGGGGACCGTTTTCTTCTGTAGATGTTGTCCATAGACAACAATCTCCATGGACATTAACTTTTTCAAGCTCAAGATAATGAGAAAATAAGGAGTAAAGAGAAATGAGTAGTAAACACCATGACTTACATGGAAAACCCCTATAGGGAAGAAAAACTATGAGAAAATTTTGATAGTATTTTCACTATGGAGAGAATGTTTACAAGACAAATGCAAGTTACATGTTGTCCTTGTTTCTTGTGTGTGTTTAGAGTTCATTTGAAGTCTCATCTTGCCTCTATTTATAGGCATTCAATAGAATCTGATGTAGCTTATCTAATTTTATCTAAAACTAGAATCAACAGAATATTTCATTTTGATCAAGCTTATCAAAATTAGCAACTGAATAATCTTAACCGTCTCATCAATACAATGATCTTTATAAACTTCTTTGGATTGTCACATCGGCAAGCCATATACTTTCGTCTAATTGGTCTCCTCCTTAAATTTTCAGTGACTTGACAGATTGAAGAATTTATGCCCGTTCAACCACAGACCCTAAATGTTCCCAGGCATAGAATTCAAACAATTCTTTGTCACTTAATTTGGTAGTCTGAAAAGGAAGAGAGATATACATCATATACATATAATACTTCGGTTCACAGCCTCTATAAGGTTCAGGTGATGTCGCTACAATTGTTCAATACGATAGACCTCAAGAGGGGTTTCATTATGGCAGCTCGAACTGGAAACTCATTATAGAGGCTACGAGTGTTATAGCTCCACTTAATTTACGAAAATGTAAAATTTCTTGATCTATGTTGTCTCAGTTTGCCCCAACGACCCTAAAGAAACCGTCAACATTGGTGTAGACCTTAGAGATCCACTACAAAAAAAACACATCTCTTTCTTGGGGAGATTTGGAAGACTCATAGAGCATCTCAAATATGCCAAGGAAAAGCTCCTCAGTATTATCACATAAACTGGGGGTACAGCCCAATCCCATTCACAAACCCATCAAACAAAAGCGGCAGGAGTTCGCATCCAACATGAACACTATCATCAATGAAGAGCTCCAAAGGTCGTTAGATGCAGGGTTTATCTGAGAGGTGCAATTCCAAGACTAGTTAACTAACTTCGAGATGGTAAAAAATAAGAATGGAAAATGGAGGTCTGCATTGATTTCACGATTTAAATAAGGCATTCCCGATGATAATTTTTCTTTAATGAAGATTGATTAGTTAACAGATGCCACGTCCATACACGAGATGTTATGCCTCATTAATAATGGAAGGGGGGACATACTTTTACGAAGTGATGCATTTTGAACTTAAGAACGCAGGAGCCACTTCTCAATGGCTCGTCAATCAAATGTTATAGCAAAATCTCAGACACGATATTGAAGTATTATCGACAATATGATGGTCAAATCAGTCTAATCCATGAATCATGTATCACACCTGAGGCAGGCATTTGAGGTATTGAATAAATATGATATGAAGCTTAACCCTTTTAAATGTTTTTTTGGTGTGTCATCAGGAAAGTTCCTTAGAACTCCAAGGTGTTGGGTTAAGGTTAACCTTGATCAGATCGGTGCCATTCTAGAAATGGTCGCACCCCATTCAATCAAAGTGGTCTAGAAAAATTAATTAGAAGACCAGTTGCTCAAAATAAGTTTATCTCCAAATCGTCATATAAGTTTTTGGCCCTTCTTCAATATTTTAAAGGGTAGCGAAATATTCAGGTGGGGCGGTGGGTGGGAAAACGCATTTGCAGACCTCAAACAATAACTGATATTTGTGCCCTTGTTATCAAAACAAAAAGAAGGACATGCATTGTATCAGTACGTAATTGTATCCAAGTTTGTGGTCAGCTCTACGCTCGTCCGCAAAGTGAGGAAAGATTAGTGACCAATCTACCATGTTAGTAAAATTCTCTTAGATTCAGAAACAAGATACTCTCATATGGAAAAGCTGAGACTCGGGTCTGTAACAAAAGGCTAGAAGTTGAAGCATTATTTTTAAAAGCCACACCATAGTGGTAAGAATGTCACACCCCCTCAGGGCCATGCTGCAAAAATTAAACATGCCTAACATATTGATGACATTGGACATAGAGCTAGGAGAATTAGACATGTGATACAAACCTCGGACTGCAATCAAGGCTCAAACACTGGCATATTTTTGTAGTAAAAATGATACCCTCGTCCCAAAAGAACAATGGAAAAAGAGATATCACAAAATCTATCATTGTTCTTACAAAACAGATCTCACGTCAGTCATGATAGTGACCCGGAATTGAGGAGAACTGGTCCCTCTTGGAATGAGGATTCAACCCGTGTAAGTGTAGACTTAGAGGGGGTCAGTTATCCTTCGGCCTCAACACGAGTAACAAAGGCAGAGACAGCCATGAGGGCATGGTCTGAACCCAACTCTTTGATTGGAGCCTTCAAGCTAGTGAACACATTCGAAGACTCAAGAGAATCAAGATCTAAGGAGCTACTATTGGAGATGATAAAGGAAAGAGAAGTCAAAAGAAAGAAATAAAAGAAAAAGTGTGTGATGTGAAATGGAGTGAGATTTAGTCCCACATTGAAAACTCAAAGAAAATATGTTGGATTTATAAACCCAACTCTCATACCTTGGGGTTAGCCCCAAGGGGCACCCCACATTTTGTGGGGAAGGAAGGTGTCACATGGTCCTCCCCTAACGCGCCGCCGCCGCGGCCGACTCGGCTTGGTCCGGTTTGTATCAAAAAGTTTCTTTTGATTATTTACTTGGAGAGGAAGGCTTGGAGCTTTGAATTTGTCAAAGCTATATAAATATCTCCTGGATTATCTGCAGAAGATAATTAGACCTTATAAGTACTAATTTCGTGCATGATCTTATCTCCATTATCCCAATTTCGTGCATGACCTTATCAGCACTAACCATTTTTTTTACTTGCTCCCCAAACTGCCCACGTTTTTTAAATAAAGGCAGTGTGTGAGCACACATAAGTAACTTCAGTTTTATCACCATTAGAAAAAAAATTCATTTTGATCACCATCATCAAACATCTTCATATTGAGAGAGAGATACAGAGATTTCTAAGAGAGTCTGGGTTATTCGTTGCTATACTCAAACTTAGATCGTTGTATCCTGCAGAGGCGATTCGTCGTAGTCTCCAAGTACCCTGTGGAGGACGATTATTGTCTTTAGGACATTGCTTACGAGCAATCCTTGATCTTCAATTTTTTTTCTGCTGGAATTTCAACTGTATTTGTTTTCTCTATTTAATTTTGAATTTTCGTGTATGAATTCTAATAATTTTCGTTGTAATCATCTCTATTGCGTTTAAGTTATATTCATTTCAATTTCATTGTATTGTTCGTATATGAAAGCATCTTGTTCCATCACTACCTACAATAATCTAAAGATAATAATTATGGAACAATCTGCTGGAATCAAGACTTTGCATGCTGAAAGACCTGAGAAGTTCAATGGGGATGACTTTAAACAATGGCAACAGAAAATGGTATTCTATCTGACCACTCTCAATCTAGCACATCTGCTGACGGGCAATATTCCTCGTGCACCAAAGGAAGGACAATCAAAGGAGCTAACATCGACACGGGAAGCTTGGATTCATTCAGACTTCCTTTGCCAAAACTATATCTTGAACGGCTTGGTAGACACCCTCTACAACGTCTACTCGTCGTTCAAGATGGCGAAGGAGCTGTGGTAGGCCTTGGAGAAGAAATACAAAACTGAGGATGCCGGGATGAAGAATTTTATCATCGGAAAATTCTTGAACGACGAGATAGATGATAACAACACGGTAATCAGTCAAGTGGAGGAATTATAGATTATCTTCAACAATATGAAGGTCGAGGGGGTGATCATGAATGAACCGTTTTAAGTCGTGTCCATCATTGAGAAGTTGTCGCCGTCGTGGAAGGACTTTAAGAATTATCTGAAGCACAAGCATAAGGAACTTAGCATGCAGGATCTGATTGTTCGGCTGAGAATAGAGGAGGACAACCGAAAAAATGAAAAGAAAGCAATGTGGGCAACCTACAGAATGAAATCTAACGTGGTGGAAGGAAACAAATCCAATCAACCGAGCAAGAAAAGGAAGACATCGTCAAGCATTGCTCAGAAAGGTAACTCAGATAAACGCATTAAGGGCAATTGCTGGGTGTGTTGTAAAGCCGGACACAGGGCAAATAACAGCAATTTTAAGAAAGATCATAACGATGGTAATCAACCTTGTAACAGCGAGAAAATTAATTAAGCAAATATGATGGAGATAGATGATCTCTGTGCTATGATTTCTGAGATTTGTGTTGAAGTTCACATCCGAAAAATAACTCTCTCCTGGACATCCTGCATGTGCCTGAAATTCGTAGGAATTTGGTTTCAGGATCTCTTTTATGTAAGAATGGATTTAAGATTGTCTTTGATGCTGGTAAGTTTATTCTGACTAAGGTAGGGATGTTTGTTCGGAAAGGTTATAATTTTGATGGTCTTTTTAGACTTAATGTGTCTACTATAACTCCTACTATTATTAATAATAATTCTGCCTTTTCTGTTTATATTGTTGAACTGTCTAATATTTGTCATGCTAGATTAGGACATGTTAATTTTCGATCCTTACAACGAATGATTAATTTAGAACTTTTGCCTAGTTTTACCCTAGAAAAAAGAAATAAATGTGAGATATGCGTAGAATCTAAATTTGCAAGTAAATCATTTAAATCTGTAGAAAAAACAAATGTCTTACTTGATTTGATACATAGTGATTTGTGTGATTTAAAATTAACACCTAGTAGGCGAGGTAGAAAATACATTGTTACATTTATTGATGATTTCAGTAAATATTGTTATGTACATCTGCTTCGTTCAAAGAATGAGACTTTGGATATGTTTAAGACATACAATGAAGTTGAAAACCAACTTGGTATAAATATCAAAATGCTTAGATTTGACCGAGGTGGAGAGTATGACTCCACTATGCTGTCTGAATTATTTGCTCAGCATAGAATTGTACATCAAAATACTGCAGCTTGTATGCCTCAACAGAATGAGGTGGCTGAAAGGAAGAATAGAATTCTGAAAAATATGGTGAACTCTATGTTAAACAGTTCTGGATTACCCCAAAATTTGTGGGGGGAGGCCTTGCTTACAGCAAACACCGTACTTAACAGGATTCTACATAAGAAGACCAACAAGTCTCCTTATGAAGAGTGAAAATGGAAGTTACCTTCCTATAAAATCCTAAAAGTGTGGGGTTGTCTCACAAAGGTACAAGTACCGTTGCCAAAAAGAGTAAAGCTAGGGCTTAAGATGATAGACTGTGTTTTCGTAGGATATTCATTGAATAGTGCTGCATATAGATTTTTGGTTATTAGGTCAGAGATTTCTGACATAAGTACCAACACTATAATTGAGTCTGTCAATGTTGAATTCTTTGATAATGTGTTTCCATGTAAGGAAGGAAGGCACAGTCAAACTGCTAAACGAGGTTTAAAAGAAAGTTCTTCTAGAACTCAGATTGATGAAGAATCTGAACCTGAGCTTAGAAGAAGTAAAAGATTTAAATCGAGTACCTCATTTGGTCTAGAGTTTCTAACATACCTGACGGAGGCCGAACCTCAAACCTATAAGGAGCCAATGTCTAACCTTGAGGCTCTTTTTTGGAAGGAAGCGGTCGATAATGAGATAGATTCCATTATGCAAAATAACACATGGATGTTGGTAAATCTCCCACCTGGGAATAAACCAATAGTCTGTAAATGGATCTTCAAAAGAAAGTTGAGAGCTGATGGTACTATTGAAAAGTACAAAGCTCGGTTGGTAACTAAAGGATACCGACAGAAGGAAGGTGTAGACTTTTTCGATACCTATTCTCCAGTGATGAGAATCACATCTATCAAGATGTTGATTGCACTAACATCTTTACATAATTTGAAAATTCACCAAATGGATGTAAAGACTGCTTTCTTAAATGAAGAATTGGATGAAAAAATCTACATGGAACAACCCGAAGGGTTTGTGGTTAAAGGCCAAGAACGAAAAGTATGTAAACTTGTTAAATCTCTTTATGGATTAAAACAAGCATCAAAGCAATGGCACGAGAAGTTTGATCACACAACGTTATCTAATGAATTTAAGATAAGTGAGTGTGATAAATGTGTCTACATTAAAGTACTAATGATAAATTCGTCATAGTATGATTATATGTAGATGACATGCTTACAGTGTGATCGAATAAGGATATAATATCTTCTACTAAGAAGATGCTGGATTTTAATTTTGACATGAGAGACTTAGGTCAATTAGATGTTATTCTTGGAATTCAAGTAAAGCGAACTGAAAATGAATATATCCTTACTCAGTCCCGTTATATAGAAAAGATTTTAAAAAGGTTTGGGCAATATAAAACCAAACCTGCAGTAACTCCGTTCGACCTAGACTGTAAGTTGAGGAAGAATAATAGAGTTGAAGTATCTCAATTAGAGTACTCACAAATAATTGAGAGTTTAATGTATATCATGAATTGCACCAGGCCTGATATAGCCTATTTAGTAGGAAGGTTGGCAAAATATATGAGTAATCCTGAACATGATCACTAGAGTGCATTAATAAGAGTACTAAGGTACTTAAATTTACTATGAAGTAAGGACTGCACTACTCAATCTATCCACCAGTGTTAAAAGGATTTAGTGATACTAACTGGATATCAGACAGTCTAGAGACTAAATCTACTAGTTGATATATTTTACCCTAGGTGGTGAAGCTATCTCATGGAAGTGTTTTAAGCAGACCTGTATAGCTCGTTCAACTATGGAATCAGAATTCATAGCTTTGGACAAGGCTTGTGAAGAAACAGAATGGCTCAGGAATTTCTTGGAAGATATTTCGGTGTGGCCAAAACCAGCGTCAACAATATGTGTCCACTGGGACAATATGGCTACAACCTTTAGAGTGAAAAATAATGTGTATAATGGTAAGTCTAGGCATATCAGATGAAGACATAATACCATTAAACAGTTGCTCTCCAATGAGATAATTTTCTTAGACTTTATAAGGTCAAAAGAGAAACTTGCTGACCCTCTGACCAAAGGTTTGTCAAGGGAACAAATAAAACAAACATCAAGGGGAATGTACTTAAAGCCTATTCAATGAATCATTCAGGTGGGAACCTAACCTAGTTTACTGGAGATCACAAGATCTAGGTTCAATAGGAAAACTGGCAGGAATGGTTCACATAACACACAAAGAAACTGTATTTCTTCTCATTCCTATGATGTCATGAAAGTGCGTTGTCTGTCAACGATAAAATGGTATACTTAGTATTTATTGACGTTGATATCTTGCTTAAAAGAGGAGTATAGACATAATGCTCTTAATCATCGTCATCTATGATAAAGTAGATGTGGGGTCATTTCTATTAGAGGTCTGAATGGCTTAACCTCTCTAAAGCTCTCATGAAAGCGAGATATGTTTAGGACCAAAATGAACAAAATCGTATGAACTCAGATGTATTAAGATGAGATATGTGTGAAATTTGTTGTCTCAGTTTATCTCAGAGAAAGTTCAGTTCAAGAGCGTAGTCCACCATTCTTCAGAATAAATCCGATAAATTCTCACTAAGGAAGGTTCAAGTCCAAAAAACATCTCTCCTGATGCATATCTCATATGCTTTATCTCATGTTGTTGTCTAACTAGGACACATTTCATTCAAGTAAGGGATTGTTGGAGATGATAAAGGAAGGAGAAGTCAAAAGAAAGAAATAAAAGAAAAAGTGTTAATGAAAGTGTGCGATGTGAAATTGAGTGGGATTTAGTCTCACATTGAAAACTCAAGGAGATTATGTTGGGTTTATAAACCCAACTCTCATGCCTTAGGGTTGACCCCAAGGGTCACCCCACATTTTGTGGGGAATGGAGGACCTAGATGGCACATGGTCCTCCCCCCACACGTGGCCGCCGACCATCTGTCCAACCGGCTCGACTCGGCACGGTTCAATCCAGTTTGTTCGATGAATTATTTTTGGATAATTTTTTTTTAATTATTTACTTGGAATTTGGAGCTTTGAATTTGTCAAAACTATATAAATATCTCCTGAGTTATCTGGATTATTTGCAGAAGATAATTAGACCTTATCGACACTAATTTCGCGTGCATGATCTTATCTCCATTATCCCCAATTTCGTACATGGCTTTATTAACACTAACCATTTTTTTTACTTGCTCCCCAAGCTGCCACGTTTTAAATATAGCAAGTGTGTGAGCACACAGAAGTAACTTCGGTTTTATCACCATTAGAAAAAAATTATGTTTTCATCATCATCATCAAACATCTACATGTTGAGAGAGAGATACAGAGATTTCTGAGAGAGTCTAAGTTATTGGTTGCTATACACAGATTTAGATCGTTATATCCTGCAGAGACGATTCGTCGTAGTCTCCAAACATCATGTGTATGACTATTATTATTTTTAGGACACTGTTTACGAGCAATCATCGATCTTCATCTTTTTTCTGCTTTAATTATTGAAATTTTCAGTTGTATTTGTTTTCTCTATTTAATTTCAAATTTCCGTGTATTAATTCTAATATTTTCGTTATAATCGTCTCTCTATTACATTTAAGTTGTATTCGTTCGAATTTCATTATATTGTTGGTATATGAAAACATCTTGTTTCATCACTACCTACAACAGCTACTACCTAAAATTGCAGTGACACGCTCAATGATGTAGATATCTTGGCATAAAGTACAAAGAACACAATATCTACGAAGACAAGTAACAAGGATGGATCAAAAGTCATCCACCCTGACCAGAGTTTCACGTAAAAGGATAACTTCCTTAAAACCCTGATGGGAAACTTATGAACCTTGCAAAACGCCTCTAAAAGCAAAAAAATCCCAAGAAATCCACACAAATCATAAGATGATTTCGATCGAATTATGACTAGAAGGGAAGCCAACCTTTTAAAACTAAGAGGTGCTTCATGAAAATGATGAGGATGAGCTACTCAACCATGAAAATGGCGCATCGTCGCAAAAAAATGGAGAACCAAAGAAAGCGTGAAAATTCAAAATAACAAAGTGAAAGGGAAATGACATTTCAGGAAATAAAAATACTATTTTCAAAACCAACGGCCGAGATCTCATCTCGATCAACACTTCGGATGTGACAAGTGATGACAAACTATAGAAACATCTAGTTGGGCTGAAGTCCAAGATCCAGGACAAGCCCACAAATGGCCCAAGAAGTCACCACAAGGGCATGTCTCAACCATGCCTTGGAACGCTTTGAGATCAAGGCACAATTCGACTTCCACCAAGCCTCAGGCTAAACCATGACTGAGGCTGAGACGTCCCTTACTCATCTGATGTCACCATTGAGCAAGGGATTACACCAGAGCACATGCTTGATCCTAGGCCACGAGATCCAAACCTTCAGCCCTGACCGAGTCCAATCCAGATTGAGGATCGAAGACCATCAATGACCGTTGAACTATGCTATAGATGGAAACCTTCGTCAAATGGAAATAGCATCTAATGAGATTCTCCATAAGGGAAATCGTAACTGTGTAATGGAAAAGGGAATTGAAACCATATAAAAGGCAAGTCTACTAGAAAGTAGTCATCTCCATAAATGCACTCATTTTCCTTAATTGGCATAAGAAAGAAGTATACATCAAACCTAGACCAAGCTTCACTAGAAGCCTTTAAAAATATGATCGCGAGCCATCTCATTTATGGTATACAATCTCCATTAGCTTTAACTCATTTATGGTATACAATCTTCATTAGTTTGAACTATTCTCTAAGTACCTATTAACTTGATCTTCAGAGTTGATTAGACTTGGTATCACACCGGTATTGAGTTAACATTATGGTAAATCTTTCTTTACTTTTACAGATTAGGAAGAATCATCAAGTGATACATGACACAACTTTTGACAACATATTTTTGTCATCTACACATCAAATCCATGATAGTAAACATGGTAAAACTATCATAAATTCAAAACATTATAATAATAAAATTGAAAACATTAGATTAAAATATTACCCAACCAAATTTAATTCTTATTTAATTGGGGCAACATTCAATGGGAGATTCTAAAAAAGAAAAAAAGTAGTTATTATTTATTTGAAAAGTAAGAAGGTATATTTTTTTCCAAGAGTAAAAACCGTTTATAAGAAGTTCAACATGGATAAATTCTTTTTTTTGGAAACTCTAACAAGGCGGACCAGTGACCAGCTGGTCATGCCTGCTGCTGTAATCTCTCTAATGTACCATCGAATTTTCCCAAAGTTGGTTTAAAGATGTCCTATTCGTTCTTCGAAAACAAAGTTTTAGCATTTGGTTGATCGTAGGTACTTTAATTGACAAACGAAGAAGATGCCAATACAGATTCATGCAAAGGACAACGGCCAAGTTACTTATCCTAATTCGGAAATGTTATATGGTTCCCAAGAATGAACTAACATGTACATTTCCAGTAAGATTCATTCTACCAAAAAAATCATTTTTTTATTTCTTTAATCTTTTTCCTGAAGGGGACGTGAATATCAATTAACATGCTGACAAGTAACATACAGATCAGAAACCATCAGTGAGCTGCTCTGGCAGCGCAGTAACATTAAACAAAGCAGAACAATGGTTTACTACAAGCTTTAGTTTGTAGCCATTGCATGAACAAAACTTGCTTTGCTATTCAGTGTTTTAATATGTGCTTACTTGACTTGCAGAGTAAACAATCAAGCATGTCACAAAATACAACTTAATGTTTACTGCAAGATCTAATTTACGGGATTAATTATTCCGTAAGAATCAAAATCTTTATGGCCGGACTCTGTTTACATTCGGTGATCGGCTTTTTCCTATCTGTACAGACATTCTTCTTGATTTTCTTCAAGTTAGATCAAGTATTCATAATACACCAAGAAAAGGGCATCTGGGTAGTCCTTTGGTAAGCTGTTCATGTAGAGGTAGAAACTCGACAAGTCTTCTTTGCAAACTGTTTCAGCATCAGCCACATCTTTATTACAAGTGAGAACCCATAAGTCCTCTGAGTTTACTCTCTTTATGCTACCACGACAAAATGGGCAGGACTGTGATCTTGTGTTCCTGCAATTTACAATGAAACATACTATAACCTAAAGTTTTATGACTTGTCTAAATGCAAGCGTTCACAGTGAATATACCGGAAGAAAAAGATGCAAAGCTCGATATTTACCATTTATGGTAGCATTTGCTGCACATCGCATGACAACAATTCGGCAAAACCACCTTGGTGCAAGGCTCTAAGCAAATCCCACATTCATCTTCTCTCTCCGAATCAATATTGCTCAATTTGCTTACTCCTTCGAGTTTTTCACTACACATCTCCATGTTCGGATGCCCTTCTATAGCATCCTCAAACTCCCCGATGTTGCCATGGAGCTTTTGAAGAGACGGCAATATAATAGCTAAAATGGTTATTTTACATGAAGCAAAGTAAGTCAGAAACATTTTGTACGCGAAACGGATTAGCTCGAAGTTTTGGAACCTGACAAGTCGATCAGTCAGGGCATACCATAAAAGTCTCTAATGGTTGCCTTCCTTCCATGTTTAGATATGTTTCGTCTCCCATCTGAGTACACCTGAATTAAGTATGTCAGCACTCAATAATAAATCATTTACCAAAATATATATGAAATGCCAAGAAGTTACAAAAGAAAACGAGAAGCATTCATTAGGCCTGTAAGAGGATCCCACCTTGTAAACAAGTATGTGGAAGAAACTTATATATCTGGGGAGTAGACATGTACATGAACAATCTATCCATTGTAGCAAAAACAGAAAGAGAGGAGCCAAATGATTGTAAACCAGTTTCATTTGAAGATGGGCCCCTCCTTTGGCTTTTGGAATTGCAGCAGCTCTAAAAACCCACATGTAAACAAAAATATTTTAGAGAACTAAAACAGCAGCAGATGATAACTAGTTTCACCTTGTCATTTATATTGAATTTTCTTCAGTACGACCAAAGCTCTCGGACTATAAGGAATGAGGAAACCAACAAATCCTGATTAAATATGGTCCGAAAATCCCCAATGGAACACCTTTTGCAGTTTTTGATCCATGAATTCTCAGAATCAAATACAAGCATAAGAGGAAAATAAAATTAATTAAAAGAACAAATGAGTTATGCCCCCCCCCCCCCAAATTAGGAAACTGTCTATATAAGGCCTAATTAAAGAACACAAATTGAAACAGTTAAAACCCAGTTGATAAGAAACGAACTTAGAACCAAATGAAATTGAAAGTAGATGAAAAAGGAAGTGAAAGGAAAAGAAACACTAACAGAGCATTTGCATGCTGTATATCAGACTCCAGTACTTTGAGGGAATCCTGATACGAGGAGCGAGCCAACTGATAATACATAATCTGAGAAACTCCTATCTCCCTTCCCCGTTCTCACCTTTTTCTGAAGAACAACAGAGAAACAAGGACGCAGAGCAAAAACGCCGCTCTGCGTGATGAAGCACAAACTTATTTCCTTTCGGAACCTACTATCCCCCAAAGACGACAACAGAAAGTAAAAAAGTAAGAGAGAGAAACTTTCTCTCTCAAGCTTTTTAATCATTTCGTGAATGGGAGCGGCACTAAAGACGACTTTTGCCTTTGTTCTATGGTCAGAGAAAGCAATACGTATAAGATTTTTTATTTGATATAAATTTATATAGTCGAAAAAAAAAACAATTTCTAGACGTACTCTTTCACTCTTTGTTTAACTAAATTTGACCTTTACGTTAAAAAACTTAATTTGCCTATTTTACTTGAAATATTTGTACTGTACTTATCGCTCTCATGAGTTAAAATATTTTAATAGACGACAGTATTTAAATATTAATTTCAATATCAGAGTGAAATATTTTTATTAGATCATCATCTAGAGGTATTTTGGTATTTTCTATTATAATAAAAGTCACATTTAGACGAGTTCGTTAGAAACTAAACTAGAGTTTTAGTTTCATTTTTCCTTTGCCCATGGTGATGATGAAAAGGGTACAGAGCATGTTAGTGTTTGTTGAGGATTTTGATGAATTTTGTTGTTCTTGAAAGTTTTGGATCCATAGGCTAATTTTGGTTCGACCTGATTTGATAATAAAGAGTAAGGAATGATAATTATAAAGAGAGAATAACTACTTCACAATCAAATAGAAAAAAAATAAAATTCTAATTTTTAGAGAATGCTATAAGAAAATCACTTTTCTAACATCAAAAATCACTTTTCACTTATAATATGAAACCTTAGGTTATGGAACAATTAAGAGAGTTTGATTTTTTTGTGATGCAAATAATTCATCATATCAATCTATAATGCTGCAAACACAAAAATAGGATTATTTATATCCACACAGTATGGATTTTTGAACTTACTCGTTTTAACCATGGATTAGATTCGAGTTTGTTTTCATCCTGAGATGAATATTATGAAAATCTCACATCAAGTTTAAAAAATATTTGAAATGTGCATGTAAGATGACATATGATAGGTCTAATTAGGAGGTGTCTTTCGGATTGAACCTAAGAGAAAACATGTTATATCTACTGCTTGAGGCGCGACCAAAACGGTTAGCACTTTCAATTGATTCTTAGGCCGTGCATATACACTTATTTATCCTCTTTTTTTCAATGGGTATTTAATTTAAGTTTAATATTTTAGTCTCAGAATGGAAAAAAAGAAAAAATATTATATATTGTTCTCTAATATTATATGGTAGAAAAATTAAACGGTGTGGCTACGTACCTTCTCTTTTGTTTTTATGCATGATGAACAGAAGCATGAATAATGCTACCTAATATTTATAATGCTGTCTGGTGTTTTTTATATTTTAACATGCCTTTGTATTTAAGCATTGATCTCTCTCCACTTAGATTGAACCTACCTGGTGCAGATATGGAAGGCTAAGAAATTCACAACAACATGGTTCCAAACACAAGATAAGATGTAATTAAAGATTCTTCATTAATTTTTGAGAAAATTTCACTGACATCCTTTAAGGTTTTTTAAAATAATACTCACACTCATTCTAGATTTAGAATATCACCCACACTCCCTCTAATTTTTAAGTCAAGACACTAACACCCCTTAGGTGGCGTTCCCCGTTAAAATTACCAAAAGACCCCCAATTTATCATCTCCCATTTTGAAAACCCTAGACTACCCTACCCATGAGCATTCTCCACACTGACCCTTCTCCTTCCTCCACCCCACAACAGCCGCGAACCACCCTTCCCATGGGTGAAACCCAAATTCAACAGTTGGGTCTCTTTAACTCAGTCTCTCCTCCCTTATGGTCCACCTTCCACCGACCTCCTTGAATCCTCCATAGTCCCAATTTAAGACCCATAAATTTCGTTGAGGGCGGATGAGCTTGTGGGTATGTCGTCTATGTCTTGTTCTGGCCACAACCTTGAATGTCCAAAGGCTGCTTTGGTTGATGGGTACGATTCAAATTCTTTCGTCGATAATTGTCAATGCAATCTGAAAATTCCTGAGATTTTAATATCATCGACATTTGTGGAAGACAAAGACAATGACATTTCGTTCTATAGTGAAATTGTTCAGGAGCTAAGGGGGTGTGGTCGTGATGTCACGTGTGTGCAGTTACATGTGTGATTTAGTCATAGTAAACGACATATATTACCTGGGAACATGGAGGTTGAGATCTGAAGGGTGAATGATGAACACTTTGAGCCGACCTATGGAAGGTGACAAAATGCTCTTGGAAGAAGGAATTCAGAGAGAATTCTCCAAGTGCAGTAAGTAGAAAAAATGCCAAAATGAAGCAAAAGTGTGAAAATCTTTGCAATGAAAGGGAGGTCTATACTTATAGAGAAGCTTTCATGAGGGGCCTACTCCAATTAATCTATTGTCTAATTGCAGTGGACCCTACATAATGACAACTCAATAAGCTCGATGAGGCGACAACGTCCAATTATCGTTTGTTATAACCATAACTGTGTGGGCCAGGGTATCTATGGGGAAGATTCTCATGTGCACTACCTTTCACATTACGTCATGTGTCATATGCAGTGATCGTGAATCTAGGAAGGAAGAACACAAAAAGTGCCACATCGATGAGATAGGTGGTATCCGTCCCGGACCCCTCTTGAGGGATGTCCTAAGAACTAAGTCCCTTCCCAAAATGGGAAGACGACACATCCATGACCCTCAAAGAGGCTATACTGGTGAAGGGGTATCCTTTCCAATATAGTGAATCCCGTCTAAATCCTACCAGGCCACAGCTCCCAAAAATGTTCCCTGTTTATGGGCACACTTAAAAGATCAAAGATTCATTTTTATGTGTTGGCCTAACGGCGAAGTGCACTGATGCTGAAGTGCAAAAGCATCCATTGTTGTGAAGTGCAAAAGCATTCATTGTTGTGAAGTGCACTGATGCTGATGAGGTTGACTTTTCTTATTACATGTTATAAGGAGATGCGTATGATTGGTGGCAGCTGATTAAACGCCAAAATGAAAATGATATAGAGGCCTTCACTTGGGATATGTTCAAGAACGCATTTTTCAATCATTACTTCCCAAAAAGCATTCGACAGGAAAAGGAGAGAGAATTTGTCAAGTTAGGGCAATGAAGTAAAACCGCCACTGAGTATGAAGCAACTTTTGCACGATTAGCGAAGTTTGCTCCAGATTTGGTGGCAAAGGAAGAGAGTCGAGCCAAACGCTTTGAGGAAGTGTTGAGATCTAGTATCAAGCAAGCAGTGATTCCATTTAAGCATGCTACCTATAATTGAGTGGTCAACAAAGCATTTTTAGTGGAAAGAGTATAACGCTTAGACCCAGACTAGAACAAATTCCATATAAGTGGTCAGAAGCATAGTGGAATGGAAGCAATTCTAAGGGAAATTTCTGGAAGGGGGACAATCAGAAAAGGAATTTGGCGGTGGAAACGAAAACAAAAACCAATAAGGAAAACAACCGAGGAAGACATGTCAGAAGTGTGGCAAGGAACACCTTGGTGATTGTCGTATGGGTATAGGCTTATGTTTCAGGTGCGGTAAACGCGGTCACCTTGCTAAAGATTGTGATAGAAATATCTACAACAACAATGACAAAAAAAAGAGCCAGGCTTGAGTGTTTGTGTTGACTAAAGAAGACGCTGATAATTCCCCGACTGTTGTTTCAGGTACTATTGTTGTATGTGGAATGGTTGCTCGTATTTTTTTTATTCTGGTGCTACTCATTCGTTCATAAATTCTTTGCTAGATCATAAATTAAAGATGTCATTTGTATTTTTAAAGGCACCATTTTATGTATCTACACCTTCGAAGAAGATTCTAGAGGCGAGTAGAGTTATAAAGGACTATCCAATAGTGATAGAATAGTACGTACTGTCAGCCGACCTTATCATCTTAGATGTCCATGACTTTGACATTATTTTGGGGATTGATTAGTTATCGAAGCACTATGTAACTATTGACTGTCATGAAAAAGAAGTGTTATTTCACCCCCCTAGAGTGCCCGGTTTTCGTTTTGTGGGGGCTAAGTCAAAATCTCGTAGTCCTTTTATCTCTGCTATGAAGGCTTGGCAATTGTTGAACAAAGGATGTATGGGGTACTTAGCATCATTGATAGATTTATCGGAAGAAGGTCCTCCTATAGAAAATGTACCTATAGTACGAGAGTTTGTTGATGTGTTTCCCGAGGATCTACCAGGTCTACTGCCAGATAGGGAAATTGACTTTGTCATTGACCTTGTGCCTGGTATAGCCCCAATATCTAAAGCTCCATATCGTATGGCCCCGGCTGAACTCAAGGAACTCAAAGTTCAATTACAAGAATTGTTGGATAAGAAATTTATTCAGCCTAGTTTTTCCCTATGGGGTGCTCCTGTTTTGTTTATAAAGAAGAAGGATAGAACGATGAGGCCGTGTATTAACTATCACGAGCTAAATAAGGTGACTATCAAGAATAGGTACCCAATGCCGAGGATTGAAGATTTATTTTATCAACTTCAAGGTGCAAGTTATTTTTCCAAGACTGATCTTCATTCTGGGTATCACCAATTGAAAGTCAGAGAAGAAGACATCCCCAAGACTGCGTTTCATACTCGATATAGGCATTGTGAATTTCATGTAATGCCGTTTGGGTTGACGAACGCCCCTGCAGAATTTATGGATCTTATGAACTGTGTTAGAATACTTAGATCAATTTGTCATTGTATTTATTGATGACATTTTGATTTATTCTCGCTCTAAGGAGGAGCATGAGCAACACCTCCGAACAGTGCTGGGAACCCTCTGTAAGAAGGAGTTATTCGCTAAGTTTAAGAAATGTGACATTTGGTTGGATAGGGTACCATTTTTGGGGCACATCATATCAAAAGAAGGTATAACAGTTGATCCCGAAAAAATTGAAGCAATTAAAAGTTGGCTAGCTCTGGCTAATGGTGGTGAAGTTCGTAGCTTTCTGGGATTAGCAGGCTATTATCAAAGATTTGTAGAAGGATTTTCAAAAGTTCCCTCACCATTAACTCAGCTAACGAGGAAGAATGTGAAATTCCAGTGGTCCAAGGAGTGTGAAAGGAGTTTCCAAGAGTTGAATGAGCGATTAACAACTGCCCCAGTCTTAACGCTTCCTATAGGTAATGAAGGGTTTGTCATGAGGTGTACTCTGAAACTGGATGTATCTCACTTCTAAGCGCGCCTGTCGTAGATAGCTTAGAATTGTTTTTTCATCTCACCAGGTACAATCATGGTAACGTTAAATTATCTCAAAGTTTTTGCTGTGACTAGATGTATCTCAACTATCTCTTTGAGTGCTCCCGAGGTAACGATAAAATTTCCACGAGGTGTGACTAAGGTTTGAACTATCACACTGGGTGCATCCAGTGAGAGGAGAATGTGCATACACAAAATGATGCACTCAAGATAATGGTTCATAAAGTAGCAAAATATGATCAACTACATGGCCAGAAATTCACGCAAATTTGAGAAGACTATAATTTTTTTGAAAAAGTAGAGATATCACAATCAAGTAACATCATAATTAATCAACTCAGTTCACGTCAGAATGCTCATTGTATGTCATCATTTTGAGGTCATGCAATGTCTAGTCACTTATAAAATGTATATCTCCACTGGCGTCTTCAAATATGAGTCAATGAATGATTACCACTTTATGTCAAACTCAAATTTCTCCAATAGGTCTTCATGGTTCGGGACAATGCAGGGTATGTGAGATGTTTTATGACTCTTTCATCGAAATCAAGTTTTTCAAGCGACTCTATTTCACTGGTAACGTGTACTATCAAAAAGATTATTGCCTTCCCTTCTTGATGTTTAGATATGACAAGAGTTATTGAATGGGTTAGAATAGCCATCATGTTTCGTTATTCCACCTGAGTGATACTATTTTTACGTTCCCACCAATGTCGATGTCCCTATCGAACACTGTCCACAGGTTCTCGGACATGTAATCAAAAGTTTTGCATTTCCATGACCACGCTTGTAGCAAGTGATCAAACTCTGGATAAGATGAAAATTTGACCCTTGACGACACAGATGCAATGTTAACAAATGTTACTGTAACACCCCCAAACTAAAATACCTTGTTGATTATAATTTAGGTACTGATATCCTCTTTAACGTTAATTAAACATTAAATATGAAAGACATAGTTCAATTTAAATCTTAACTTAAACAAAAGCCTCAAGCTAAATTTATCAATATTAAACTCAAAGTACTTAAATAATAAAAAATTTGCAACGCAAATTTATCAAATAACAACCAATAATTTTAAGCTAAATCGTAAAAATAAGAATAATTAATCAAAAAGCAATTGTTTTAAATCCTTATTCAAACTATTCTACTAAATCGAGTTTGCCCACAAAGTGTTCTTCCGCAATTACTCTTCACCTAAAAACATTAAGAAACAACATAATGAACTAAAGCCCAGTAAGTAAAATCTTACACATACTCAGCAAAGATATGCACATTCAATTCCATTTTAAAACATTTGTGCTTGAAACATACAATTATAGATCATTTATAACTTTATTACATTTGCTTTCGTTTTACATTATTCATCACTTTCTTTTCATGCAAACTTGTCACATTCCTTTCATTACTATTTTCATTGCATTCATTTCTTTTCTTTATTCGCGAGCTCACTTGTGTAGTATTCAACCAATCAAGAGGCGGTGAACTATTATTATAGAACGTGTTCGACTGCCGAGCCCTAGTAGTATCATCCGTTCACATTATATCGCTGGACAATCCAAACTATCACTCATTCACATTATATCGATGGACAAATCAAATGATCATCCATTCACATTAACCATTAACTATTGTCGGGTTCGTTGGTTTCCCGAGTCTCATTTCCCACTCACGTCTTTCATGGCATAAACACACACTAGGTGTTTAAAATTTTATTTAATTGATTATATTCACACTACAAACATTCATGTATAGGTATGAACTTATTTACATTCATTAACATTACAATACAATACACCACATATATCATAATAAAAAAAATACAATTAAACATAATATCGAGCGACAGCACATCGATAAATCAATTCAGCATCAAAGTTTACAAACATTAAAGTATGCGTAAATTTTTACTTACTTGGCGTCCTTAGTAAAACCAAATGTCTAGAGAGTGCTTCGAGAGGTCAAAGCTCAAAATACCAAAACTATAAAATTTTACACATTAAAATGTTTTATCAATCTCACATAATCATTGAGGACAAGTATAAAATCTAGTTAAAAGAATACCCTAAATTTTTCACACCCAAAATAGAAGTCGTTTGAAAAAAGATTCTAGTACCGAAAAAGATTCTAGTACCAATCAAACTCTACTTATATAACAATTAAAACTATTCCATCAACTTATATCATGTCCGTACATGTTTGAGGTTACCCAATTCAAAGTCATGCCTCGTGCATAAATACACGCAATCTATTTAACTATCAAATTACATTACTTATACTATTCCAAAAAATAAATCATCAATTTGAAGCACCATCATTCATTATATGCAAATTCTACCATAGAAATTCTCTTAGTGCTGCAAGGTTATAAGCTATAAACTTTCTCATGAAAACTTATTAAATCAAGAAGTTCATAGAAACTTACAGAAACACGTCCTTCTTAGAAACTTTGTCCACAATGCCAGAATTTGCTAGAACTTGAATATTGTTACCGAGAAGAGAAATAAATGACCCAAGTTCTATATAAGTTTCAAACTTCCTTTTTTTTATAAAGAAGAAGGAGAGGCTGAAGTTTTCACTTTCATGCCACCAATGCTTCAAAGGTTTTGAGAAATTCTCTTATAAACAAAGTGGGCGGTCAATGTCTAAGGTTAGGGTACTTAAAACTCTAAGCTTCAGGAAAAATATGAATTATGATTGTTTTGTAGGCTCTATTAGTTGGGCTTTCACGAACTTTTCAAGGTTAAGAAAGTTTCCAAAACTTTGGACATCTTTAAATCATTTTTTATTTATTTAAAATAATTCATAAATTTAATTAATCTAATTACAGATTTATAATCATAATAGGTCAACAATTTTGATAACTAATATTAATTATACTAAAATTGTACTAGGCTTATTTGAGTTGTTAGATCACTTTGAAGCGTTTCTCTGCAAGACATTTAATTAATTCATTTCAAGCATAAAATCAGATAATATGGAGAACTAAATAAATAACCATGACAATTTGATGCACAATTAATAATTAAAAGCAAAATTAGTTGGGGTGTTACAATTTCCCCACCACCCAAAAATAACTTCATCCTCGAAATTAAAACGTACCAAACAAATGTGGATATTTGACATGCATCTCGTCTACTGCATGATTTTTCCATAACACCTTGACCAAACGATTCTTCTTTTGTCTTAATTCTTTTTCCTCTCGGTCCAAATTCCTAACCGGTGCTTCTTTGTAGGTAAGGTCTTGGCGGAGGTTCAAAGCGTCATAGCTAAGGATGTGAGACGGGTCAGGAAGGTACTTCCTTAACATCGAAACATGGAATACATTATGAACACCTGACATTGCTAGCGGCAATGCAAGTCGATAAGCTAACTCTCGTATTCTCTCCAATATTTCAAAAGGTCCTACAAAGCTGAGACTTAATTTATCTTTCTTCCCAAACCTCTAAACACCTTTCATAGGAGCGATCTTTAGAAATACTTTATAGCCAACAACAAACTCCAATGGCTTCCTTCTTTTATCTACATAACTCTTTTGTCTACTTTGAGCGTTTTTCATTCGCTGTCGAATCTTTTCAACTATACCAATCATTTTCTGAACAATCTTAGGGCCCAATAGTTTTCATTCTCCGACTTCACCCTAATGAATAGGCGCGGTATATTCTCCCATACAACACCTCATAAGGTGCCATACCAATTGGAGCTTGATAGCTATTATTATAAGAGAACTCGATAAAAGGTAATATCTCTTTCCAAGTGCTCTGAAAATCAATAACACAAGCTCTCAACATATCCTCAAGGGTTTGAATGGTCCTTTCTGATTACCCATCAGACTATGGATGAAAAGCTGTGTTGAACCACAATTGGGTACCTATAGTTTTATGCAAGCTTTTCCAGAAAGTAGAAGTAAACTTCAGATCACGGTCAGACACAATCGACAGTGGAACTCCATGAAGCCTTATTATTTCCCGCATGTACAATTGAGCATAATGCTCCATCTTGTAGGTATTTTTTACCAGAAAAAAAGTGTGCTGACTTGTAAGCCGATCAACAATTACCCAAATAGAATTGTAGCGTTTCAAAGTCTTCAGTAGCCCCAAAACAAAATCCATACTGATGTGCTCCCACTTCCACTCAGGTATCATAGTGGTTGTAAAAGACCAGAAGGTCGTTGATGCTCAGCCTTAACCTGCTGACACGTAAGGCAACGTTGTTCATAGTCTGCTACATCTCGACTCATGGCAATCCACCAATAATGTTCCCTTAGACTCCAATACATCTTCGTACTTCCTAGATGAATTGAGTATGGAGTATCATGTGCTTCACTCAAAATTTCTCGTTTTAACTCCGCATTGTAAGTACTACCAATCTACCATCGTAACAAAGAGCTCCATCAGTAGTGATGACGAAGTTAGTACGTTTACCATCTTCCAACTCTGCTCGAAATTTCAAAAGTTGTGGATCATCCAATTGTTCTGTCTTAATTCTTTCAAAAAAAGTTGGACAAACCATTAAAATAACGATAACCAGAATCTTCTCGAGGTGAAATTTCCAATCCAAATCTTTTAATCTCCCTTAACAACGGTTAATGAATAACTTGCAAACAAGCAATAGAACCTGAATTCTTTCTACTTAAAGCATCCGCTACCGCATTAGCCTTGTCAGGGTGATAATTGATTTCACAATCATAATCTTTGACAAGTTCTAATCACCTTCATTGCCTCATATTCAACTCCTTATGTGTGAAGAAATACTTGAGACTTTTATGATCAGTGATATTCAAAATGACCAGTCGTAAACAAGTTCTGAACAATCACAAGTCCCCCCAACACCTAACATCATCAATGGTGAAACAGAGGAGGCGCGTGTGAATTCCGTCGAGAGTACCATGGAGGAACATGGTAAGATGTTTAAAGTTGTCCAAATTTCATTATTGGAACCACGAAAATCCAGTTTGAAGATTTTTAATTCCTTTATAGCTGTAGTGTGATCCCTTCCTAGTGTAGCACTAACTACCATAGGGTGGTAGGATGCTCCTGTGAGCTGGTGATTTCGTCTGTTCCTAGTTACAGTGACAGATCGCTTCCCTAGTGGAGTCGCCAAATGTGTAGGAGCTAAAGAGGTGTGACCGTGATTCGAATAAAAAAAATAAAATTATACTTAGTGCAATTCAAAAATCATAATTCAAAAGCAATGTAGAATCAATAAAAATGTAAAATGCAATGAGTTAAATTATAGAGAGTGAAAAGAACCAGAGGAGCGTCTGTAAAAAGTTATTTTTCTTTTGTGTGAATGAAATAAAGAACGTATAATTATTATAATGATATAAAAATGATATGAAAGATAAAAATGTTGTTTCATTTTTATGAGGATGAATCTTAATTAAATTTGTCAGGAAATATGGGCGTAAGCAAAATTGAGAAGTTGATCAAACCGAACCGAACCAAATCAAGCCAGTTCGTTCGGTTGGTCAATTTATTTTATTTCTTTCAGTTTTAATAATAGGAAAACTGCAGGGGGTGAAAACCGTTTATAACCGGTTTGAGTGTTTACTTGTGCTCATGGAACTAATTACAATATTTACGTAACTACTTGAAGTGTTTAAGTAGTTATATGGATAGTTTACGTAAAAATGAGCTGAAATGTTGTTTCACAAGGAAATATATCAAAATTTCAAAATTTCAAAATTTCAAAAAGTTGTAACAAATTTTTTAAATAACATTTTTTAATCCGATGCACCTAGACAACTCTAAAATACTATTTGATGTTAAGTGATCGTGGATAATAATTAACATCAGATAATAATTAATTGATCGTCACAACTTTCATCAAAACACAAAAGATTTTAATTTAAAGAATTTTTTAAGAATTCAATTTCAGGATTCTTACCATAAACGAACATGTAAGATAAAACTCAATCTTTAAAAAATCGTCATTATATGTATTTAATTATATTATAATAACGGTTTGCCTAGATTTTTAGGCGAAGAACTAATTAAATGAGTGAAATCAGATCAGAAGCTTAGGAAAGCTTAGATACAAATATTTTCAGCGGCGATCGAACTCGAACAGAGCCGAATGATTAGTCTGATTCTATATGAGTGGGACACTTGTGCGAAACAAAACAAAAAAGAATAACTCATTAGTGTATTCGATAGACAAGTTGTATTAGTTCCACAATACTATTGATTAAAGCAAATTTAGTGGTTGACTTTACTATATTCTCATTTAATAGCCTGTAACAAGTGGCTTAGTATTTAAAAATGAAAGTATTTTTCTATTTGGTTAAGTCATTACAATATTATTCCCCAAAAATCATGGTGATTAGTACAAGATTCTGGAAACTTTTTTTTTATAAATTTTGGGTAGATAATAAACTGAATAACGTAAATTATTTCTGACTAGGATATGATATTGCTTAATTAAATGAGGCAACTCAATATGTTAGGCTCTTCATATATTGTTTCATTAATTAACAAAATGTTTTACATAAGAAAAGAAATATAATTTTGGACCTTTTGGCCACCATACATTCATTTTGTATTCTATGAAATTAAAACTAGACAAAATTACTTTGCACTTTCGATACCGTGCATCTTTTGTCCTTTCATTAAAATAAATCTGTAATAGTGGTCACCTTGGCATGACGCATTATACGTGTCAAATTCTACATGTAAAATTAAAATTAAATTTATCTCTATCTCTGTTATATTAAACGGAGCTTAAGAAAGATAAACTTTTGATTTTTCTTTTTACTCTTTAAACCTCACTAAATATAGTATAAGATTAAGTTTTTTATTTAATTATTTTTTTATTAATATTTATAAAATTTAGTATTTTATATTATTATGTTATTAAGAATGTAAATGATCTTGTATATAATTTTAGAGATCTTTATATCATAACATTGTTTCAGTCGATAACAATGAGTTGTTTATATATTTGTCAGATTTTTGTTGTTGTTTAATTTTTTAAAATAATAAATGTTATAATTTTTATTTTATTTGCAATAATTTAATTATAAATATATGAAAGTACTATTATTATTTTCTTTTGTTTTATAATTACAACATTTTGAAAGCTAATGTATTTATTTCAACATTGATAATAATTTACAAACTTATTGTATAATTTTAGAATTCTTCAACACGTGCGAAACACAAGCTTTTCGACTAGTTATTTAAAAAAAATATCAGTTTAGGGCCAATAGTATCTCTTACAGTCAAAATATAGGGAACAAAAGTATAGATTTCCCTTATATAAAACATTTTGTGAATGCAACAAAAATACACAGAATCTTCTACAGTTTGAACGAAAAGCACTAAAAGTGTACAATATTGAGGAGTAGAGGTGGTAAATGGGCCAGTTCGGCCTACAAAACCGGCCCGGCCCGGTCCGATATTAAACAGTACCAGAATGGTTAAGGTTCACGGGCCTGGTCTGGGCCATCACAGGCCTTGTCTTCAAGGCCTATGGCCCGGCCCGTGAATCCACTCTTTTGTCTAAAAAATAATTATGCATGTAGTAAAGTTTGAACTATTGACCTCTCCCTGAAAAGACCCGAGCTCAGCCCGTGAACCACTTGGAAAGGCCCGGGCTGACCCGGCTACCACCCCTATTGAGGAGTAAGTTCATCGATTTTTAAATTTCAGTGACCACATAGCACACTAGTCGAGAAACACTTGCTTCTCATATAATGAATAATTTTAAAATTATACAATGTTTTAAAATTATTATTAACGTTAAAACAAATACATTAAGTTTTAAAATGTTATAAATCTAGAAAAAAAGAAACAATAATGGTAATTTTCTCATATTTATAATTAAACTATTACAGATGTAAGGAAGTTTGAATATATTGTGCATCACCTGAAGATCATATATTTATAATAAAACTATTATAAATAGAAGGATACTTGAATAAGCCGTGCATCACCTCGAGGTGATAAACTATCTATATGGGTTTTTGATTAAAAATACACAATTTTAACAAATTTATATAGTAAGATGAGATGAAAAGAAACTAAAAATAATAATTATTTGAAAAGAGAGAAATAAATATGATAAAATATTTTATTATGAATATGGACATTGAAAATTATTACATGTATTATAAAACTTAAAAAACTAAACAAATTTTTTTATCCACAGATAGACAATAACCCATTATTATTGAATGAAATAATGTTCATGATAAGAATATCTCTAAAATTATATACATGATCATTTACATTCTCAATAACATAATAATATAAAATATTAATTTTTTAATAAAGTATTAGAAAATAATAATTAGTAAATATAATTATACATGGGTTAAATAACAAAAAAGAAAACTTAATTCATACTACATTTAATGGGCTTAAAGGGTAAAAGGGGAAATCAAAAGTTTCTTCCCCTTAAACCACTTTTAATACTAGTTAAGTCATGTACGTGTCTCAACCAATGATATTTTAGCTCATTTATATATCGTATCCATGTAGAGATATAGAATGATATACAAGATCATGAAAAAATAATTCAAGTCAAATGAAGTAAAATAACTTATTTATTAAAAAAAGAGTTTCATTTAATGTGTTTAATATTAATTTTTACATTAAGTTTTAAGATAGTCTTGTAATCCATACTACTTAAAATAATTATTAAAAAATATTTAGTTAATTTGAGACTAATTTTAATGATAATTTGTCTTTTTATTTTTTAGATAGTAATAATGAGGAGAAAACTTCTTTTAAAAAGATAATTTAAATAGGATGATCGAAATCTCTTAATATAATTTTCATGTTTATTTTTTAGTTTAAAAATTAATGTACGCAATTTCAAAAATAATTTGGGGCCATTATCATCTAAAAATAGTTCCCTGACTTCTACGCATTATAATATTTTTTAATCAAACAAGATTATATTGAAAAATAAAAATCACAGTTAAAGGGGTTTAAACTACCATTTTACATAAACTTATTCTTTATCAATCAAACTAAAAAATAAGCAGGTAAACATAATCATCAAGACTAACTCTATCATGATCTAGGTTATATCTTATAATAGCATCAATAATTGAGTTGTAATTTATATATGGTGTTGATAATGTAAAAGTGTAGGGGAGTATAATTATGATTTTTTATTTATCTAATTATTTGCTCATTTAACTAAATATCAACCACCATTAAAAAACCAATGTGAAAAACATGGTGCATTTTCTATGATTGAATAATCACTACAATATCAACCACATATTTTTTTGTCAAAGAGAAGGGGTGTAAAAACACCCCAACAGAAAGAACCCTACATTAATAAAAAAAATATATAATTGCATAGGGCATACCCAGGGCATGAAATAGACACCTCAAGATGGAAAAGGAAATCAGTAGATGCATCAGGACATCCTAGCTAGGCTGACATCTCCTTAGCACCTTCATCATCTAACTTAGATCAACCAAAGCAAAGAAGAGAACTTGAAGGAACTAGTGGAATTATGTCCATAAAGTAGGACGCAATTTTTTTTTGAATATATAGTTATTTCTCAGAGATTTTGTATTACAGAATTAAAGTGTGTTTATAATTTACTCAAATCCTAGAACTATTATCAACGTAAGAAGAGTAAAGACAGAGGGGTCTTCTAGATAAACTCTCCTGAAATAGTTCATAACATTATTCACAGTCTTAGGACTGACTGGGCAATCGAATCCGATTATGACTGTTAGGTTGAATCAATGGATGCCAGTCATGGAACATAGGAGTGGAGACTCAAACGGTTAACCTAGACGTGCTATTGAACATGTTGAATAGACCGGTACAAATTAGTTTAGAGCAAAAATTGTTTACCTAGCTCTAAATCTATTTGTTACATCTTAAGAGTATTTTCATAATTAACTTAATCCTGAATTGAATACGTAGCTGGACTTAGTTACTTGCGATCTTTGATATGTCAAATGGGTGAGTTCGAATTGGTGGACAATATCTCGATTGTTGGGATCGTAATTCAACTCTGTTGTAGTTACGTGATTCACAGATATGAAAATTCGTGATTGGATTACGAAATCAACAATATCACCTTATACTTTATTGATGGGTGTGTGAATAAATAAATTGGGCCAAGTATTGAATGAATTCAGTCATTGATTAAGACTTATGAATTGTACAAGACAGTTCACTATGTCTTTCTTATTCACAATCAATAAAAGAGTTATGGAAATAATAACAATAGGGGTAAGATGGTAATTTTACATCTCTGCTTTTATTATTGATATTCACGATGGATAATATGTTAAAATATTCTGTGGATCGTGAAATAAAAGAGTTTATTTGCACCAACAGAAAATGAAACGCGCATGAATCGAGAGTTGATTTGACATCGAACCTATAGCAGAGTCGTATAATGTCAGGTTTAAATAGGTAAGCAATTTATAAAGATAAATTCTGCTGGTATTTATATCATATAGCTTTGTTCATGTACGTCCATTCAGTCTCAGGAATATCTCATGAGAACATGAATAAAAGAAACGATATCAGTTGGACTAAAATATATTTTGGTGCCAATGTATATTTCCTACACTCATATGTGATGGTGTTGTCACTTAATTAGTTAAATGTGATTAATTTTATTAAAATTAATTAATTTATTATTTTCTAATTATTGGATAATTAATAAATAAAATTTAATTAATTAATTAATTGATAGAGATCAATTAGATTTATCAATTGAATCGATGAATTTGATACAACACAAACTCTAAGAGGATATATACAAAATTCGGCCATGGTAGTTATTTTGGGGTTTATTTTCAAAAATTTGAAATATAGGGGTATATTTGTGAATTTCTAAAATTAATAACTATATATATGTGATAGCAAGTTGATTGTCAGGCGAATTGTATTAGATACAACACAACTCTAGAACACAATGAATTATACTGATCAATATAGTGTGTAATTACACAGAGAAAGAAAAAGAGTTTTCTTCCCCCCATCACATGTTGCTGCCGAATTTGAAACTGAAGGACGCAAAATTTGATTTTTCTTATTCAATCGCTTTGAGAGTTCATACTCAGTTCCTAAACAAATTCTTACGAGATATATTTCTAAAATTAACGAGTGGTTATTGGTGTGAAGATTTTGGAAAATTGGTTCTTGAAGATCAAGCTTGAAGATTAGATCTTTAATTTTGAAGAACGTGAAGAACGAATACAAGGATTCCACCAATTCAAAAAATCTTTGATACATAGCAAATGTGAAAATCGTTTCAACCTTTTTCTATTAATTTAAATATCTGATATTCATGATTGTTTGTTGTTTTGATTTTTAATTATTCAGTTCGATTAAATAAGTTTTAGAAAATACTTTTGATATTCCGCCCACGAACCATTCGTGGTTCAAATTTTTTTTTATTTAATTTTAAAATTATTAATCCAACAATTGGTATCAGAGTTATAGGTTTTTTATTATGCATATAGATATTTGAAACGAATGTATCGATGAATTTGTTGAGGTGCGAGAGAGAGGGAAAAAGATCCTCGCCCGGTGTACTGGCTTGGCTCCTGCTTTGGTGGCATATATTTGTATATGGTAGATTCAAATCTATTTGAATGTTTATGTGATTGGATCCCTATCTATTGGTTCTAGGTGATTTTTCTTTCAATTTAGAATTGATGTACGCTGGATTTGAGGCATAGGATTTTATGTAATTTGTTTTATTGCAAAAGTTGTAAATTTTGATAAATTCGATGTATAATCGTTGCCACCTTGAAAATCACCGAAACACACCATTCGACGACGTTGTCGCCTAAAGTTGCAGCCACTGGAAAACTGTCACCGGAAAAGTCGCCGAGGCCCACAGCCGTTCCGCACCACCTCCTGATGTCCACTGCCGTACCCTGCATGGTGACTAGGGTTTATGAAACCCTAAGTGATAACAATCAAGGATTAGGAAACCTTTTGATGTTTCACAAAAACTCTAATCTTATCTTTGATCTTTAAAATTTTGATTTTTAAAAGGATAAAAGATAATTAAGATTCAAAAGCTAATTATCTAATTTTATCTATTTATCATTTGAATTTTGAATTCAAAACATAATTTTTTATTTTATGTTTTTATCTTTTGAATTTTGAATTTAAAAGATATTTTTTCATTTATCTTTTTATCTTTTAAATTTTAAATTTTAAAAGGATAATTAATGAGATTATTTAATTAGAAAAATATTTTTCCTTAATTAAAGGGTTTGGATCAAAATTTAAATTTTGAAATTTGAAAATTTGAGTTTTGAATTTTAAAATGACATAGACTTTTTTAAAGAGTTACAAAATGGAGGGACTTCGTGAAGGATAAAGAGACAATTACAGACCCCATGAAAACTGGTATTTAAATTATTGTAATTTAATTATTATTTTTTATGGATTGTAATTAGAAATGAGTCAATAGGGAGGTTAATTTTGAATGAATGATTTATTATAAATCTAACTTCATCATATAACATGCCATATAAAAATACAGATATGCCAATATCAAATTGCCATGTAGCATGTACATGCAACATTGTAGTTTAAATTTATAATTGGAGGTTAATTTTGAATGAATGATTTATTATCAATCTAACTTCATCATATAACATTCCATATAGAAATACAGATATGCCAATATCAAGTTGCCATGCAACATGTACATGCATCATTGTAATTTAAATTTATAAGGAGTTATTATTTAAATATAATGCTACTTTTAGAAAAGTTATAAATTTTAAATTGAAATTTATTTTATATAAAAGTTTATAACTTTTCGAAATTTATTTTTTCAAATTAATAAAGAGTTATGTTTTTTTTGAAAAAACAACGAAAAATCCATTTTTCCAAAAATTAAGTGGGAAGGTCTTTTACATTGAAACGTTCACAACGTAACTTGATTGTGGCACGAGAAATGGTTTAGAATCACCCTAGTAATCCTCTCTTTAGTGGGAGAAACTTTGGAATTGTGTCCATTTAAGTCATCAAGTTGCTTAAGAAGCTAAATCTTGTAAAGGAAGTGGTGAGGCAGGACCGTCCCTAGATGAACTATTAGTTTGTAGCAACTTTTAAAGTCCATGCGTTGGTTAAACACATAGACCGAAGCAAAGTGGAATCTCTCATAGGGGCTAGTCAATGGGGTGCTAGATGTGGTGACATCTTGAGAAGCGTTAATCAAACGAGAGGAGTCTCGATGCAATAGGAGGTAGCTTCGACGTTATCCTTAGATGAGACAAAATATCATTGTTCATCATGGAAGAAATATTTTTTTATTGAATTTTTAAATATTTAAGTATTTACATCATGCATCATACTTTCTTAAATGATTGCGTATTTATTTACACTGTTTTATGTATTCTTTCCACTAATCATGTCATTATCTCCACTCTAAACTATCTTAAATGTGAATAAACTTATTGGGGAAAATTATGTAGATTGGAAACATAATCTTGATATCATGCTGATGGTAGAAAATCATAAGTTTGTGCTCACCACCCCTTGTCCCCTTGACCCAATTGCTGAAGCGACTCAAGAGGAAAATGATGTTTATGCTTCTTGATTGCATTTTGATGTGATCATTAGGTGCTAGATCTTGGCTTTTGTTAGTAATGTGTTGCAACAACAACATTAGAACCTAGAAATTGCCGTTGATATGATGTTGAACATCACCGAAATGTTCGAAGATCATGGATGTCAAGCAAGCCAAACAGGCAGCTGTGCGAAACTTCATGAACTGTATGATGAAACCTGGAACTTCTGTCAGATAACATATGATGCTGATAATTAGTTATCTGAACGAGATAGAGATCATGAATGCTGAGGTAGATGGCGAGACATAAGTTGATAGATCCTTTAGACTCCGCCTGACACTTTTGAGAATTTAAAACTTAATTATTCGATGAATAAGTTAAGGTATTCACTTCCTGAGTTGATAAAGGATCTACAAGCTATTGAGAGCCTATTTCTGAAGGGCAATAGGAAGACTGTAGAGGCAAACTTTACTGAAGTAAGCCTTCCACCTATACACAAAAAAAAAACTCAGGAGAGGTCCCACGAAGGCTAAGAAGTAGAACTCAAAAGCTGCGAAAGACAAGTGCACTGCAAAAGTGGATAAGTTGAAGGACAAATGTCATCATTGTGGGGCCGCTAGCAAGGTTGACTGGATCGTGATCCGGATTGCACGATCCTATAATGGATCAGCGATCCAGATCGTGTAAATAATCACTTTTCAGTAGGATCAGTCTAAGATCATGGGATCGCGACCCGGCACCGATCCCGGTGATTAAGTAAATTAGGTGATTCTGCTTGCGCGAGCTAAACTAAACAGGCTACACTTAGTTAAATTAGGTGATGGGTGGGTCATAGATAGACCATTAACTCATGGGTCATGGGTGGATTAAATTTAAAGACTACCTTGTTATTAGAAAACGTATTGATGGTGGGATTTGAACCCTTACTCCAAAGGTTCATAACTGACCATTTAACCATTGAATTAACTATGCTTGTTGTAATAAAAATGAACATTATTATTTAACTAAATATTTGACTATTTTTATGACATTTCAATTTATTTTATATGACTTACACCTCTTAAATTTATCAAAATTAGACGTACACCTTTTAAAGTTATGAAAATTAGAACGAATTCTGACACCGCTATTTTATTATATTTAGACAGTAATTTTACTATTGTTACAAACTTATTAAATTTTAACTTATATACAAACACTCACAAACCTAATGTATTATAAATTTATAATAATAATCTTAATCAATAATTATCTTTACATATTTATTTATTTATCTTTTTATAACAATTCACATAATCATTGGACCACCTATGCTTATATAACAAAAAATAAATGTGTTATATTTAATTAAACATTTGACTATTTTTATGATATTTTAATTTATTTATTTTATGACTTACACTATCAAAATTAGAATGAATTTTACCACCATAATTTTATTATATTTAGACATTAATTTTAATATTGTTGCAAACTTATTAAATTTTAACTTTTAAATCAAAACACTCTCAAACCAAATGTATTATAATAATGATCTTAACATATTCAATAAATAATTACCTTTATATATTTATTTATCTTTTATAATTTGAAACCTCTTATCTAGGGGATCATCATATATGTGTTTCTATGAGAACTCTACTTAATATTATGTTATTTTAGATGACTTGATATTAGTTTTATTTAATAGGTAGATGACTTGGTGTTATACAATCATTTTTTTAATATATTAAAGTATTATTAGCATAGACCAATTTTTTTACTAATAAATGATTAAGAATTGATCCGATCTTACGATCCTTGATCCGATCTTACGATCTTCGATCTTATACCATTCCATTGATCCTAGGTAGGATCGTGATTTTGACAACCTTGACCGCTGGTCATTGGAAACGCAACTGCTCAGACTATCTTAAGGAGTTAAGATCTAAATGTATAGTACTTGTTATAAAGGCCTGTTATGTGGCTGACTCTATTTTTTCTTGGATTACAAATTTTGCAGCCACTAACTATTTATGTTGTTCCCTACAAGGGTGTAGGGAAATCAGAAGGCTTGATGAGGGCGAGTTCAGCTTCCGTTAGGGAAATGAAGCACTAGTGTCAGCTGTATCTATGAGAACTATTAAATTGTCATTTGATAACGGATTTATGGTTTTACGTGATGTTTATTATATCTCAATTTTTGGAAAGAACCTTATTTCAATAGATAGTTTAATTGAGCAAGGCTTCAATTTGAATTTCATTGATAAAGATATTGATATTTTTAGAAATGGCTGCTCAATTACTACTTCACATTCGATAAATAAATTGTTTTACGTAAAATCAATAGTTCCAATGATATGTGTCACTGAAGTGAATGTTGATTCACAAAGGGATAGTGAAATGTTAAAGTCTGACTCAGCTGATCTAACCTATTTGTGACCCTTACACCTTGGACATGTTAGCCTAGACAGGATTAAAAAATTTGCGAATGATGGTCCTTTGCAAATTTTAAGTGTGGGATCACTACCCACATGTGAATCCTGTATAGAAGGTAAAATGACCAAAAGATCCTTTTTGATAAAGAGTAAAAGAGCCATTCATTGCGTCGAACTCGCACATAGTGTGTTAGAGAGAACAGAATGGTGTGTTAGAGAGAATGAATTAAACTCTAATGATATGGTTAGATCCATGATGAGTTACTCTTCCCTTCCAGATTCATTCTGGGGATATGTCTTGGAAACAACAACGTACATTCTGAACCAAGTTTCATCGAAGACAGTGCCTGGCATGCCAAATGAAGGATGGAGTGGACGAAATTCATTGGTTAACCACCTTAGAATATTGGGGTGCCCAACACATGTTCTAATTGTTATAAATTAGTTTAGAGATAAAACCATTTACCTAGCTCTGAATCTAATTGTTGCACCTTAAGGGTATTTTTATAACTACCTTAATCTTGAGGTGAATACGTAGCTTGACTTAGTTACTTGCGATATTTGATATGTAAAATGGGTAAGTTCAAATTGGGGGACAATATCTCAGCTGTTGAGATTGTAATTCAACTATATTGGAGTTACGTGATTCACATATATGAAAATGCATAGTTAGATTGCGAAAACAACAACATCACCTTATGCTTTATCGATGAGTGTGTGAATAAATAAATCGGGTGTGGTATTCATTGAATTGAGTTATTGATCAAGACTTATGAATTGTACGAGATAAATCACTATCATGTCATTTTTATTCATAATCAATAAAAGAGTTAAGAAAATAATAACAAGAGGGCTAAAATGGTAATTTTACATCCCCACTCTTCTTACCGATATTCACGATGGATGATGTGTTAAAATATTTTGTGGACCGTGAAATAAAAGAGTTTATTTGCACCAACAGAAAATGTAGCGCACATGAACTGAGAGTTGATTCGACATCGAACCTAAAGTGGAGTCGTACGATGTCATGATTAAATTGGTAAAAAAATTATAAAGAGAAATTTATCAGGTATTTGAATCATATAGCTTTGTTCATGTGGGTCCATTCGGTCTCAGGAATAGCTCATGAGAACAGGAATAGAAGAAATGATATCAGTTGGACCAAAATGTATTTTGGTGTCAAGGTGTATTTCCTACACTCATATGTTATGAGCGTTGTCATTTAATTAGTTAAGTGTGATTAATTATATTAAAATTAATTAATTTATTATTTTATAATTCTTGAATAATTAATAAATAAAAAGAAATTAACTAATTAATTGATAGAAATCAATTGGATTGATGAATTTGATACAACACAAACTCTAAGAGGATATATACAATATTTGGCCATGGTGGTTATTTTGGGGTTAATTTTCATAAATTTGAAATATAGGGCTATATTTACAAATTTTTAAAATTAATAACTATATATGTGATAACAATTTGATTGTCAGACGAATTGTATTAGATACAACACAACTCTAGAACACAGTGAATTATACTGGCCAATACAGTGTGTAATTACACAAAGAGAGAAAAAAAGTTTTCTTCCCCCTCACATGTTGTCGTCGAATTTCAAATTGAAGGAAGTAAAATTTATTTTTTCTTATTCAATCATTTTGAGAGTTTACACTCAGTTCCTAAACGAATTTTCATGAGATATATTTCTGAAATTAATTAGTGATTGTTGGTGTGAAGAAAATTTTGAGAAATTGGTTCTTGAAGATCAAGCTTGAAGATTTGGATCTTGAAGTTTGAAGAACGAGTACAAGGATTCCACCAATTCAGAAAATCTTTGATGCATCGTAGAGGTGAAAATCATTTCAATCTTTTTCTATTCGTTTAAATATCTGATATGCATGATCGTTTGTTATTTTAGTTTTTAATTATTCAATTCGATTGAATAGGTTTTAGAAAAGACTTTCTATGTTCCACCCACGAATCTGTTCATGGTTCAAATTTATTTTTCTTTAATTTTAAAACCACCGATCCAACAGGAACACCACAGGTGGAGTCACAACCAGCATAAATTTCAAAGTAGTCCCCTTGACTAGCCTCGTTAAAACCTTTCCTTAAAAAAATCCAATGGGGAAAACCCAGAAAAGAAAAAAAAAGTACTAGCCAAAAATAAGGATTATAAATCAAGAACTAGTATAAAAAATAGACACCCATAAAGGAAGGGAGCTCCTATGCACTAAACTGCTTAGCCTTATCGACTGATAACCAAAGCGGAAGACACTCTCTCCAAATATGAAAATCACCAAAGACGTCATGACCAACACCATTAAAACTCATAGGAACATGATTAAAACAAATCTTAACATCGATTTAAACCGCAAAATGTCAGTAATGACGGAATCACTGCCTATGTTGATGTTTTTTTTTTCAAACTTCAATAAAGATCATAAGTTCTATTCTTTTGGCTTCAAATTGGCCCTAATCCTCAGTAAGTGCTTTATTTTTATGGATATATGAACTCCAGGTTTAAGTTAAGAGTAAATTATCATGAATCAAGTAAGTGGTTAAATTTTAAGTTATCAAGTGATATTGCAATCATTTACAGTTAATTTGTTAATCATTTTAGAACAAACATAAACATATAAATGATTAACACATCACTTAGTCACTTAATGGTCACCCTAGAATTATTGTTAAGTTAACCACTATAAAAATGTTGCGTTTGTTGGATTTTGGTGCAGCGAAAATAGTCATTATCTTTTATTAATACATTAAACAACTTTTTATGTTCATAGAAACGGACAAAAGGTTTTACCCTTGATTGAGTGATAGCTTAAAAAATTATTCAATCCACTACGAGACCCGAATCTCGATTCCCATGCCCATCTCAGTCTGCGCTGTCGCCATGAACCTACGCCACTCTCACAATCGTCCAAGCCGTGCTCCTCCAGCCGTGTGATTTTGTATATCACATGAATACTAAGACCTCATGATCTTCCTCACTAGTCCTTAGACCTTAACAATCATGATTTGTGATACTCAAGAAATAGAAAAGATCTTGTAATACCCAAGTTTTTAATTAAAGGGTATTTTTGTAATTTAGAACTCACTCACACCATATATGCACTTACACCCTAGCCACCCTATTTGCTTCCTTTGCGTTCTCTCTTAACCATTTTCCCCAAATCTCTCTTTTGTTATCTTAAGTTAATCCTTATAACCACCTACAATTATCTCTCTCCTTTGTCAGACTAGACCAGTTCAACCTGACCAGACCGAACCGGCCCAAAACAGCAGAACCGAACCAATTCAGACCACCCGAACCTTGTTGAACCCTTTTAAACCATTTGATAATTTCACCCGATGTGGTTTCCATCGGTTCCCAACCTCGCTTAGTTATTTAAATAATTGTAGATATTATATGAATTTGTTGTGACCTGGGATCCTTGGATTGCAGGTCATTAGTTGCTGAATTTAATTCATAGCGAATCCAGGTAAGTGGATTTACATAATAATTCGGTTCATATGTTATAAGTGTAGAATATATAATGTGAAATTATTTTATTATTTCTTTATGTTCAATCTTATGATCAAGTATTTTATTTGCTTTCCATATTATGATGAAATTATTTACCATGTTATGTATGATTATATTTTGAGTTATACATATAGTAGTTATGTGTTCATGTTCATGAACAAGTTATATGTTTAATTATGTATATGTGATAACGTGAAATATGAATATTAATTCAAGAAAAAAAGTGATAAGTAAACAAGAAGTAGACTTAGTCATGTCCCTTGGTTATCAAGTAACCAGATTGTTCACGTCATGTTATCAAGTTATACAGTTGAGTGTCACCATGTTCATGTTAGCGTCCTTGAGGTTCAGATAACCTTAAGTGACATCAAGTTTCAGGACACCCAATCTGTCATGTTCACGTTCATGTTACAAGTTCAAGTTCAAGTTGTGAAACAGTTCTGGTTAGGTTGTTAATCGAGGGATATGTCTAGTCGAATTATGATCAAGCAAGTATAAGTATTGGCATGTATAAGTACAAGTTCAAGTTACATGTTAATCATGAAATCGATGTGTTGTTTCGAGTATTTTATGTGACTTGTGAACGTGTGAAATAAATTTACATGAGTTATATGTTTACATTTATTCATGTGAAACTCATTAGTATGTGAATTTACTTACTGAGTATTTTTAATACTCACTCCCCCATAGATGATTGTGTTGCAGATGATGGCGAGCAGCAGGAGTCAGTGACTGCCATAGCAAGCAAGCACGATTATGATTTCTATGTTTAATTATGACTTCTGTTGACTTCAGTTATTTCAGATATTTATAAATATTTATTTTTAATCTTTCATGTCATATGGATTTTCGTGCTTCACTTATTTACAGTTTAATGAATAATTTATTTCTGTTTAATGAGTTAATATTATTTTAAAATAATTTTTATGCTTCCGCTATTTAAGGTTAAAAATTAAGATTTTCGATTTGGGGATTTCTCAAATTAGGGTTTCAATTGAATTGGAAAATTTTCGAATTTTAAAATTTCAAGTATGTTTTGACCCTCGGGAATCGGGGCGTTACAGATCTATCATCTCTCTCTCAATTATCAGCTAGAAAAGGGGTTCTCTAGGGTTGTCTCTTCTCTCAACTAATAGTATCAAAAGACTTGACCCTAAAACTAGAGAAGAGTTCATATTTATAATGACATCACACGACTGTGATTGAGAGATCAATCCTAGCCGGAAATTCTCTTTAGTCAAAATTAATTAAATTAAATTAATAATTTCAATCACTTAAAATAAGACCGATTCAATTTAAATGGTTGATTATAAGGTATTCGTGTCGTGCCTATTACTTACTGGTCATGACAATACCTAAAATCTATAGGCTAGCTCGGGGACTATATTGATAAAAATTCTACTGGATAAGTAATTAGTAAAGTCTATAGATCGAATTCATAATAAGATTTATTAATTATTAATTATAATTAATTTTACTATAAAAATGTGGTTCAACTCCAATGTATTTTATATTACCCAATGTAATTATTCTCGACCCATTATTCATTATGTGTTGCCTCCAAAAATATAATATCATGCATAATTAGATAAAGTACTATCAAACTAATTTCTACACCTATCATATCTTTAAGTTTCGAATCGTGTTTTACTATACTTGATACCTTATGTAAAATTTTCAAACCTCTAATAGTCAATTAGAGATACTAAGCTATTAATTTACTGTGATCACATTAAAGGGTTTGTAAAGTGGTATTGTTTCACTTACTTAAAAGTGTTATGACTCTACTATTGATAATCTATGCAACTTCACAATCTAATAATTCAGTCATCCAACCTACAAAATATGTTGACCTGTAAAGTCTCAACCATAGTAGATCAAAACAAAAAGGAGCCATGATTTTCTTAATTTAATAGTACTTTACAAAAATAAGACTAATTAGTCATTTTAATGTATTCCAAATACACGAGTACATTAGCCAGATACTCTACCGAGTGATCACGATAAATCATTTTGTATGATGGAGTAACATTACAGTTTTTCCTAGTAAAGAGCTCAACTTCACTAAACTGCGAAATCAAATATTTTCAATTCTTAAAAGTCATTAAGAACTCTTTTAATACATTTTTTCTTTGAACTAAATTTCATATGACCCCTAGCCAAGTATTATATGCTTATAAGAATAGACCACACGTAATATAAGAATATTTATTTATTATAATTCAAAAAATTGTCGAGATAAATATAGAATTCTCATGCTTTTAAGCACAATTCTAACAATGTTATATCATTGTTTTACTTGTTTATAGTTTTCACAAAAGCCTGCCATCAAAAGTTAAAGTTTGAATTTTACATAGACAAAATGTGAGGTTCAAATTCTTTAATTAAAAACCGAAAAATTCCTATCACCTCCAATGTAATTGGCTTAAATAATACATTTCTAGCTTAAAAATGACATTGTCAGCCATTCACTTTGAGTTTTATAGATAAAAAAAAATTTAAAACCGTTAATTTTTAAACTAGCAACCTTTAATCATCGAATTGTGTTTAAAAAATTATGAGAAATCATTTAATTTTCAAACTAACGCCTCCCAACGCTGTTAATCATCGAAAATACACAATAATTTTTTTGCAAGAGAAGATCATCACATTTAAATTCCCAAAACCTAATAGTACATCTATGAAACATTTGTTTATATCAAATCTATATTAATATATGTTCAAAATCCAAGTATCATAAGAAACTGAATTTTAAAACCAGAAATTTAGTAATACCAACTATAAATAACTAGTGTTTGAAAACGCCGTGTTACATTTAATGTGTGAGATATATATGTAAAAACTTAGATTCCTTTCGAACAAAATTATATGAATTGCAAAACCATCATTTACCCAGATGTAAATAACTTCCTTGACAAACCAATTTATCCTCCTCTTACAATGAGGATATACACTCATAAGTACTAACAATAGTACTTACAAGAACTTACAAAAATAACTTCCATACTTTAATGTACTACAATATCTCGTTTACACAACCAATACTCCCACAATTATCCATGATTCACCACGATAACTTTCATGCTTGAATAACTCAAGCATACCCGATGAAGTTATAACTTCACAAACAGTCCAAGAATCATCAATGTTTAGGACAGCTTAAAGAAGCAATAGGAGTTTTACCCAAACAAACTACAAAATTCCTACCCAGTTACTTCTTTCCATGCATGATAATAGCTTTGAACAGAATACGTGTTTATTCAATCAGGTAAAACACTTGTTGAGTTTTAATTTCCAAAACTTTATACCAATGCGCATCTCTACATCCATTAAGGATGTACTCACACTATAATATGCCTCACTGCACAAAGCACGGTTAATTCAACTAATACATAATATATGTTGGAGTCATTTAAACCACGATACAACCTGTAAATGCCCCGCTTATTTAGAGGAATGAACCAATCCTTTAACTAATTGGATGCGTTAATAAACTTTTAAGACAATATAATTTTTCAATAAACAGAAATTGGGTTTAAGAAAATAGTTCGTATAATCATCAAAACACACACAATAAATTTTTCGCAATGGAAGAACATTACATATAATTTTCCAAAACTTTATCAATATATTTATGAAACAATCCTTTATATCAAATTCATAATTAATATAAGTTCGAAATCAAAGTATCATAAGAAATAGATTTTCAAAACAAGAAATTTAGAAATAGCATCAAATGTTTTGCAGTACCAACCATAAATAACTAGTGTTTGAAAACCTCGTCGTCCATTTACAATGTGAGATATATATTTATATGAATTGCAAAACCATCAATACTCTTTCTAAATTCCACTCTAATCTTATAATTAGAGTTTAACACAAATCACATCTATCCATCTCTCAACAGAAGTTTGAACCTAATTTGTAATTTCTTCGGCGATTGACCTTATCTGACTAACTATTTGGTCTAAAATGTATGAAGTTTCTCTTCTGGTAGAATGCATCAACTTCCGAGTAATTGAGCCATCCTTGTTGGCTTGAATTAGTCCTCTATCGCCAAATCTTTCTTGTTCTGGTATTGGCCGTGAACAGGGAAAAAGCCTCCTAAGACACGTGTACAGAAAGAACCAATCCTGAGAGGACGCGTGTACCATAAGCATAGCAAGGATGAGGGCTAGACGGGAAAGAACACATAAGCGGAAATCCTCATCCAAACGGGAAAGAGCACATAAGCAGGAATCCTCGTCAGAACGGGAAAGAGCACAAAAGCGGGAAACCTCATCAGAATGGGAAAGGAAGGGTAAGAAGAAGAGCGGAAATGGATGAAAGGAATTTGAAATGACAGACTGCTGTGATTGATTGAGTAAAGCTGAATCACTTGGATGAGACAGATTGACAAGCCACCAAGTATATGTGATTGATTAGCTCGAAACCAAAAAAAAATCGTAAAGTGACCGTGATTAATTGGCGGCTGAGCGAGACATAAAGGAAAATGGGGCCATACCCAGCAGAATGACCCCACGAACGGGTGCAATCCCTAGGCATAATGAGTACCTATTTTTATATTGTTATTTTAATCAACTCATGAAAATTGGGAATCCTATATAAGGCCAATGTACTAGAGGAAAAGGGGGGACACATTCAATACAACAACAAGCACAATATAAACCCTTTTATTCCCTACTCTCTCTCTCTCTCTCTCTCCCTCTCTTTCTTATTAATACTTATATAAATTAGGCATTATCAATATCCCCCCCTTTGGTCCCTGGCTAAATGAAAAAAAATCTTTTACATTTTGGTGCTTTCATTGAGGGAAGAAAAATAACCTCGAAGATACCCTCCAAAAAACCAAACCACGCCTCGAACCAGGTCGAACACCGCCCTCAACAAAGGAAATGGGAACGGGGGTGAACAAGCCGATCACCCTGCTCCCCCAGCTGAGATGCTTCGGACTATCCTGAGCTGAATGCAAGAAATGGAATGTTGAAACGCCGAAACACTACACAACGTAGGGCAGACGATGCATGAACAAATCGATGTATTATAACGGGACCTTGCATAGACACGGAAAGAATTCAATCAACACACTAATCATGAGGGAATGGAGAATTTCCTAGAAGGAAATGGACACGAAGTCAGATGGGAAGGCGACGATAAAAACAATAGGAATGTGCAGAATGAAGACTCGGACTACCTTTTGATGATATCCACCCGGAAGGAAAAAGAAACATTTCTGGAATACACTCATAGATTCAAGGAGGAGACGACCTAGGTTGAAAGTTATGACAACAAAGTGGCGAGACTGGCATTTAGACGAGGGCTGGATCTGAAATTAGCCTTCTTTGAAGATTTATCAAAGATAAAGCCCTTGAGCATAGCATAGACTTTCCAAAGAACGCAAGTATACATCAAGTTGGAAGAATAAAAGATAAGTTTGTTAAAATAGGCGGGACGATGGATTAATGAGTCAAGAAAAGAAGAAGAAAGCTTAAGTGCATGAAGAAAGCAGAATCAGAGAACAAAAAAAGAAGATGAGCGGGGAGCCAACAAGCGAAATAGAACTATTGCTCGTAGGAGTCTCGCGGATGACATCCATCCTAGAGACAAAGTTTACACCCCCCGTTGACTGTCTCAATAAACCAAGTGTTGGAGATGATAAAAGACAAACTTTAGCTGAAAAGACCGGCCCCGTTTACTAGGGAGCTAGACCACCCGCATAAAGACAAATACTGCTTATTCCACAGGAGCAATGGACATTTTATAAAAGACTGTTTCCAGTTGGAGGACTATGTGGGGAAATGGGTAAAAGAATGATACCTTAATCAATTTATGAAGAGGGAGAAACCAAAGCGGGAATCTGAAAGGGAAACCCATGATGAAGAAAAAAGCAATAACAGGAAGCAACCGCTCCGAATTGTCGACACCATCATCGCTTTAACTAAAGTGGAGGGAACTACAAGAAAGGAAAGGAAAATGTGCATAAAAAACCACTATTGGAAGGAAGCTGGAAATAGGAAAGCACCGCCAACAAAAGCGGGAATCCCCCGCTCATTTTTGGTGACATGGACTTGGAGTATGACAAGCGTTATAACGATGCCCTTGTCATCTCAATACAAGTGGGAAACTGTCTGCTGAGAAGGGTGCTAGTTAACGGCGGCAGTGCCATTAATATTCTCCATCGGTCAACACTTCAAAATATGTCTATGGGGGAACGACAATTACAAGGTCTGCTGCAGCCACTAGTAGACTTTAATAGGACTGTGAGCTACTTAGAATGATTGATCAACCTCCAAGTTAGCGCAGAACCATTCAATTACCTCACCGAATTCGTGGTGCTAGACACGTCATCCTTTTACAACACTATTTTGAAAAGAACCTGGTTACATAAAATGAAGGCAGTGCCATCCAACTACTACTAAGTGCTAAAATATCCATCCCCTAAAGGGATTAAAACTATAAAAGGGGACCCAACCGCCACTAGGATTTGCACAATAACCACATTGGAATCAACAAGGAAACAAAAGATGAGAAAATGAAAGAGAAGCTAGTGGTTGGAGATGAGCAATAACAATCATGGAAGGACACGGAGGTGGGCCCAAGATACGAAGCTGGAGAAGAAATCAAACCTATTTACTTAGATGCAGAAACATAAAAAATGACAAATTTTGAGGCCCACCTTGAGGAAACGAAAAAGTAAAGGTTGACTGACTTCCTACGGACAAATAATGACATTTTTGCAACCACCGCTTAGTAGATATCAGGTGTACCAAAAAATATAATATGTAATAAACTGAATACTGACCCTTCTGTTAAACTAGTGAAGTAGCGAAAAAGAAGTTTTGCGTCACAAAGAAACATGGCCATTAAAGAAGCAGTTGACAAATTACTAAAAGCGGATTTCATAAGGAAGTAGATTACCCAGAATGGCTCACTAACGTTGTCATGGTAAAAAATAAAAATGGGAAATGGAGGATTTGTGTGGACTTCATAGATCTGAACAAGGCCTGCCCAAAAGACGAATATACGTTACCCAGAATAGATCAGATGGTAGACGCTATCTTAGGACACAGACTTCTGAGCTTCATGGACGCATTTTCAGGATACAACCAAGTGAAAATGTTTCAACCTGACCAAGAGAAAACATCTTTCATAACTGAACATGGTACTTTTTGTTATAAGGTGATGCATTTTGGTTTAAAAAATGCAGGTGCAACCTACCATAGTTGGTAAATAGAATCTTCCGAGAACAAGTTGGGAAAATCATAGAGGTTTACGTAGATGACATGGTGGTAAAGAGTCGAGAGCGGAAAGATCACATCAAAAACCTTTGTGAGACGTTTTCCATCCTAATAAAAAAATCGATGAAGTTGAATCCAGAAAAATACACATTCAGAGTGGCGGTCGGGAAATTGCTCAGCCACGTAGTCACGCAACGAGGAATTGAGGTCAACCCAGGTTAAGTAAAAGTCATAATGGATATGAAATCCCTTCAAAACCAAAAAGAAATACAAGGCTTAAGGGGAAGGTTGGCAACATTGAATAAATTTCTTTCAAGATCAACTGACAAGGGTAAACCATTCTTTACAAAGCTAAGGAAATATTCAGCGGACAAATGAGATGACGAGTGTAAGGAAGCTCTTAGCAAGATAAAAAAATACTTGACAACTCCACCATTATTGTCAAAACCAAAGCGCTGGGGAACCTTTATACTTATACATAGCCGTCTCACGGAACACCATCAACTTTATTCTAATCAGAGGAAGAAGAAAGGAAATAGAAGACGGTATACTACATCAACAAAAGTCTAGTGGCAGTCGAGAGCCGTTACAAAAGGATGAAAAAGTTGATACTGGACGCTGTGATAGCCCCAAGAAAGCTAAGGCCCTACTTTCTGGCACACTTCATAAAGGTGCTGACGGATTCACCAATTAGAAGTCTTCTGCATTCACTCAAAATAAGTGGAAGAACGACAAAGTGGGTAATCGAGTTAAGCAAATGTGAGATCCACTACGAACTGAGAACGTCAATTAAAGGGAAAGCCTTGGCTAATTTTGTGATATACTTTACAGTTGACGCCAAGAAGGAAGCAGAATACAGACAAAGAGTAATAAAAAATGGGACGTGGGAGTTATATGTTGACGGAGCATTAAACAACAAAGGCTGAATATGAAGCCCTGATAGCGGGAATCACTTTGTTATGGGAATTAGAGGTAAATAACATAAAAATATTTTGTGATTCAATGTTGGTAGTAAAGCAGGTAACGGGGGAGTTCATGGCAAAAGACAAAAGGATGATTAGTTACCTACAACGGGTAAAAGGACTGCTCAAACAACTAAAATTTTCTGAAATCCACCATATCCCAAGAGCAGAAAATGGGCTCGCAGATGCATTGCTAATTTGGGGTCTTCTATGCAACTCCCATAAAAAAGAAGCGTACCAGCTGAATATCTAGAAAGACCAAGCATCACAGCCGAAGAAATAGCGAGAGTGAAAACTTGGCAGGAACCAAGTTGGCAGGACGATGTAATACGTTCCCTAAAAGAACGGATTCTACTTCGAGATAGAATTCATGCTAGGAAGATTCAACAACAGAGTGTCAGGTACTGTATAGTTAATGATTCATTTTATAAACGGTTTTTTCAGGGTCATATCTGAACTGTCTAAAGGAAAAGGAAACCAAATATGTGTTAGTAGAAATTCACGAAGGGGTGTGCGAGAATCATACCGGAGGCAGATCTCTAACACACAAAATATTGAATGAAGGGTATTATTGGTCAAAAATGCACCAAGATGACAAACAATATGCAAAGAAGTATAACAAGTGTCAATGATTGCCCCTGATAAAATTGGCCACAGGAGAACTCAACACTGTGACAAGTCCTTAGCCATTCGTGCAGTGGGCTCTGGACATCGTCGGACCATTCCCCATAGCACCCGCTCAGAAACGCTTCCTGCTAGTTGCCACTGACTACTTCACCAAGTGGATTAAGGCATAAGCCTTTGCTAGGATTCGTGAAGAAGAAGTAAAGGATTCCTCTGAAAAAATATAGTGTGTAGATACGGAATTCCTCAGGTATTAGTATCTGACAACGGACTTCAATTTACTGAAAATATGGTGAGGATTTTTTTGTGAAGATCTATGAATTACCTACCAATTCTCTACACCCTATTACCCACAAGGAAATGGACAGGCTGAAAGATCAAACCAAATTATACTTGACAACATGAGGAAACACCTAGAGTCAGTAAATGGAAAATTAGTAGATGAATTACCAGCAATAATATGGGCATATCGAACATAGCCTAGAGAGGCGACGGACGAAATGCCATTTGCCTTAGTCTACGGAACAGAAGCGGTTATACCTGTGGAAATAGGAAATCCAACTCTCAAATTTGAACTAACTGAACAATAAAATGAAGATCTAATGAAAGGAAGTCTTGATCTGTTAGAAGAAAGAAGGGAGACGACACTCACGCAGATAGCTAATTACAATCAGAAAATGAAAGCCTTCTTCCAGAAAAGAATTAGAAGGCGAGAATTCCAGGAAGGGGATTTGGTTTTAAAAACGATCTTCCAAATAGAAGGAAAGTTTGGTCCATCTTGGGAATGCCCTTTCATCGTCAAAACAGTGGGCAGAAGCGGCTACTATCACCTCATGACAGAGAAAGGAGTAGAATTGACAAAAATCCGGAACGCCAGTTACCTTAAGAAATACTTCGTTTAAATAGTTGAATGCTATTGCAATATACAATTTCTCTCGTGGTTTTTTCCGCAAGGGTTTTCCACGTAAAAAAACTAGTGTTAAATCTTTTCTTCTTTCTCACTCCTAAAAAAAGGACGTCGGCTGCCTAGAAGCCTAAGCCCTTAAGAGCGGGAAAAACATTCTCTCTAAAATGTGGATAAAAATTAGCTTAGGCCCTATAAGCCTAAGCCCTTGAAAGCGGGAAAAACTCTCTCTAAATTGTGGAAAATGGTCGGTGGCCTAGAAACCTAAGCTCTTGAGAGTGGAAAAAATCTTCTCTCTAAAATGTGAAAAAATGAGTAATGACCATGGCCTAAAAACCTAAGTCACCGAGAGTAGAATAGAAACCACTCTCGAAAATGGAAATCGGGTTAATGGTTTTAAAGCCTAAAGCTTTGAGAGTGAGGACGCCTACTCTCTAAAAAGAAAATCGAAATGGGAAAAAGGTTCGCGACCTAGAAGCCCCTTTGAGGGCGGGAAAAATCTTCTCTCTAAAATGTGGAAAACAAAGCAAAGAATGAAACACAATGCAAGGAAAGGAGAAAAGAAAAACTCAAAAGAAGAGAGAGAAGCGGGAAAGCCCATCCGCTCTAAACAGGAAAGAACTCAGAAATAAGAAAAATCACTGTAAGAAAAAAATCCTTTAAATTACTGAAGTCTAACCTAAAATACTGTTGGGAATAATTTGGAACTTAGAAATTGCTACGTGCTAAAATGCTGAGTTACTTAATAATTCATCTTCAAAACATTTAAAAAATTATTTGATTAAAAATGTTAAAAGTACGAGATTCCTAAAGTTCTACTTTACTTACTCAAATATTACTAAGTATAAGTTTTAAACTAATGAATCACGCCAAGAAGAGAAAGACATTTCATTGATAAAAATGGAAAATTACAAAATGCTTTAAAAAACATAAAAAGAGAAGAAAAAGAAAAGGGAAAATACAAGTTTCAGGAATGGAAAAGAAGACTAAGATTCATCCACAAGGATGATCTCAGTAGCAGGAGGGTTAGTCACGATGCCCTCAGTATCCTCCGCAATGAGAATGCTAGCTTCTTCAGGCGGGGGGATCGCGGGCTCCTCAGAAGCGAGAATATCCTTGGGAATGGCCCATTCCAAATAGACCTTTAGGGGGAAGGTTCTCGTTTCCGTCCTTATTCCTGGTAAGATAAACCTTCTTCTCGACCTTGTCAAAGAGAGCTTGGTAAATATCACTAGTATCCTCCTCTCTTCACTCGGCCTCCTCTCGGGCAGCTTCAGCAACGGCCAACTTATCTCAACAATCTTTAAATTTTCAAAAGAAAGAGTTTGGCACCTCTCGGACTCTTCAAAGTCCTCTTTCATAGCTCTCAATGACTCTTCAAGATTGGAATAGTCTGCTTTCGCGACCGCTGCCACCTGAGCTAACTCTTCAATAACACTCTAGAGCTCAGCTTTGCTTTTAGAGAGCCACTCGATTTCAGCCCTCTGAGTCTCGAGAGCCTCGCGGTTGCTCTCGATCTCCCTCTTCCAATGAGCAACAATCTGCTCATTGTCTAAGAAGTGCTCCTGAAGACTGTTGCAAAAAATAATGGCCTGGAAAAATAAACAGGCAACACCGCTCAATAAGATAAAGATGATAAATAAAGAAAAAAGGAAAAAGAGGAAAGGGAATACCTTCATCAAACTGTGGCTTAGGGAACAGTGCTAGTTCCCAATGGAAATATTATGAGCGGTTGCCATGTCCATGTCTGACTGGATCCCGTGGAGCATAATGTGAGCTGAGCGGGGGTCACCTAGGAAGTTGACGGAAGCGAGGATCTAGAGGACCCCATGAAAATGCTTCCATCTCCACCAGGAAGGGTCTTCGCCCACTCCTTGGGAACCAGAAGGCTGGATGAGAGTCGTATCTTGTTGTGCAGGAGGCAGAGGGGAAAGATGCAATTGGGAAGTCTCAGCCACAATAGAAGGACTAGGAAGAATGACAAGGGATGAAGCAGGAACCATGAAGTCTCGTAGGAAGCAGAAGAAAGGTCCGCTTGGGAAGAGCTCAGAACCTCACGTCGCAGACGGGCGTTCCTCGCTTCCTCAGCAACGTCCCCGATGATAGCACTCTTTAGATGCATGCACATTGACCTAACGCTCACTGTAAAGTTATGAAGCAGACGCTCCCATTTTGGGTCTTCCCATTCAGACCCAGGAGAAATGGAAGTACTAGAAACAAAAATTGGAGACTGGGAAGCAAGAGTACTTGGTGGAATTTCAGGAGAAGATGAGGAGACGATGTGGATGGCTACGCTAAGGATTGAGGCACTACACAAAGAGGTGAAGCTTGGTTATCTTCCAAGACGAAGGCGACGTGGATTTCCCATCTCGGATCTATGAGATCGTCCCAATCTCGTCCACAGATATGAAACGTAACAATGATCTTTTTCCTTAACTCATGGGATAGATAGAGGGTTTGTTCCTTTTGTTATCTACAAAATAAAGAAAAAGAAATAAAGTTAGCAAAGATAAACAAGATAAAAAAGGAAAGCAAAGAAATGGGAATTGGAGCTCCGACAACTTACCGTAGACTCCCCATCTCTGGGAAATCGTCCAACGACCATCACCGCCTCAGTTCCCTCCTATCTGAAGAACGTACTATTCCCAGCCTTTGTCTCATTTTAGGATCTCAGTCATCATTTTCCTTCTATCAACACCAGGATGAGGGGCCAGATAATAACACTCAGACTTAACGCGGTACTTGATGATGTAGCACGCCCTAAGTTGATCTACTCCTAAATCTAAACCATGCCTCCTATTCAATGCTTCAAAATTAAGTAAAATCCTATACGAACTAGGGGTAAACTACGACGGAGCTAATTTACAAGTGTGGAAGACTTCTTGAAATAAAGGGGAGAAATGAAGCTTAAAGCCCGAAGGCTATGTACATGGGGCTTAACGTTATTTGGTGTGGAGGACTACAGGGGTGGCCTGCGGCCCCACTTTCACCTAAACCATACACTACGTCGGAGGGAAAGGTGTCATAGTGGGAATCTAAAAAATACTCTAACTCGACCTAGTTTCTAACCAAAAGTACTGAGGGCTTAAACTTTGAAGTGTTGCCTCACGCCATGGAGAAAGGATTTCTGACAAGAAATTCAGGAAGAAAATGAAGAAGAAGAATATAGTGAGGGATAATATTTTACAATAAGAAAACAAAGATAGGAAAGAATGAAGAAAAAGAATCCTTAAATAGATTGTGGACTTGAAAAAGAAAATAAAAGGCGCTCAATGAATTTTTTATAATGGGAATCTAAAGGGACATTTTCTGGAAAGATACGACTGACAAGACAAAACCTTCACCTGCGCCAACATATGACACGACGACAGCTGGAAAAAGAAAGAGGGACAAAGCACGCGTCACTCAAAGTAATCAAAAATGGGAAATGAAGCGTCATCACAGGAAAAACACGCATCCCTCTTGATTTACATTAACATTATATATTTCGCTTTTTATCTCCAAAGAAGTACAGGTTCCCGAGAAAAGACAAGATGATCTTTGTAAAAGTGCGTGCAAATTAAAACTCCTTATCATTACACATCAGAAAGTGAAACCCTATTGAGGGTAATGGGGATAAATGAACTGGGAAAAAACCTCCCAACACGCATGTACAGAAAGAACCAATTTTGAGAGGACGCGTGGACCATAAACATAGCAAGGATGAGGGCTAGACGGGAAAGAACACAGAAGCAAGAATTCTAGTCAGAACAAGAAAGAGCACAGAAGCGCGAATACTCGTCAGAACGGGAAAGGAAGGGTAAGAAGAAGAGCGGAAACGGATGAAAGATATCCGAAATGACAGACAGATGTGATTGATTAAGTAAAGCTGAATTACTTAGATGAGACAGATTGACAAGCCACCAAGTGGCTATGACTGATTGGCTCAAAATAATAAAGAACACAAAGTGGTTGTGATTGATTGGCAGTTGAGCGGGACATAAAGGAAAATAGGGTCATACCCAACAGAATGACCCCCACGAACGAGTGCAATCCCTAGGCATAATGAGTACCTCATTTTATATTATTATTTTAATCAACTTATGGAAATTGAGAAGCCTATATAAGGCCAATGTACTAGAGGAAAAGGGAGGTCACATTCAATACAATAGCAAGCACAATATAGACCCTTTTATTCCTTACTCTCTCTCTCCTTTTCTTTTATATAAATTAGGCGTTATCAATATCCCCCTCTTTGGTCCCTGTCTAAATGAAAAAAAAATCCTTTACATGCAACACGTACTATCAGCTCAATTAAAAAATTAACTAGTTCACAAGTTCTGGTTTTTATTATTTTGTCACCGAGTGTGCCAAAAAAGATGTTGCTCGTTTATGAAGTTTTACACAAATGTGCCAGCAAAAGTCGATCTAAGTTTGATTCTTAGTCATAGACAAGGTTTAAATGCTTCAATTAAGAAGATTTTGTAATACACATATATTAACATTGAAGCAACAATACAAATAGGCTTGAATAAAACTTAGAATCTATACTAACATTGAATTAGCAGCAACGCAAGCAGGCTTGAATAAAACTTAATGTAAAAACATTTTGAAATAACATGCTCGAGTGAACCTTGAATACAATAAAAGGGTAAATAGTTATAAGATCATAGATACTCTACTCCTATGATTATCATGCTCTATGTATAATAAATAGTTGTGTAAAACTACTCCCGAATTCCTAAGATAGAGTTGCAAATTCGTTGCAATCTGAGTTTCTAATTGTTTGTTGTTGGGCTTTTCTTCATCTTCATCTGCTCAATTTATAAGCCATGGGGATGAGTAACTACTTCGACGACCCAATATACCCACTTTGTCATGTCTTCAACCGTAAATGTTGGAATCAATAATCATTCATGTTTGCAACTTTAAACACTCTGGCAATTATAACCGTTCATGTTTGCAACTTTAAACACTCTGGCAATTATAACCGTTCATGTTTGCAGCACCTTAAGGGCCATTTGGTTCGAGAATTTTAAGATTACCGGTAAGAATTTGATTAGTAGAAATGTGAGTAGTGGGAATTATATCAGTGGAAATACAAGATTACTATTTTTGGTAAGACATATGAATCTTGTACTAGATTAATATGAATATTATATTACTGTGTTTAATTTGTAAAATTTTTATATTAACGAATGTATAAAAATATATAATTTTACCTTCTTACCTTTGTAATATTCCTTGCAATTGATATATATCTTTTACGCTTTAATACTAGTTCAATTATATTTACTTACTTTAAAATACTACAACAATAAAGAAGCAAATATAGTTTAATACTGCTTTATTTGCTTTAAGAAGAAAGATATTTCATTCATTTAGAACAATTTCAGCCATTATTTACCATCAAAAGAAGAAAAAAAAACGGATGATATCCAAATAAACTGCGGGGAAAAATGAAAGCCTAAACTTAAAAGAATCAAACAAGTAAAGGTTTCAGTCATCCAACAGAAAGTTTGCAGGCTCACTTCTTGCAGCATAACCAAACTTTGATGTATTGAATTTCCTGCAATGAATTTATCATTAGCTTTTCCATCTCAAGTACTTCTTTTTTGCTGTAAGCTGTATCAGAAATCAAAATAAGATCATTCGCTACAAGAACAAAAACCTCTTCATATTTACAGGCAAGAATAGCTGTCATCCCTACCACCTGGAGCTTCTTCCTGAAGAAAGAAACCCTACATGAAGAAAGAAACAACTATCTAGAAAAAAACATATAGTGCAACAACACCGAATCCATCAATTTGAACTACCTAATTATAGATCAAAGCCTATAATTCAATATGCTGGAATTTTCAAAATTGGGTTGAATTTTTTAAACTCACACACTGCTCCATCCATGGAGTTCGAGTGAACGATTGAAGAAGTTTTTACTTCAGCAATAATAGAAGGGAATATCTGGATATGAAACTTCTGACACGATTGATGATGGATTGAAGTTGTAATACCTTGTATCCCTTCTCTCCGAGAATAAGAGATAGCAAGTTGAAGGAGAATGATTGGGATTCCTCCTCCCAGCCGGAATAATCGATGACAGCCAGTTACATGCCCACCCCAAATCTAGAAACAAAGAAAGAAATGGTGTTGAGATTCTCATTCCAGCTACAAGATACCTGGAACCAAACGAGCCCTAACTGTTCATGTTAGCATTGTAACTACCCAGGTCCTTGATTGCTTTGCTGCTCCACCATCTCTTTTTTTTTTTATCTTTTTTTGCCACTTGGTCATGTTCTTATTTTGACACTTGCCTAAGTGTTTGACTTCGTTGTTAAGTACGTGGTCACTATTTAAATGAAACACGTGGCGAATGCAAGATACATTGACGTTAAGTAATTGACAATACTCATGTGTCAATCACGTTTATCCTAATGAAAATATTCTGAGTGTAAACACCATGATTCACCATGGCTGTTTTGGTTAACTTCCAAAATCTTAATTCATGTTTTAAAAAAATATGTTAGTACTTTATTCACATGTATCCTTTAATGTATGCAAACTTAGTTGAAACGGTCACCTCTTCATTTTTCGGAATTGTTTCTTGTCAATTCTACAAACTATTAGGATGCTGAGATCGGTAAATTTTAAAATTACTAATAATTATAGTTAAAGTCAACAATTACAGGATTATCAGTTGTGAGTTTTGAGATACTACCTATATTTTTTTTGTTAAAGAAGGAACACATAAACTTATCGTTGGCTGAAAATGCATTTTTATCAATATATGTAGTATGGTAAGCTGTACCATACTACTTATATTTACCCTTGTAATCACTTCAAAGGACATGTGTGTAAGATCTGTTGTGATGTGGTGATTTGCACCGCTGTCAAGATATGAGGTACCATCATTAGAGTTATTGGTTGAGACTGCAAAAGTGCTTGGAGACCTGTGAGAGTTGCCAGCTACTGAGGAGAGTGGGTGCGACATCTGTACATTAGAGTGCTGAGTGGGCTCATCAGCTTGGAAGTAGGGATCAAATATACCATAACATGTTGAAGCATAGTGCGCTACTCTTCTGCATATTTGGCCCATGGGTCCGTTTCCATCTCTTCCTCTAGTATTGCTTGTGCTTCCTCTATGAAAATTGGCTGGAGTATAAGGTGTGTTGTTAGTCAACATGGAAACTGGCCACATGAGCTGCTGGTGTCTGAACTTTAAGAGAGTTGTTGCTCAAGAGCTATTCAATTCTCATTTCATGGCTCTGCAAACATGAACTGAGCTTCCTCTTGCAAAACAGAATCACCTCTAAATGTAAGATACACACAAGTGCACCAAGTATATAGAGTAACAAGTCTTCATCAGTGATAAGCTGGCCTGTAGAAGATAGATTGTCAGTAATTGTTTTCATTTGAAAAATTAACATTGATTTAATTGCTGTTAAAAATTTGGCCATTTAGTATAATTACTTGGGAAGTAAAATATTGTTGAAGAAACAACTACTCAGCTGGCCCATTAAGTTTATGTATTTATAGTTGCAAACATGAGCATAGGCCAATTATAACTTGGCCTACAAACTAATCAAAGACTCCTTCAGTTGACAGCTTCCCATGAAAAATGTCGAACATCCCTTGCCAACTCAGTTTAAATCTGTAACTTCGCAGGTGATCATGTTATGGTAACTAAAGATATAGTGATACTGTAGTATAGATTTTGAGTCATTAAATCAAACTATAAGTGATAATCTAAGAGTGTGCCTAAGTTTTCTCGATAGTTGTACCATGATTAATAATGCCATAAAATTTTCTCTTTCAACTAATACTGAAAATAAATTGTGGAAAAAAAGGTTAGAGAATAAACGGGTAAAGAAAAAGCAACAAATAGCTTTTTAGGCAGAGCTATATTCCACCTTTAAAATAAACTAATAAAAAGCAAGTCTCCACTTAAAGAGGAGTTGCATGGAGTTCATCCTCACATATTGCTAGTGGTCACTTATCATGTTATTGTTTATATACTTCCTCTTTTTAATCAATTGTTTTTTGTTTTTTGTTTTTCAACATATAGATCAAAGGGTTTTTAGTGGGCATTTCCTTTTAGAGCCATTGAGTTTTCATTTTCCCCTCACACTCTTTCCTTAAAACCCCTCTCTTCTCCACTCTCATAAAGTATACCTTTAAACCCTCTCGGTTTGTGAAAGCTGAAATCTCCACAATTAGTTTTTAATTGTTAGTGAAAAAGTAATAGAAAATGACATTGTGTTCTTGTGTTTGATCCACTAATTAGGCTTAGGATATTATTAATCATTCATTTTTGCAAACTCTCTTTTTAGTCTAGACTTAATTTTTTTATTCATGAGTCTACAATGTTGACACTTCAAATTAAACAGAAACAAAAAATATTGTTAATTTAAAGCTCTTGAAAATAGGTTTTTACGCTATGATTAATGATCACATGTTAAATTACTATACGGACCAAAAAGAAAACAGAACCGGGTTAAGGTATAATCAATCACTTGTTTATTTCTTTTGATTAATGAGCCCATTACACTAGAAATAGTTTTAATGAAGATGATATAATTGATGCAAAGACTTGGACTTAAGAATTTTTTTCTTGGATAGAAATTCAAAATTATGACTAATTCTAAAAGTTAGTAGGGTCAAAGTGAATTTAAATATTTATTTAGTTTTTTAAGAAACGTCCTTTATTAAGAGGTGTTTATTTATTTATGTAAGAAATATTCTTTATTAAGAGGCATAACATGTATGTACTTAATATTAAGTGAGAAGAAAGATTGGTGATAAACAACTATGATACTATGATAAATTACTATCAATGCCAAAATCTCATTGTTATGTATTTGAGTGTACATTTATTTATTTCTATAGCTACGATCGTATGACGTAACTCTTGTCAAAATTAGAACCAACTTCTATTCTGACAGAACATGAGTTTGTTATTTTTTGTCGATCTGAACCATTAAATTCAAAATAACGGTCCAGTTTGACAAAGTATGAAAATAAAAAAAATAAAAAAATAATTCTTTTCTTTTTTCTTTCCAATCCAACAAGACCATTGCATTTTGAGTTAACGATTCTGATTGAATAAGATTATTTCATATTCAACCTTGACTAGATGGTAATCCTAATCTCTCTTGTCAAGGGGGAACTACGTTGACTCCACTGAAATTTTTTTCCTTTATATATATGCGTAAATATAGATTTTAAAAATTCTTGTATATTTAGGATATTTCACTCTATTGAAGTTTTAGAAATATATTATAGTAATATGGTTAGTATGTGAATTGTACAAGTAGACGAAAAAAAATAGATTATGAATTATACAAATCAAGAGGTAAAAAAAACTTCACAATTAAAAACCTACTTTCCCCCTCTCCTTTCCTCCTTCGTTCTTAGCCCAAACACGTTCCTTTCTCAAATTATTCTGTTATATCTCTTTGCAACCTTTGGTGCACTACAAAGTATACAATTCCCTCCCCCTCCCTCTCTTTGCAACCGTTACAAACACAATAGTTGAGTTAGATCTGATCGTTCAATTAGATTTGAATGGATTAAATTTAACTAAATTAATTATTTTTATGTTAAAATATTATTTGCTTTATTAAATTTTTTAATTTTTCTCTTGATCTAATTCGTTCATATATAATTGAAGGAACAAGATATAACTTTTTCTCTGCCTTTAGAAGCCCTGAGAATCCATATCCATAAACCAGGGTGGGCTAGATTAGCTCTAGGGGATGCAGACCCTTGAAATCATAAGGAAATAGTTCTGAAATCCACTAGGAAAATAGAGAAAACTCTTAAACGAATAGTTATGGATAGAAAATAGCTAATTTCTTTTTACAACTACAACCTTATTTATAAACTCCAAAACCCCTAAAATATCGTATTTTAAAAAAAAATATCCAATAAATAGAACTCTACTTTAATAGAGAAATCCTAAATCTCTCTTACAATAAGCATAAAAATAATTACTAGACCTATAGTTCTGAAAATTACATAAAATTATCATAGTACCAGCATAATTATAATTGACGCATAAATATTCCCATTTGAGAAAACCTCGTCATCGAATTTCTTAGTATGTTGAACTTGAAACACTAATCTCTCCATAGAAATTGTTACTAGCAACTTATGATAACTTTTGAATAATAAAATCTCTTCTATGTCATCTTGAATTAAATAGAAATATGGGTGAGTCTAATACTAAGGGTTGTAACAAAATTTTCATGAACTTCCAATAAAAATCTATGCATCTTGATAAATTACAATTCCAAAATATATGTGAATTGCCATGTACAATCTGCTTCTCTTTTTTTATTTGTACTCAACAAAATCTTCATCAACTAATCCTCATAGAGGAATCGGAATCTAAATATTGAAAGCAAGTTCAATACCTAATTGATTCCAGAATAGTTTTTATCTTTTGACCTTGTTGGACTTGTAACAACATCAAAATAGGTGGCACCCATAAACACCATCAAGAGCGTGGTCACCTCCCTTCACATTGTTTCATTTAATCATTGATGTGAACACAAATCTTTAGATCTAATAGTTGTTGAACAGGTAAAAAATATCCGCTGCCATGTGGATAAAAGAGACCTACCTAGGGCTCACGAAAAGTGGAAAAATCACTCAAGTGTAGGTTCCCGAGAGAAGACAAGACAATTTTTGAAAAGGCGCATGTAAATCGAGATCTCCTCATCATTACACATCAATAAGTGAAATTTATTGAGTGTAATGGGGTGGGGGAAAATGAACAGGAAAAAAATCACCTGAGACACATATACAGAAAGAACGCTGAAGCAGAAAATCTCGTCGAAACGGGAAAGAACGTTGAAGCCAGAGACCTTGTCAGAACAGGAAAGAATGCTGAAGCGGAGAACCTTCGCTTCTAGAACGGGGGGCAATCGCTTCTGGAACAGGTGATTATCGCTTCTGGAACGGGTGACTATCACTTCTGGAATGGGGGAACTATCATTTCCTGAACGGGGGACCATCACTCCCAGAACGGGAAAGAAAAATAGAATGGGAAAAAAGGGTTCAAACCCACAATCAAGTGGTTGTAATTGATTGGGTAAGCTGAGCGACCTGAAAAAAATAAATTGGCAGGCCACCAAGTAGCTTTGACTAATTAGCTCGGAACAACAAAAAATCGTCAAGTGGCTATGATTGATTTATGGTTGAGTGAGACAGATGGGAGATGAGAAAGGAAAAGGAAGAGGATCAGAATCGTGGGATGGATCTTATGGCTACAATCAATTCAGCAGTGACAAAGACGGTATAGAGAATATACCATCAGCCAACAATATAGGGGAGTGTGATCATCCCCCTTTATCTTTATTATCCTTATTATTGTAAGGCCTATAAGTACAGACTCATGTAAAAAGAGAAAGGGGGGCCTAAAAAGTCTCAACTAAAGACACTGCTCTTCCTCTCTTCTCTCATCAACAACTATGTAAAATCTTTTTACACCTGTGAATATCAACAATCTCCCCGCGATTTTTCTTCCCTTTAAGAATTTTTCACGTAAATGATGGTGTCTTTATTCTTTCATTCTCTCTTTAAACTATGATCTTTATCATTTGTTCGTAGAGGGTTCTCCATATAAAAAAAATCATTTACATTTAATGCTTTCATTGAGAGCGAGAGAAAAATTCAAAGAAATCCCTCCCAAAATGAGAAAAACCAAATCAAACGCACCCTCAACAACAAAAGCGGGAACATAAACGGCAATGGGTTAGAAGCAGAGATGGGAACAACAATAAGTACAAAACTGGAAACGGAACAGAAAACGGTAAACTCATTCCTTGCGTATTTGAAATAGTTATTTCTTTTACATCATTATCAACTTCTTAAAAAAAAGAGGAGAGGAGAACTTATTTGACTCGTGATAAACAAAGTTTTGAGTTTTACTTCTAACTGGATTTAAAGTTTTGAGTTGAAATGACTCTAGAACAGAAAATGTCTCAAGAACGGGGAAATCCTAAGAACGGAAACAAAATTATCTTCAGAACGAGAACCGAATTAGCTTGAAATGGAAACAGAATTAGCTTGGCAATAGGAAAGTTCTGAGACCGGGAAAAGTCTCGAGAGAAGGGAAAGTCCTGAATCAGAAAAGAAATCCATTCGAAGGAATGATAAGTTAAAAAAATCAGAGCAGATAATAAAAGAAGTGATCAGAAAGCACATAAAATAAAAAAGGCTTCAGAAAAGTTGAGGTCAGAGCTTCAGAAAAGTCCAAGGCAGAGATTTAGAATGGAAAAGTTGAAGTTCAGATCAGAGAAACTTCAGCTCTTCAGAAAATAAAAAGTTAGAGTGTTAGAATTTCAGAACAGAAATATGAAAGGATTTCAGAAAAGAAATTCGTTAGAAAAGAAAAAAAGAGTTAGGAAGGAATTTCAGGACAAAAACTCCAAAGTAAAAATCTAAGCAAATAAGACAACATTCATACCTCTTAGGAAGGGAAAGTCAAGAAATCTGTCACTCAAACGTTTCAGAATGGGAAAACAAGGAGACTGCGTTCAAATGTTTTAGAACGGGAAGACCCAAAAAGGGAAAGCTACGAATTAAGCAAATTCAGTCATTCAAAAGGAATTTATGAGTGCAGGAAAATAAAAGATGAACAAACAATGAGAATAGAGACATCCTGACTAGGGGAACAGAGACGTCATGATGATGTGAACAGAAATGTCTTAATAACGGAAGCGACAACGGGAACAAAAATGGAAACTGAAACAAAAAAAGTTGGAAGCAAAATTACATGGCGAGTCACATAAGCATATATGAGAGTATGCTTCATGGAGAACTTTACGGAATTCAAGTTGAGCTCCATATCAAAAGTATGATAATCCTCGTACAGGAAAGTAAACTCAATCACGTCTTTCGTATTTAATTTCTTTCTAAACTGTATAGACTTACGTAGCATATTATATATCTTTAAAAATCTATGGATGTATACTTCTTGAAGAGTTTTGTAGAACTTGATTCGGAGCTAAAAAAGGGTTATGATAATTTCCATGAAGACTGCTGAGGAAAGCACATCATGTAGAACGATCAACTTCAGAAATTAAACTGTGTTTTATGGAAGCCAGTTATATAGAAAATCTTATAACATCAGGAAGACGTAGGAGTCTACTTATTAAAGAAATTTACAGAATTCAATTTGGAGTTCTCAATCAAAGTTTGTAACGTGATAACGTTCAGGCTATCAACTCTCTCTCTCTTCTTCGATAATGGAACTAAGGGCATAAGTACTTGGGAGGGACAATTAATAAGTCCTACTCTAAAAAAGAACTAAGGGCATAAGTTCTTGGGATGGGTAGTTCATAAGTCATACTCTCAAAAGGAACTAAGGGCGTAAGTCCTTGGGAGGGGCAGTTCATAAGTCATAATCTCAGAAGGAACTAAGGGCATAAGTCATTGGGAGAGGCAATTCATAAGTCCTACTCTCATAAGGAACTAAGGATGTAAGTCCTTGGGAGGGGCAATCATAAATCCTACTCTCAGAAGGAACTAAGGGTGTAAGTCTTTGGGAAGGGCAGTTCATAAATTCTACTCTCAAAAGAAACTAAGGGCATAAGTCATTGGGAGGGTCAATTTATAAGTCCTACTTTCAGAATGAACTAAGGGCGTAAGTCCTCGGGAGGGGCCATTCATAAATCCTACTCTTAGAAGGAATTAAGGGCATAAGTCCTTGTGATGGACAGTTCATAAGTCCTACTTTCAGAAAGAACTAAATGCATAAGTCTTTGTGAGGGGCAGTTCATAAATCCTATTCTCAGAAAGAACTAAATGCATAAGTCTTTGTGAGGGGCAGTTCATAAATCCTATTCTCAGAAAGAACTGAGGGCGTAAGTCCTTCGGAGGAGCAATTCATAAGTCCTACTTTTAGAAAGAACTGAGGGCGTAAGTTTTTGGGAGAGGCAATTCATAAGTTCTACTCTCAAAAGAAACTAAGGGCGTAAGTCCTTGGAAGGGGCAATTCATAAGTCCTACTCTCAGAAGGAACTAAGGGTGTAAGTCCTTGGGAGGGGCAGTTCATAAGTCCTACTCTCAGAAGGAACTAAGGGCGTAAGTCATTGGGAGGGGAAATTCATAAGTTTTACTCTTAGAAGGAACTAAGGGCATAAGTCCTTCGGAGGGGCAATTCATAAGTCTTACTCTCAGAAAGAACTAAGGGTGTAAGTCTTTGGGAGGGGCAATTTATAAGTCCTACTTTTAGAAGGAACTAAGGGTGTAAGTTCTTGAGAGGGGCAATTCATAAATCCTAATATCAAAAAGAACTAAGGGTGTAAGTCCTTGGAAAAGACAATTCATAAGTCTTACTCTCAGAATGAACTAAGGACATAAGTCCTTGGAAGGGGAAATTCATAAGTCCTACTCTCAAAATGAACTAAGGGCGTAAGTCTCAGAAGGAATGAAGGGCGTACTCCGTTCTCAGAAGCAACTCGAAATGGGGCCATGGTTCCACTGAATGAGCCTAAATTCTTGGGAGCGTCTACGCACGCCTTTCTCAGAATGAAATCAAAACGGGCCATGGTTCCACTAAAGGAGCCTAAGTCCTTGGGAGCGTCTACGTACGTCGTTCTCAAAAGGAAAATTAAAAATCTTCAGAACGGAAAAGGAAACGTCTTCAGGACAGGAAATTCTGAGGAACGGAAAAAGAAACTTCTTTAGAATGGGAAAGTCTAAAGAACGGGAAAAGAAATGCCTTCCGAATAGAAAAGTAAATGTCTTCAGGATAGAATAATCTTCAAAACAGAAAAGAAAAGAAGTTGAGAAAAGAACTTCAGAACACAAAAAAATTTTGAGGAAACACCTTCAGCTCAATAAAACAATGCTGAGAAAAGAAGACTCGAGTAAAGAAGAGCTAAATAACGGAGCTGACCAAAAGACGACCATGAGTAAAGGAAAAACAAGCGAGAAAAGGAAGGAAAATTTTAAAAACAGAAAAAGAAATGAGAGAAACTTTAGCAATAAGTTTGTAGGATGGAAAACGGGAAAAATTTTACCAGTAGAAGTGGGAGATCAAACTCAAGCCCCTGCAATGAAATTATTAAATGGTACACTTGCTCCTTACACATTTCACAAATCTTAACATACGAGAGAAGGAAAATGAAAAATAAAAAAAATGGGAGAAACTCTATCACTGAACCCGTACTGAAGGAAATGAGAGAACCTCGCCAATAAACCCATAATGATGAAAATGAGAAAAACTATATCAATAAACCCATAGTAAAATGAACGGAAAGACAATACAGAAAATAACGGGAAAGTAATCATCATCGATAGCAAGCTGGCAAAAAAGTTAGTCGACAAACGCAAAGCATTCATGAACGGGAATAGAGGAATGTAATAGCAGAAAGAAAAAGGAGAAGCCATCAGCGACAATGAACAAACTGAAAAATTGTTTGGAAAGACCACATCGCATGTCTTTAAGAAGCACGTGATAACAGAAATGGGCAGACGTAACGATAGAATAAGAAAGGACAAACCATTACACCTCAATAAATGAAACTTATTGATTGTAATGGGGGGCAAATGAATAGGTAAAAAATACCCGCTGCCACGTGGACAAAAGGGATCTACCTAGGGCATGCAGAAAGAAAAAAAAACCACTAAAGTGCAGGTTCTTGATAGAAGACAAGGCGATCTTTGAAATGACGCATGAAAATTGAGAACTCCTCATCATCACATATCAATAAGTGAAATTTATTGAGTGTAATTGGGGAAAATGAACAGGAAAAAACCACCAAGGACACGTGTACAGAAAGAATGCTGAAGTGGAAGACCTCGTCGAAACGGGAAAAAACGTTGAAGCGGGAGACCTCGTTAGAACAGGAAAAAATGCTAAAGCAGGGAACCTTCGCTTCTGAAACAGGGGACAACCTCTTCTAGAATGGGGGGCAATCACTTCTGGAATGAGGGACCATCGCTCCCTGAACGGGAAAGAACAATAGAACATGAAAAATGTGTTTAAATCGACAATCAACTGGTCATAATTGATTGGGTAAGCTGAGCGACCCGGACAAAATATATTGGTAGGCCACCAAGTGGCTCTAACTAATTGGCTCGGAACCATAGGAAATCGTCAAGTGGTTATGATTGATTGATGGCTGAGCGAGACAGATCAGAGATGAGAAAGGGAAAGGAAGAGGATCAGAACCTATTGTCAGGGCGAGAAGGAGACAATGAGGCTAGTTCAACTTTCCTTTGAGCTTTTGCAGTCTGGGATGCTACTCTGGCAAGGCCAGTAGCTCCAACGGCCTTTTTTGAGAAGCTCTTGTTGTTCAAACTCCTATACTGCCATGTCTTTACAATTAGCTCCACTATTGTTGATTTCTCAATTGATCATTTTGGAGTGGTGGGTGCTGCTTTTAGGAGCATTTTTCCTTAGGGTTCTGACCGTATGATTCCTTTTGATGTTCGCTTTATAGAAGATCGTAAGTCAACTCATATACTAGTTGGTGGCCTTTAGTGTCATACTGATGTGGCTTACCTAGCTAGCCTCCATGTTGACCAACTTTCCCAAGGTCCTCGAGGTATGTTCTCTAATTTGATATATTGAAAAACACTTCAGGTTCATTTGGTTGCGGTTATCTACATGGTAAAGTTCGTGGTATACTTATTTTTCAGTAATTTCTCATGTTTGTTTCAAGTATTCTTATTTGTCATGGTAAAGTTATTTAACATGGCTAAATTAACAATCCCACATTACTTTCCCTACCACTCTCCCTCAAAAATCTATTTTATCAAATAACTTTCCTAATTCATTTACCCATCTTACGCCACATCTATACAATTTTTTAAAATAACTTTTACATTTCCAAATCCTCATCAAAATACCATTATTTGTTTCAATTCTTCCTACTTGATTTTGATATTTTATTTCTTCTAAGACCAATGACTTACAAAAATGTCATAAAATATCCCAATCCTGGAATCTCGTCAGATCTCATTCCAGTCATGGTGGAACTAGACCAGTCCCGAAATCAGATTTTGAGATTTTTTTGTATTCTTTCTGGCCCTTGTCCCGAAAGGCACGTCCGACAAACTCATCTCGGGGTCGTCCCGTGAGATTAAGATAAGCACATTAATTGGAATGAATGATATAAAATATTACGTTTAAATTAAGAATATATATACTCTTCGTATATGACTAATATAAAATTTAAATGATGAAAATACATTTAATAATAACAAATATTTTTTTTGAAATTAAAAATGATTTCGTTCCCTAAAATTAATATTATACATAAAATATCAATGTTAGAAAGATATTAAAATTATGAAAATGAGACTAAAACGAGATTGTTTATCACGTCTCTTTTTTTGTGTGGAGGACCAGACACATAGGACGGAGCCGTGAAGGGGGAGTTTTCCCTCAATTATCATTTATATTTAGTTTTAGATTGTTCATGTGTCATAACCAAAATATTTTGCTCGTTCCAGCAAGAGCGGAAGCGAAATTGATAATCATGGTATACATATCTACAAAAGAAAAATATATGTAACAGGAGAATTGTTATGTATTATTTAATATGTTAATGTATTAGTATGAATGAAAGTTATTGATATCATATTTATTTTTTTATATAAAAGAGGAAAATTATATGTTATAATTAATTTCGTGATATCAGAAAAAATTTAATCAAACACGACATGAATTATTAAGAATTTCTAGCAGTTGCTAGCAGAGAATATGTATATAATTTTGAACAGTTTGTCATTGAATTTATTTGTATGGTGTAAGTAAAAAAATTATTTTAGTTTTTGACGTAGTAAAAGAAAAATAATTGATTTGATTTTATTGGTGGAGTTGATAAAATAGTTAATTAATTAGTGCGTAAAATTATATATAAAAATTGTTTTACGCATAATTATCGAACAAAAATAGTAATTACTGTATTAGAGAAGGGGTATTAAGATGCAAGAATAATTCAAGAAAACAATAAATCTGTATTGTTTAAAAACTTACAAAAAGTAATTATTGGCAACGATTAATTAGTGCCCTCGTTCATTAATTAATGTTGAAGGAAAAAAGAAGAAGAAAGTTTTACAAAATAGGGAAGAAGAAAGCTTTGTTCTCAAAAACAAATTTTTCTCTCAAATAGCTTAAGTGTTGAAAAACGAGTTCTGAGTAATAAATGGAAGAGGGTTACCTATTTATAGCCAAGAAAAGTGGATTTCACCGGAAACCCATCACTTACCTGAACTATTCTATTCTACAAAAGTTAAAATATTTTACATTTATACTTTTGCCTAATTTTGACTAACAACAGTAAAAAGTATAAATAGTTACCTAATTATTCGACAACTAGTACAATTATTACAGAAGAAGACAAAATGTAAAGATTTTCTTATAATTATTATCTTGGTCTTTTTGTCTTCATAAGTTTTTGTCATGATTGTTGTTGTTGAAAAACCATTGTGACTATTGCCGTGCATTGGATTCCTTGATAATTGTTGTCTTGGATCCTTGTGCCTTGATTGTTGGTTTTGAGGAAATCATAATTATTGTCTGCAAAAGTCATTGCGACTAGTGCTATTGATAATTGTTTGCTTTGAAGATCATTATGACCGTTGCATTGTGATGATGTGTCACCATAATACATCTTCAAAATTACTTTGATTCTTTGATTTTGTTTCAAACATTGGCATCTTTCCAAGGGTGAATTCATCGATTCATTCACTAATTGATATGAACTTATTCATCTTTTTTTATATTATCAAATGACTCCTTCAATTACTGAAGAGTAACATTTCTGGATGATTAGTAACTTGACTCTTCAGATGAATTATAGTCAGGTTTGTCATTGGTTTTCAAAAGGATAAGTATTTCTTAGATTAATTTTCCCTTCATTTTAGACTTTGGCTTTATGGCATTTGATTTATCCTCCGAAGGGGGTTCGGATTTAGGTATTGATTTGAGTTTGGAAGTATTTGAACTTGATAGTTTTATTTGTGGAGCTATGTTAATGAGCTCATTACTTTTTAGTGGAGCTTGGATAAATGGATTTTCTAGTCTCATATCAGGATGGATATTCGTAAACTCATGAATGATGGATGCAATAATTTTATGGGTATTCAATTTATCCCACCATTTAGTATAATATTGTCTGGTGAGGATTTCATTTTCAACCGAGTATTGCAATTTCAAAATCCAAGGTATTTTGTATTTTACTGCAAAACAAAAGTATTCGGGAAAAGAAGACTTCAATTGGTGAGGGCTTGTAAACCCTTACAAATAAATTGAAACATTATTGTAAATCAATTGGGAAAAGTTTCAAGGTAAGACCATGAATGGACCACCTTTTTAAGAACCAATTTGGAAAATCAATTTTGAAATTCTTTTGGAAATCCAAAAACCAAAAGTGAGAAAATCACTATTTCGATCTAAGAAAATCTAGCGCCATGCATCAATATAGTCAAAATAATTGTATTGCTTTTTATTCAAAATATTTTGAAACTTGAAGGATGGATTTTCCAATCCTCCATAGTTATGACCCTGAGGATAGAGAAAGAATGGTAATGATTCTTTCCTCAGAATTTTTGATTGGGTCAATTTTTATGGATTCTGTTTCTAAGAGAATGTATATGTAAAAACTGAGATTTTTGTTATTATGTCTAGGAACATAATGGAATTTAGGAATGAAATGGGCTTTGGTAATTTGAGTTGGATCCTTCAGGTGAGCAAATGGAGGTTCAATATGAATGAGATTTTCATTGTGCGTTATTTTAAAATGTGATATTGGTTGGTCAAGTGATTGAGTATTAAATGATTGAGCATTTGAGAAGGTGTCAAATTGTTTGACTAGAGTTGATTACAGGTCTAATGGACCCAAGTATTGTTGATGGGTTTGGTTAGGAGTAGAAGACTCTTATTTGATTTGAGCCTGAAGGACCAATTGTTGAGTCAAAGATTCTTCTATTATTGAACCATTCATCATTCTCATATGTTTTCCAAAAGTGATACTGATTCTTTTTTGTAAAGAATTCCACAGCATGCCTATGACTTATTTGGAATTCGTCAGGCATGAGGAAGAAGGTTCCTTCCAGTATCGGAAATTCTTTTATTATTTTGTTTGGAAATTCAATTTTAAAAATTGTTTTCCCAAAAAGTTCACAGTTAGAATTTATCTGTTATCGTTACATATTTCATTATGTCTGTGAAGACGTATTTTCCACCCTTTTCAAACCATTGAATTAATGTGGCATTGAAGTCATGCTTCAACCCAACATCTTCCAAAATTGTATCCAATTCATTAATCTAGGCATTTCTTGGATATTTAAATCCATTATGATCATAATTAATGGATGGAGATTTTGAACAAAAAGCGGTTGTCCTGCCATTGAGCTTTTTGATTTTAAAAGAATTTTGATTGAGTATTCTAGGTTCTACCTTTCTGTATTCTAGGAGGCCAGAACCTTCAAATTCCTCCATTGTAGGGAATGATTCACTATAAAAGTTTATAAGTAAAGAAGTCAGGCATTTAATTACAAATTTATTGGATAAATTAAGTATTGAAACCAAAATGGCTAAAAATAGATTATTATCTCGCAAAACTTTATTTGGAAGTAACTTCAAAACATGTTTTGCATATTCATAGTTAATTTTTAGAATATATTTTTGAATCAAAGCAAATTGTATAGTTTCTTGAGGTCATGTAATTTATTCTATTATGTGATGCTACTTGAAATTTATTCTATTATGTGATGCTAGTTGAATTCTATTACCTTAATAATAGAATAAATTTCAAGTCCTGAAAATTTATTCGTAGATTGAAACAATTTGATTTTCCTTGCAAAGTTAGCTATACTATTTTGCTTTATTATTTTGGAAAATAATTTAAAGTGTTTCCAGTATCGTTTAGCATGTACAAAGAAAATAATAACATTACTAATGTAAACAATCAAGAAATTCAACCAATATTGTTTAATAAGAATGCAGACAAATAAGATATCAGTGAATTAATTGAAAATTCTATTTGGAACATTTCTAAGATCAAATGACATTATTTTTCATTTATACCGTCCAAATGTATTTTTTTATTTATTAATTTTTTTCCTCTGGATTTGCCAAGATCCAGATTTTGTGTCAAACTCAGATAATACAACAGTATATCTAAATCTATTGATTATGTTCCTTTTTTTTGGTATTGGTTATTCCAAAACATTGTTAAGGTGGTTGTAATTAATTCCTCATTCAAAGATTTTAATTTGAAAATAGAATTCTGTTTTAAAATTTTAAAATTCTCATTGTGAGAAAAAAAAAAGAAATTTGAATTTAACAGGATTATTCATGGGATAAGTAATTATCCATCTTACTCAGTTATGAAAAGATACAATAAAGAAATGAAAGGTAAACCTAATATTATTTTATTCGTCATATTCTTTACTAAGACAAATGATGTTTTGAAACATACATTGTGCTAAAAAAATATGAACTTTGAGGATTTCATAATTAATATGCATTCGAGTACTATTAGCAGAAGACAAAGATTCTCTCATCTTCTTGAAGTGCTTGGTAGGAACTAGTCCTTCATGCATACAATTTAAATTTGCTTCTGAATCAATAAGAATCAGTGTTGTAAAATCAAAATCTTGAATAATTATTTTGATCATTATGTGACATTTTTTTTATTTTGATATGATTAAGAATTTGGATGAAGTTATCATTATCTTGATTGTTGATAATATGTTCTTTAATTTCATTATCAGTAATTAGGAAGTTACTAGGTTCTCCTAGTTCATTAGATTTAATTAAGTTTTCTATTTTTAAAAGGTTTAATTCTTCTTGTATTTCTCTGTTAAAATCTTTTAATTCAATTTTAATATTTTTTATTTCCTTTTGAAGTTGTTGTAAGGTAACTTCTTTTTCTTTTTCATTAACCTTATCGAATTTTTCAAGGGTTTGCGAAAGGTTTGCAATATTATCATTATTAGATTTAGAATTTTCCTTCTTCTGGATTATTTTTTAAGTCTTTTAAGAAATTTCTGTTTTAATTTTGAATTCTCAATTTTGCTAATTAAGTCTACCAAGTGGTTTTCTTGTTCCTCATTTTTGTTTAAGACATTAATTTTTTGACAACAACTGTACCTACACCCTATTGAAATGTTAGGAGAATTATTATCAATACTGGAAGAGTTAGACTCTGAGGATTCAAAGTATACAAATTCTCTTATATCTTCAATATCACTCTCATAGTATTCAATTGATTTTATGATTCTAAACAATTCTTGTTTATCTTCATCCAAGATTTTTATTTGATTAATTTTATTTTGGATGTGGCACGTGTTAGAAAAATGACTACTTTTGCTACATTTAAGACACTTAATCTTATCTATAAATTTTTATTGAATTTTCTTCTAGGATAATTTTTATTCTTGGTGAAACGTTTGTCAAAATTTTTACTCTTTGAAAAGTGTTGGTTAAAATTAGTATGTTTATTTTTGTGGTATTGTCTCCTATTAGGTTTGTGAGTCATTCTAGGGCTTAAAATGTGAATTTTTTCTATTTTTGTAAAAACGAGCAACAATGGGTAATTCATTCTGCCCACAAAAATTACCTAATTTTTATTTTGTAGTTTTATTTTTTTTAATTCATTTATTAATTTTTATGTTAATACACATTTTTAGACTTTCTTTATGTATTATTGTACCGTAGGTGAGACTATTATAGTCTATATTACCTGAGTTATTACTAAAGACTATTCTAATTTTGTGTGTAAACAAATTGAGTAATCTATTAGTGAATTTTTCTTTCAAAAAATGTTGATTACTATCATCCCTTCTCATTACTCTAAACAAAAATATATTTTTGTACCAGAGGAAACCACTTAGGGTTGGAAACGTGAGATTAGTGAATTGATCATGGATATGTGATTAGTTATATTACTTGACGTTCCAATGAAGTGTTAAATTATTGTGTAGATAAGTGTATTAATAGTATCAGGCATTGTTTCCTGATTTTCTCTAATAATTGGAGTTCCTTCAGCATCAATCTTCACTACTGAAAGGATAGTATTTTTAGATTCTTTTGTGAGATATTTTTCCCACTGGGAATGAAGTATTCATGTGAATCTTATAACGAAAAGATTGATTACCTCATTGTGAGGCAAGCTATGTGTGGTGATGTAGCTACCATTGCCATTTGCTGTAACTTTTTGAGAACTTCCTATTCAGAAAGCACATTAATATTCCATTCGTATAATTTCTTGGTAGACACAGAAAATTGATTAACTAATTTTTTTTAGAGATTTGAATAGGATTTTTAGGCCATTTCCTTTTTAATTTATTAATTTCTAAATTTTAAATGATTCTTCAATATTATCAGTGCTTGAAGATTCAATTATTGTGGAAAATTTATTGGTGGATTCTTGAAAATCAATCTTTAATTCTTTAAGCAGTTTATCAAGAGATTTCTCATGCTAATTTCATATCTGATCTACTGTCTTGGTTAATGACCTTAATAGCAGAATGTGATTCAATAGATTTATTCTTCAATTCTTGAAGTGTTTTATCAATTTGTTTATTAAGAGGAACAATATTTAAAGTGATTTTACATGAAAGAATTATTAACAGTTTTTCTTTCAAAGTTTCATTAGATTTAGGTTCATAAAAGTCATCAATATTATTCTCAATCTTGTCTAACTATTTTCCTATTATAATTAGACTTTGATTGGTGTAATTGAGTTGTTCAACTAATTTTTTATTAGGTTCTTCTTCCTTTGCAATCTTGAAAGGAGAAGTAGTGATTAAAATTTTTTTATGATTAATGTCCTTAACAGATGATGATTTTTTAATTTCTAAAATTTTTAATTTTTCTTCAACTTTGTTAACGTTTGAAGATTCATCAATTGTGAAATATTCATAGGTTGATTCTAACCTACGGCTTTCTAAATTTGAACTACTCTCATTTAATTCTTGAAGTTTCTCATTAGTAAGTTTTTTAAATTCTGAACAATTATTTTGGTTATCAATCCTACCCAAATAAGATGAGTCATTAGTTTTTAAATTCTTTCATGTTTCTTCAATTTTATTAATATTTGAAGTTTCATTGATTGTGAAAGATTCATATGTAGATTCTAACCTATGGTTATCTATTTCAGAGATACTGTTTTGGTCAATAACGTTAACAAATGATTTAATTTTTAAATCTTTGGATGGTTTTTCAGTATTTTTTGAAGATTCATAAATTGTAGATGGCTCATAGGTAGATTCTAACCTATGCCAATCTGATTCTGAGATTTTTAAGTATTTTTTCATCAAAAGTTTTCTCATAATGAATTTTCAATAAATTCTTTTTAAGTTGAGAATTTTTATGATTAATTAAGATTTTTTCGGGTGGTGGATGACTAGTAGTTACCACATTGAAGTCTTCCTTAACCCTTTTATATTTTGAAATTACTTTGGTATTTTTCTCGTAAATATCCTCGATATAATCAAGGAAAAACATATCAACTCTAAATTCTTGCATGAATGTCTTCCATTTAGCAAGTATGATTCTTCTTTGGTCCATGTTATTTTTTTCTTTGAACCTATTATATCTATCAAGATTGGTTGGGTCATCATTGTGTTAGGTTATTCTTTCTCAATCTGGTTTATATTCTTGGTTCAGGATGTATGCATTCAATTTTTTTGAATTTCTTAATTCTTGTTCTAATTTTTGAACTCTAAAATTTTGATTATTAATAGATGATTCAGGAAAGGAACTCCTACGGGTACTACACTCGCTATACTCCCTAATTTGAGAATTAAAAGATTGGTAATTAATTTTATTAGATTGTTTATTAATGTTTGTCTGGCTTCCTTGAAAACGTATTCCTTTAGGTTCTAGACTTTTAATTTTTAAATTTTTTAATTCTTACTCTATTCCAATCCCAATATCTTGATCATTATTAATGGATGATCTAGAAGTGGATTTAAGGTTTATATTTTTATTAGAGATTTTGGGTATATTCCATATCTCATGATCTATCTGACCATTTGTAAAGTATTCAAAATGATCTCTTGATCATCTGGAAGATATTCAAAATATTTATGATTTACTAATTCAAAGTGTTCGTCATCTATTATGTCAGTTATTGAAGACATTGTAGACCCAATGCTACTAGAAGAACTACTTCTGAATAATCTACTCATTATTAAAAATAACTAAATTATTCTTATGATTGAAAATTTCATATTGTATTTTGATTACTAATCTGTTGTGGTGACTTCTACAACCTCCTATTAGGGTCGCTCTTCTCCAACTTACGTCCATAACCGCCCTGCCCTCCGAATTTACGTCTCTAAGTCTTACTGAGGTACATGAAGCTAACCAAATAGAAGTTGATACGTCAGTATCTGATGAAACAAATTCACATATTAGATAAACAAATAAACAGAGAAATAATCAAATGTTAGAATAACCAGCCATTTGGGCGAAGAGTGAGATTATGCAAAAATAATTATTCATGTAAGCAATTGAGCAATAATAATAACAATAAACCAGTCATAATAGATAGTGTGGTAAACAGTTTAATTATGCAGAAATTAAAGTAGAACAGTAATTATCCCCATCAAGTTTGACTCTGATACCAAAAAATGTGAAATCGAGTATAATTAAGCAAGGGGCATTAAGTATAATTAAATTGTTTGTGTAAGTTTGAATCTTGCATCTTAATACCCCCTCTTTAATTGCCTTAAATTATTTGTGTAAGTTTTGAATCTTTCAACTCTTAAACTATTTGAGAGAAAAACGTATTTTGTGAAACAAAGCTTTATTCTTCTCCCTCTTCTGTAAATCTTTCTTCTTTTTTTTCCTTCAACATTAATTAGTGAGCGGGAGCGCTAGTTAATGGTTGCCAATAATTTCACTGTTTGTGTAAGTTTTGAATCTTACACCTTAATACAGAAAAAAGAAGAAGAAGAAAACAGTAATTATCTCCACTTTCCTTAAGCTATCAATTGTAAGAATAACTAGCCACTTGGACGACGAGTGAGATTATATATAAGCAATTGAGCAACAATAATAACAATAACCAGCCATAATAGGAGGTGAACAGATTAACTATGAAAAAATGAAAGTAGATACAGTAATTATCCCTACCAGGTTTGGCTCTGATACTAAAAAATACAGAATCTAGTATAATTAAGCGGGGGATATTAAGATGCAAGAATTTAAAGAAGCAAAATCAAGTATAATTTAAAGCAATTAGAGAGGAATCAAGTATAATTTAAAGCAATTAGAGAGGAATCAAGCATAATTTATAACAATTAGGGAGGGGATAATAAACTAAACCCTAAAGCAGTTGAGCAACAATAATAACAATAACAAGCCATAACAGGTGGTGACCAGTTTACTTATGCAGAAATGGAAAGTAAACAATAATTATCCCCAACATGTTTGGCTCTGATACCAAAAGGCGTGAAATCTGGTATAATTTAATGCAATTAGATAGGGGGTATTAAGATGCAAAAATAATATAAGAATACAATAAATCTATATTAAAGTGTAAGATTAAAAACTTACACAAACAATAATTATTGGCAACAATTAATTAGTGCTCCCGCTCACTAATTAATGTTGAAGGAAAAAATAAGAAGAAAGATTTACAGAAAAGGGAAGAAGAAAGTTTTGTTCTCAAAAACCATTTTTTCTCTCAAATAGTTTAAGAGTTGAAAACGAGTTCTGACGAACAAATGGGAGAAGACTACCTATTTATAACCAAGAAAATTGGAGTTCACCTGGAACCCATTACTTACCTGAACTATTTTATTCTACAGAAATAAAAACATTTCACATTTCTACTTTTGACTAAAAATAGTAAAAAACATAAATAATTGCCAAATTATTTGACAACTAGTACAATTATTACAGAAGAAGATAAAATGTAAAGATTCTTCTTATCTTGGTCTTCGTATCTTTATAATTTTCTGTCATGATTGTTGTTGTTGTTGTAAAGTCATTGTGACTATTTTTGTGCATTAGATTCATTGATATTGCTATCTTGTGCTTTGATTGTTGATTTTGGAGAAATCATAATTACTGTCTGAAAAAATCATTGCTACTGATAATTGCTTTGTCTTGAAAATTATTATGATTGTTGCGTTGTGCTGAGGTGTCATCATGAGACATCTTCAAAATTACTTGATTCATTGATTTTGATTATTTCAAATATCGACATTTTGCCAAAAGTGAATTTATTCATCATTACTGAGACTGATGTCATCAAATGAGTCCTTCAACTGTTGAAGGGTAATATTTCTGGATGATTATCTTTTTTGAATTTTTGGTTTGCTTGTAAGAATTGACTCTTCAGGTGATCTAGAGATCACAATCGTCATTGTTTTCCAAAATGAGAAGCCTTTTTTTGGATTAATTTTTCTCTCATTTGGACTTTGGCTTTGTGGCCTTTGATTTGGGTTTGGAAGAACTCAGACTGGATAGTTTTACTTGTAGAGTTCGGTTAATGGGCTCATTAATTTTTAATGGAGCTTGGATAAAGGGATTTGCTAGTCTCATATTGGAATTAATACTTTGTAAATTCATGATTGATGGATGCAATAATTTTATGGGTATTCAATTTATCACACCATTTAATATAATATTGTATGGTGAAGATTTCATTTTCAACCGAGTATCGCCATTTCAAAATCCAAGATATTTTGTATTTATTTGAAAAACAAAGTATTTGGGGAAAGGAGGCCTCAATTGATGAGGGCTTATAAACTTTTAAAAATAAATTGAAACACTTTTGTAAATCAATTGGAAAGAATTTCAAGATAAGACCATGAATGGACCACTATTTTAAGAACCAATTTGGAAGATTAATTTTGAAATTGTTATCAAAATTTTAAAACCAAAAGTGAGAAAAATCATTATTTTGATGCATGAAAATCTTGTGCCATGTGTCAATATAGTCTAAATAATTATATTATTTTTTATTCAAAAGTATTTTGAAACTTGAAGGATGGATTTTCTAATCCTCCATAATTATGATCCTGAATATAGAAAAAGAATGGTAAATGATTCTTTCCTCATATTTTTTTATGGGGCTAATTTTTATAGATTTTGTTTCTAAAATAATGTCTTTGTAAAAACCGTCAGAAAAACCCAGAAAATTTCTCCAATTTCTGGGAATTTGGCTGCGGTTTTAACCACCGGTAAAGTTAATTTAGCGGCGGTTTTAACCACCTATAAAGTTAATTTAGCGGCGATTTTAACCAAGAGAAATAAAACCACCGGCACAGACCCCCCTTTGCTGGCGGTCCTCTGATGGTTGGAAAAACCGCCGCTAAAAAACTTTACGGCGGTGGATAAGGCAGCGATTTTTGAATCGCCACAAAACTTTTTGACGGCGGTTAAAACCACCGCAAAAGGCGACCAAAACCGCCGCTAATAATAGTTTTTCCTGTAGTGATTTAGTTAGTTGAGCCATGAGTAGATTATTTAGAAGTAATTCTTCTAGTAGTACTAGGTCTACAATAACTTCAATTCCTCACATAATAAATGAGGAACACTTTGAATTAGAAAATGATTAAGTAGATCATAGGGCATAGAACATACCCGAAATCTCTAATAAAATGCTTACAAATCAGCATGGTCTGTTGCTTCCTTCAAGTCTCAGCATCATGTAAAAATAATAGAAAAAATATATGCTATTGGGAAAGAGCATGAAACTTGTCAATTACTTTCAACCAATGCGATTAAACATCACATTGAAGAAGGATATAATTTCCTTCATTTTGGTTTAGTCCATATTGGAGTTAAGACACTCACAAGAAGATGCCTAAATACCTATGTCTTATTAGCCTTGCGAGATGCAAGATTTACAAATTTTAATGATAGTGTTTTAGGATTAATTGAATCCTCACTCTGTAATGGTTCAATCCATTTTGGTTGTTTCCCTAACTTGTCTGTTAGTTTATCAGATCCTTATATTTTAAAATCATTAACTTTGAGTATTAAAACTAGTGGTTACCAAGTCCTAGAAAGCACCAAACCTCTAGCTTTAATCTTTAGAATTTATTACAAAGTTACCAAAACAAATTCGAATTTTCAAGCTATCAATAAGAGTCCAAATAATCAAACCCTATTGATTCAATCTAGCCAAAGTAATGCCAATATTAGAGTTCCTAAAAAAATTAGGTGGCATGATATTACTTTGCCTTCAAATTAGCTTTTAACTAATGAAAATTAACATACTGCAATTCAAAGACAATTTGAAGATGTAGATTACATCCAACAGTACATTGATGGTACTGTTAAAATTAAGTTCCAATCATCCTCTAGTTCTAATCCATAAATTAGAAAGTATAGCCAGTCTATTACTCATTGGAATTCTTTTTCTGGATCATACATTAATAATGGTCAAGATTTTAGGATTCAGCAATTAGAACAAGAATTAAAAAATAAAAAAAATAAAAATTTAAGACTTAAATGCATAACCACAAGTTCTCAAGTTAGTTAGTCAGTCTTTGATAATAAGTCTGAACAATCTAACGAAGTTGAAGCACCCACCCACTGAATCGGATTTTCAAGAAAACCTTCATCCTGTTAATCCTCAATTATTAGTCTTGAATATAAGAACCCTGAGATAAGAATATAAACCAGATTAGGAAAGGATAACCCAACACAATGTTGACCCAGCCAATTTTGATAGACGCAATAGGTTTAGAGAAAAATATAATATGGACCTAAGAAAAATCATAATTGCTGAATGAAAGGCATTCATGCAAGAATTTAGAGTTGATATGTTTTTCCATGATTATATTGAGGATATTTATGAGAAAAATATCAAAGTAATTTCAAAATATAATAGGTCAAGGAAGACTCCAGTGTAGCGTCTAACATTCATCCTCCTACTGAGAAAGTTATGATTTATCATAAAAACTCTTTAATCACTACTTCTCATTTCAAGATTGCAAAGGAAGAAGAACCAAATAAAAAATTAGCTGAACAATTCAATTACACCAACCAGAACTAATTACAATGGGTAAACAATTAGATAAATTGAGAATAAGGTTGATGATCTTCATGAACTTAAAAGACTAATGAAACTCTGAAAGAAAAATATTTAAGATAAAGCAACTTTGAATGTTGTTCCCATTAATAAACAGATTGATAAAATGCTTCAAGAATTAAAGAATAAATCTGTAGAATCATCTTCTTATGTTAAGGTTATTAACCAAGACAATAGTTCTGAATCAGATAGCCATAGGACATAATCCTCCTATGCGTCATCCACAGTCCATGAATCTTCCAAAATTAACAATATTGAAGATACATTTAGAAATTTAGAAATTAATAAATTAGAAAGAAAATGGCATAAGTAAATCTACTTTCATTTAATCAATTTTCTGTATTTGCAGAGAAATTATACGAATGAAATATTAATAGACTTTCTGAGCAGGAAGTTCTCAATAAATTGTAACACATGGCAATGGCAGTTAACATCTACATCACCACTCACAATCTCCCTCATATTGAGGTAATCAAACTCTTAGTCACAGGATTCACAGGAATGCTTCATTCCTGGTGGGAAAACATCTCACAGAATAATCCAAAAATTACATCCTTTCAACAGTTAAGATTGATGCTGAAAGAAACCCAATTATTGATGAAGACCAGGAAACAATGCAGGATGCCATAAATACACTCATGGACACAATAATAGAACATTTCATTAGAACGTCAAGCAATATTACTTCACGTATTCATGATCAATTAACTAATCTTAGGTGTCCAACCTTAAGTGTTTCAATTGATATAAAAATATATTCTTATCTAGAGTAATGTCAAGGGATGATAGTAATCAACCCTTTTGGAAAGAAAAATTTATTAATGGATTACCCAATTTGTTTGCACATAAGATAAGAACAGTTCTAAGTAATGACCTAAGTAATATAGACTATTATAATCTAACCTATGAGACAATAATTATTATAATACAAAATGAAGATTTAAAAATGTGCGTTGATATGAAAATCAATAAACAAATTAAAAAAGAAAGTAAAACTGTCAAATACTAATTAGACAATTTATGTGAACAATATGATTTACCCTCTATTGCTCGTCCCAAAAAAATAGGAAAAACTTTCACTTAAGTCCTAGAATGTCTCACAAACCTACAGGAGAAATTACCACAAAAATAGAAATAAAAATTTTGATCAATACTTCTCAAAAAATAAAAATATTAACAAACGCTTCTCTAAAAATAATAATTCCAAATTTAATAGAAAATCTATTGGTAAAATTAAGCTTAAATGTTTTAAATGTGACAAGAGTGTTCATTTTTCAAATACTTACCAAGTTAAAATTAAATTAACCAATTAAAAAGATCTAAGATGATAAACAAGAATTGTTTAGAATCTTAGAAACAATAGATTATTATGAGAGTGATAGTGAAGATTTAGAAGGATTTTAATCACCTGAATCCTCTGAATATAACTCTTCAAGTTCTGGAAATGATTCTTCTAACATCACTATGGGATGTAGGGATAGTTGTTGCCAAAAAATTAATATCTTAAGCAAAAATGAGGAACAAGAAAATCTCTTATTAGACTTAATTAGTAAAATTGAGAATTCATAATTAATATAAGAATATCTAGAGAGACTTAAGAAAGTAATTCTAAAGAAATAAAATATTAAGTCTAATAAAAACAATACTGCAAGTCTTTTGCAAACCCTTGAAAAATTCAATAAGGTTAAAGAAAAAGAAAAAGAAGTTAGCTTACAGAAACTTTAGAAAGAAATAAAAAATATTAAAATTGAAATAAAAGAATTAAAAAATTCAAACACGGAAATAAAAGATGAATTAAACCTTCTAAAAAAAGAGAGTTTAATTAATAAACAAGAATCTAGTGAACTTAGTAAATTACTAGTTTCTGATAATGGGGTTAAGATCCTATTGTTAATAGCCAAGATGATGATAACTTCATCCGAATACTTAATCACATCAAAATAAAAAATTGGCACATAATGGTCAGAATAATTATTTAAGATTTTGATTTCACGACAATGGCTCTTGTTGATTCAGGAGCAGATTTGAATTGTATATAAGAAGGACTAGTTCTAACCAAGTACTTCAAGAAGACAAACGAATCTTTGTCATTTGCTAATGATACTCGTATGCATATCAATTAAGAAATACCTGAAGTTCATATTTTCTAAGACAATGTATGTTTTAAAATATCGTTTGTCTTAGTAAAAAATATGACTAACAAAACTATTTTAGGTCTACCATTCATTTCTCTATTGTATTCTTTTACCACAGAGTATGATGAGATAACTACTTATCCCTTGGATGAGCATGTAAAATTTAAATTTCTTTCTTTTTTCTCACAATGAGAAATTGAAGATTTTGAAACAAAAATATGTTTTTAAGTTCTTAAACTTAATTTCTTGTAAGATAAAACAATTATATTTTCTACAAGACATAATTGAAGAGCGTGCTTTTCAAAATCAAGCTAAAATCATTGAACAAGGATTTTCTCGTTTAGTAATTGATCACAAGACCCTTTAACGATATTTTATAATGGATAAAATATTCAATATCAAATAGAAGGGATTTAATCAACAAACTTAGAAATGCTGATGTATCATCTACGTTTAGCATAAAATTTGAATGTTGGCAAATCCAGATAAATAAGATTGGGAAATACAAGATTATATTTAATCATTATAAATGGTAAATAATGCCATTTGCTCCAAGTAAATTTTAAAATAAGATGATTAAACTCTTTAATCAATTTATCGATTTCTCGTTTAATTGCATTAATAATATTTTTATTAGACAATACTAGATGTATTTCTTGATTGTTTGCATTAGCCAATATGTTAAACAATACTGAAAATACTTTAAATTATTTACAAGATAATAAAACAAAATAATTTAATTATCTCTACAAAATTTAAGAATAGATTTCTAAAATTTGAAATTTATTATTTCATTATTAAAATAATTGATCAAATCATACAATTTATTTTTATTAATAAATCTACAAAACATGTTTTGAAATTAATTCTAAACAAAGTTTTGCCAAGTATAACCAATTCTTAGCAATTCTTATTTCAATATCAAATTTATCCAATATACTAATGATTGAATGTCTGACTCCCTTATTTGTAATATTTTGTAGGAATCATTCCAGGATTTTGCAACGGAGGAATTTGACCTTCTAGAATATGGGAAGGTAGAGCTTAGAATACTTAATCAAACTTCTTTCAAAATCAAGAAGCTCAATGGCAGGGCAGCCGACTTTTGTTCAAAATTCTCATTCATTGGTTATGGTCATAATGGATTTGAATATCCAAGAAATGACTGGATTAATGAATTGGATAAAATTTTAGAAAATGTTGTGTAGAAGCATGACTTCAATGCAGCATTAATTCATGGAATGAAAAAAGTGGAAAAATAATGAAATCTGTTATGATAACAGTAAAATTTTAAATGTAAACTTATTAGGACAAGCAATTTTCAAAATTGAGTTTTCAGCAAACCAAAACCAATGAAAGAATTTCTGATGCTGGAAATAACTTTCTTCATCATGCCTGATGGATTTTGAAAAAGTCATAGGCATGTTGTAAAATCCTTAAACAGAAGAATCAGCTTCATTTTCAGAAAACATGTGAAATGATGAATGACTTAATAATAGAAGAGTTTTCGGCTCAACAATTGGCCCTTAAGGCCTAAACCAAACTCAATCAACAATACTTGGGTCTATCAAATTTAATCACCAATCAACCATAGTCAACTAATTTGACTCATTCTCAATATCCTTTGATGCTCAATCACTTTCAAAATAGAAAAAATCATCATTTGATTTTCAAAAAATAGCTAGCAAAAATCCCTTTCATATCGAGTCTCCATTCACTTATTTGAAAGATCCAGCTCAAATTGCCAAAGCCCAATTCATCCCAAAATTCCATTATGTTCCTGCACATAATAAAAAAAAATTTAATTTCTACAGAGACATTCTCTTAAAAATAGAATCCATAAAAATTAGTCCAATCAGAAATTCTGAAGAAAGAATCATTTATCATTCTTTCTTTATTCCCAATATCATAACTATGGAAGAATGGAAAATCCATCCTTCAAGTTTCAAAGTACTTTTGAATAAAAAATAATACAATTATTTTGATTATATTAATGTATGGCACAAGATTTTCTTACATTAGAATAGTGATTTTTCTCACATTTTGTTTTTAAATTTTGATAACAATTCTAAAATTGATTTTCTAAATTGGTTCTTAAAATCGTGGTCCATTCATGGTATTATCTTAGAGCTTTTTCCAATTGATTTACAACAATGTTTCAATTTATTTTTTTTAAAGTTTACAAGCCCTCACCGATTGAGGTTTCCTTTCCCTAAATACTTTATTTTTTTAATAAAAAAAAAGAATACCCTGGATTTTGAAATGGCAATACTCGGTTGAAGATGGAATCCTCATTAGAGAGTATTATGTTAAATGGTTGGATAAGTTGAATACCCAAAAAATAATTACGTCCATCAATTATGAATTTGCAAATGTCTATCCCATTATGAGACTAACAAATCCATTTATCCAAGCTCCATTAAAAATTAATGATTCCATTCATCCAGATGCATAAATCAAACCATCCAGTCCAAATCTATCCAAATATGGATACATAACCAAATCAGAACCCTCTTCAAAGGGTAAATCAAATGCCACAAAGCCAAAATCCATTGGAGAAAAAATTAATTCAAAAAATGTTTCTCCTTTTAGAAGACAATAATGAATCCAACTCTGAATCATCTACAAAGCCAAGTCACCAAAAAGATCAATCATTCAGAAAGATTACTCCTCAGCAATTGAAGGACTCATTCAATAATATTGATCTCAGTGGTAAATGAACAAAATAGTTCATCCTAGGCACAATGCCAATATCAAGGAGTTCAGAAATATATCATAATAGTGTTCCAATACAACAACTATGATGATACCCAACAATCAATTATCAATGGCAACAATGACTTTAAAACAATAATGAAGGCACTAAAATCCAAGATAGCAATTATCAAGAAAAAAGCAACAGTGGCTCCACCAAAATAAAACAATAATGGTCACAATGACTCTCTTCAAGACAATGATGAAAATGCCAGAATCCAATATTACAATTATCAACGAATCTCTGTAATTTGTCGTTTGTTATAATAATTGTACTAGTTGTCAAATAATTAGGCAACTATTTACCCTTTTTACTAGTTTTAGTCCAAAGTAAACAAAAGTATAAATGTAAAATATTTTTACTTTTGTAGAATAGAATAGTTCAGGTATGTGATGGATTATCGGTGAACTCCACTTTCCTTAGGCTATAAATAGGTAACCCTCTGCCATTTGCATCTTAATACCCTGAATAATTATTGTTTTCTTGAATTATTCTTGCATCTTAATACCTCTTCTCTAAATGCCTTAAATTACACTTAATTTCGCTCCTTTTGGTATCAAAGTCAAATTTGGTGGGCATAATAACTGTTTCTACTTCCATTTCTACATAATTAAACTATTCACAACCTATAAAGGTTGGTTATATATATATAAAATAATTTTATTACTGTCATATAATTTATATAAGTTTTTCAATAACTTTATTAAACTTTCCCAACAATTTTACCTAAGTTTTCTACATACCAAACAAGGAAATCATACTTTCTAGTAAATTTGTTCACTTAACCATGTGTTACCGAACATGATAATCTTGATATCTTGTCATCTAAACTTTACCACTTAAACTTACCCAACAATTGAACTTTCCTAACATTCTTACTTAACCCATACCAAATGTCACCTAGTTTTACTTTCTCTCTTCTTCTTTAACAGATAGGATGCGCAACACTGCAATGCATTTCTGGCCCAATACAACAACTCTTACAACGCTTTAATCAGTTATGAACAAGTGCACCTTATTTAAAGCGCCAGCTAGGCATTATCAAGCATGAAGCAGACACTCCCAAAAGCAAGGTTGAAGCTGCTAGTTTAGCGATAAAAGAAGCTCGAGCTGAAGCAGACCGTCAGGTGAAGGAAGATGCAAGCCCATGCAACTGTTAGAAAGATTGAGGTTGCTCATGCTACTACTATTATGAGGTAGTTTAGAAAGAAAGAAGTTAAAGCTGAAGTCTTTTATGAATAAGAGTTTCAGAAGCTTGAGAAGAGTGTATATTCCTTCAGTTATCATGATGGCTCCACTTAAGCTCCTCCTCACTTTGAGTTTGTGGGTGTTACTCCCCAATCAGCTAAAGACGAAGAGATTACCTATGCTCCTTTTGTTGTTAAACTTATAACTAAAGAAATATGGTATGAGGAAACTCGTAAGGCTACATACCCATTCATTGAGCATGTAGTATTAAAGTGAAATACCCACTATTTTTTTCTTTTTTTGTGACGTTTCATGTGATTTATTTAAAATATTTTAATGAAAATGAATTTTTGTTCATACCTTTCCTATTTGTTCACTTTGTTTGTCCTCGTGTACTTAGAATATTTCTAAGCTCTTATTTTCTTTATACTTAGAAAGAATGCTGAGAAAATTAAGTTGCTAAGAAAGTTTAAGTGATAAAGTTAGATGACAAGATATTAAGATTACCATGTTTGGTAACACATAGTTACAGTACAAGAAAATGGGCTTTTAGTCATCAAACTTTTAGCCACAATGATAAATTCATGGCTAAAAGTCATTTTTAGCGACTAAAATTTTATTTGGTCGCTAAAAACTAGATATTTTCACTGGGAAAAAAAAGGAGGGTGCGCACCAATCATTTGGTGGGCTTTTGCCGACGAATATTTAAATTCATCGGCAAAAGCCCTGTTTTTACTGACCATATTATAATTTTGTCAGTAAAGGTCCAGCTTTTGTAGACGAAACAAGTTGTTTGTCACTAAAGGATGCAACAAAAATGACTTCATTTTGTGAGAGGAATAAAACCCTCTCATTCCCCATCAGATCTCCTCACACTACGCATAACCCCTTTCCCCTCTCACCCCCCTCATGACAGAGACCCCTTCGACAGAGCTGCTCCTTCTTCTTCGCTGTTTGTCGTCGAGCTCTCTTCTTCTTCTTCTTCGTTGTTTGTCATCAAGGTTTAGGTAAGAAAACCTCTTCCTTATTCCTTTTTTTTCAACTATTCTTTCTATATATTAAAACCCTCAATGCTTTGTTGTCACCCAGTCTGTGCAGAATAAGTTTAAAATCTCTTAGCCATATATTGATTGTTATCTTAGGCATCTCATTATGGTTCTAATTTGGTTTAAGATGGGATACATTTAGTCAGTTTTATACATTTATAGAGTAATATGTTAGTTTTTTTGCTACCTTAACCACAAGTTCAGTGACAGTTCATGCCTTATCCATAAATTCGATGTTTGCAGATTACTTTTTGTTTTTGTTTCTCTCTCGGTGGGTGTTAATTGAAATTTTATTATTTTATTATTTGGTTTTTAAAGAGAAGACTTTATTTTTTACTCACCCTTTTCTTTTTCTTTTTTAATTTTTCTCAGGGGATTAAGAGGGTGATGCGTGTGAATTATGAAAGAATCTCTCTCTCCCTATGGAATTTAGACTAAATAATGAAAACTGGTCTCTACTGGACCTCAAATGCTAATTTTAATGCTTTAAAATCCAAAACAAACAAACAAACAAAGTAAAAAAATAGTGTCAGTTGGGAGAACCTTTTTTGTTACTTTGATAAAAATAAGCCTTGTTGGTTTCCATGAGACTCATCAAGCAAGAAGAAGCTTCAGAATTCGGAATCTTCACCTCCTTAATTCAATTAGGTCCAAAATTAATTACAGTTAATAACACTCACTGTCGAATTCCCTACAAGGAAGAGGAAAAAGACAATTTTACAGTTTGACCAGTCATTATAGAATTCTTTCACTCCAAATATACCAGCAAAAAGTTAATGGGATATAGCCTAGACAGAAAGTATAACACAGATGTATTGAAACACCTTCCCACCTATTGAGGCTTTATTAGATGTGGACCTATCATGTGCCATGGGCTATATATAATACCGATGGACACAACATAACACAAAGTCATTTTAACGATCTAAAGAAAAATATGTGAACAAAACCCTTTTATTTATAACTATTTTCTTTTATTATGCACTTGAATCATCTCTGTTTATAATTTCTATTTCCCTCTTAATTAACTTTGTATTTTAATCTCTTTAATTTAGGGATATTTTGTTGGGAGTTTCTCTAAATAGTTATTTAATTTACAGAGTGACAAAAATGGATAAGATTTGGATAAAAAATCCTAATAGATTGTCCAAGGAGTATATTGATTGTATTTCACAGATTATGAGCGTGACCAGTAATTATCTCAATGTAGAGGGGAAAACTCATTGTCGATGTAAAAATGCCTTAATTTAAGACAACTGTCTTTAAGAGAAGTTAAAATGCATTTGTGCCAACATGGAATGGCATTGAACTATGATCGTTGGGTGTTTCATGGTGAAGAGATACAAAGATATCACCATTCACCAATTATGGAGATGAATAGTATTACATCTCACATTGGCGGTGGTGGTGGTGATGATGATGATGATGATGATGGTGATGAGATGAGAAAAATGTTAGATAACATGTATGGTTTTGGTGAGATGGAGATGAATAGTGAACGAGTTGGAGAGGATAATATTGATAGAAAAATCTAAATTCAGAGGCGTTAGACAAATTTAGTGATTTGTTTAGTGAAGCCGAAAAAGAACTTTATCTTGGTTGTCAAAATTATACTTCACTATCTTTTACTGTGAAGTTGATACATATCAAAGTGCTTAATCATTGGAGCAATAAGTCATTTGACCAATTACTTGAAGTTTTAAATGGTTCTCATCCAACAGGCTAAAAAATTCCAGTCTCTTATATAAAGCCAAAAAAATTAAGAGATTTAGGATTGAGATATGACACAATTCATTCTTGTAAATATGATTGTGCTTTGTTCTGGAAATAGAATGAAGGAAAAGATAAATGTCCTGAATGTGGTGAACCAAGATATGAAATGGACTATGTGAAGGGTAAGAAAGTTGCCCAAAAAGTTTTGTGTCACTTTTCTATTATACCCAAACTTCAGAAATTGTTCAAGTCAAAATACACATCGTCCGATATGAGATGGCATAAGGAGAAACGTGACAAAGTTGAAGGTGTATCGAGACATTCTACTGATTCAGAAGGTTGGAAGTAATTTGATAAGTATTATAGTTAGTTTGTAGAAGATGCTCGAAAGTAAGATTAGGACTTGCAACGAATGGATTTAATCCATTCAGAAATATGAGTAACTCATATAGCATGTGGCCAGTCATATTAGTACCTTATAACCTCCCTCTATGGAAGTGTAGGAAAGAACTGTTCTTTATGATGTCGTTACTAATTTCTGTTCCAAGATCACCAGGTAAAGATATTGATGTGTATTTGCAGCCATTAATAGATGAGTTAAAACAATTGTTGGATAGGGTACAAACATTTGATGTCACTTATGGGTAATCTTTTTTATATTCATGCTGATGTGTTATGGACAATAAATGACTTTTCAGCCTATAGAGATTTGTCTGGTTGGAGCACGAAAGGGTACTTGGCATGTCCTGTTTTCTACAAAGATGCATCTTCGCTGAGGTTGTGAAGTAAAATATGTTACATGGGACATCGACGATATTTGCCTTGTGATCATATGTGGTGGAGGAGTAAATTACATGACGGTAAACAAGAGTTTCGTGATGCACCAAGAAAGTTGACAGAAGAAGATACATTAAGGCAATTTTTCAAGTTTGGCAAAAACCCAAATAAGTTAAACAAAAAAAAGAAAGCGTCCTTTAGATGGTCTTAATTAGACTAAGAAGAGTGTGTTTTTTTCAAATTTCATATTGGTCTAAGTTGAAAATTAAACACAAATTGGATGTCATGCATATTGAGAAAATATTTGCAACAATATATTATGTACATTGTTGAATATATAAGATAAAACAAAAGACACTTACAAAGCTCGATTGGACCTAACCGACATGAATATAAGAAAAGAACTACACATTGAGCTGAAAGGGAACAAATATTTGAAACCACCTGCGTGTTACACATTGACAGTAGAGAAGAGAAGAAAGTTTTATGGTTTCTTAAAGTCAGTCAAGTTTCCAGATGGCTTCGCAGCAAACATATCACGACGTATTAACCAAGATTAAGGTAAGGTTTCGGTATTGAAAAGTCATGATTGTCCTATTTTATTGCAAAGACTTTTACCAGTTGAGATTCGTGGTTTATTGGGTAAGGATGTGTGCATTGCTTTGGTTAAGTTGTCTAACTACTTCAAAGAATTATGCTCGAAAACATTGAACACTAAGGACTTGGGCCTTCTTGGAGATGGAATAAGTTTGATCTTGTGTAAGTTAGAAAATATATTCCCCCCCCCCCAGCTTTCTTTGATGTTATAGTACATTTGGCAGTTCATTTATCACAAGAAGTGAAATTGTGTGGTCTTGTTGGTTATAGTTGGGTGTACCCAATTGAAAGGTATATCTTTCAGCTTTTCCTTTACTTACCCATCAAATATTTCGTGAACAATGTAATTGTTGTCATATGACAGGAGTTTGCATACACTTAAATAATATGTTAGAAACAAAGCTTGTCCAGAGGGTTTGATTGTAGAAGCCTACATTGTAAATGAGTTGTTGACTTTTTTCTCAATGTATCTCCGTGGCGTTGAAACCAAATTCATGCAGAATGAGAGGAATGATGATGAGTAATTTGACAAACTAAATGAGGGGTCAGTAGCTTTCTTTAGATTTACTCAACGAGCTCGTCCAATTGGTGGTAAGAAAATAGTTCAGCTTTCTAAACAAGAATTAGAGACTGCCCAATGGTATGTGCTAAATAATTACGATGAGCTACAACCTTACTTAGTGTAAGTAAATCAATAACATAATTAAGTCTAATTTTCAATGGTTGCTTTTTATGTCACAAATCATTAAAATAAAATGATTAATATGTGTAGAGAGCACATGAAAGAACTAAACAGAGTTAGTCGGGTTGACTTAAGTTAAAGACATCGAAACCAATTTCCTTAATGGTTTAGAAGTATGTGTATATGTTTGACTAAATATATATCATTAAAATTAGTATGGAAGTAACTAATATTTTTTTTATTTTTATTGGATCATTGAGTTGCACAGTCAAAGGTCATTAGACACCATGGATGATTTATATGCTTTAGCATTTGGTCTAGATTATCGTGTCAGGTCATATTCTGGTTGTATTTTTAATGACGTCTGATACCATAATATAGATCGTGATCATCACCGGATAACCCAAAATAGTGGCTTAGTGGTTCAAGGAGAACATGATGGTGAAAAGACTGAATTTTTTTGTAGGTTAAAAGAAGTGATTTAGATGTAGTATGTACGAGAAAGAAAATTTATATTATTTAGATGTGAATTGTTTGACACAAATGCAAAAAGAAATAGAGTGACGGGAGATCTTGGTTTCACTTGTGTAAATGTGAGCCAAACTTGGTATGAAAATGAGCCTTTTATTCTCGCATCTCAAGCACAACAAGTCTTTTATGTTGATGATTGCAAATTTGGAGTCAATTGAAAAGTGGTGCAAAAGGTTCAACATAAACATTTATGGGATGTTCCTGAGATAGAACAAGATGAAGTCATAGGGCCAACTAAGATAATATTGCCATCTATCGATCTACATGAGTCAGAAACAATGCAATGTCGCAGGCATGACGTGGAACCTTCTAAAATAGATGCAAATGTTAGTGGAGTAGGAGATAGTAATATTGAAGATATTGATTTTATTGATGATGATTACAATAAAGATAACACTTTGGTTGATTATGATGATGATTAAGAGGTTATTATATCAACTGATGATGATATAGATTGAAATTTAAAGTAACGGTGAGAGTGTTAGCGTAAAATATTCGGTTATATCTTCTTACATTTGCTTTAATTTATTTTGTAAGCAATAATATGTTTAGGATTTTCTTTCATGCCACTTATCTTTATGCAGGTTAATGTCTCCTAGAAGAAATACTCTTCTTCCAAATCTACATCCTGCTGTAGGATCTTCTACTGATGAAGATGGTTCCCAAATAGGTATATACACTTTTTAATAGTTCTTATTATAATGGTTTCTTATTCTTAATTTTATTTTAGGGGCTTCATCTTCTTCAGGGAGTGTGAGAAATGTTCGCAGACTAACAAGAGGGATTGAGTTGGCGAGGGTAGTGAGCCATTTTAGAAAATTACCAATCGATACCCCTCCTCTCGGTGTTGTTAGACCTATTGGATAGTGGACCGTCCAATTCAACCTTGATATTGGTGCTCTCTTACGACAATTCATACCACTTCAATAAAAAGGTTGGTCCAATGTGCTTGAAGAATTCCTAGATAGTAAAAGATCATTACATGTCTATTTTACTTTTGAATTGACTAGTAATTCTATGATCGATTGGATTTTAGAAGAAGTGAACACATATAAGGGATGCAAGTACACATTGCATAGACATTATAAAAAAATTAAAGATCCAATAGTAGCACGATGACATCCTTATAAGGGTGTATCACATGATGATTGAGATTGACTATGCACAGTTTGGGAGACGGAGAAGTTTGGGGTAATTCCTATTATCAAAGCTTATATATTACACTTTGATTATTTGACTAATTATTTCAATCATAAAACTCATTTATTATAGGCACGCTAAAAAACCAATGCTCAAAATTGTCAAAACCTTCCATACAATCATAATGGAGGGAATGTATCTTTTCTTGATCATCTATTTCATTAGGTGAATCAAAATATTGTTTTAGTACTCTTAATAATGTTTAGTATATAAATTAATGACTCAACTTTTTTCATTTTGGATAGGAAGTTTCAACTGGGGTAGCACCTACTCGAATTGAAATGTTTTACAACACGTATTTCAGTGCTAAAAAAGGTTGGCAGAATGATACAGCTCAAGAAAGATATGTGAGTAATCCCTCTAAAATATTCTGATTGAAAATCGTGTTAGTTTCAATGTGTGTGTGTGTGTTGGAGGGGTTATCACTTTGTATCTGAGCGTGCTAGATGTTTTTTAATAGTTTCTGATTGATGCTCATTGTCTAAGGTAATAGTGTTAGTTTGTGTGGATAGGGTATCACTTTGTATCATATTATGTTATATATTTTTTGAATACTTTCTTATTGATGCCCATTGTCTATGATAATAGTGTTAGTTTCAATGTGTGGGGGGAGGGTTATCGCTTTATATCTGAGCATGCTAGATAATTTTTGAATACTTTCTGATTGATGCTTATTGTCTAAGGTCTTTTAGTGATAGTTTGTGTGGGGGGGATGGGGTATCACATTGTATTAGATTATGTTAGATCTTTTTTGAATACTTTCTTATTCATGCTCATTATCTAAGATAACAGTGTTAGTTTCAATGTGTGTGGAGGGAGGTTAACACTTTGTATCTGAGCGTGCTAGATGCTTTTCGAATACTTTCTTATTGGTGTGCTCCTTGTCTAAGATAATTTTGTGTGTGAGTGGGGGGTGTTATCACTTTGTATCTGAGCGTGCTAGATGCTTTTTGAATACTTTTTGATTGATGTACTCCTTTTCTAAGATGATAATGTTAGTTCAATGTGTTGGAGGGGGGTTATCACTTTATATCTGAGTATGCTAGATGTTTTTTTGAATGTTTTCTGATTTATGCTCCTTGTCTAAAGTTAGTAGTGTTTTAGTTTTAATGTGGAAAAGCGATATAGAGGGGTTAATTATCATTGTGATGTTACAGGAACGCATATGAGCTTTACAGTATGAGTCTATCACTGAAGATATCACACATCGCATCGAAGAAGAGATAGTTGAAGAAGTCCGCACATGAAATAAAGGTCTTAGACATGGAGCTCATCCAAATCTTCCAAGAAAAAGAGTATTCGAGTTGAAGATATAGAATTAAAGAAACAAATGAAGTCCATGGAGAGTCAACTACAAAACTTACTCGCTTGGGCTCGTCAAAACGGTTTTCCACCTCCTGACGATGACTCAACAACAGAAACGTGAGGTTCATAGATACATTTATGAACCACATTTTATAGTAATTATGTTTTAGGGATTTTATAATGACCTACTACTACTTTGTTACATTATATATATTAATGATTAATATGTGGATTTCTTAAAAAATTATCGGGTTTGATAAATTTTCTGATGATATTATTAACACATGTTTGTCGCATTAGACCTTTAGCGATGAGATTTTAGGGTTTTAGCGACCAAAATTTTGGCATCTAAAGCCCCTTATTTCTTATAGTGCTAAGTGAAAAAAGTTATTGGAAAATATGATTTTCTTGTATGGTATGCAGGATACTTGGGTAAAGTTGATTTATAAATATTTTTATTGAGAATTTTAGGTATATTTCATACCTTATGATCAACTTGATCATCTTCTAATTCAATATATTCATCATTTATTATGTCAAGTATTGATGTTATTGTTGACCTATTACTACTAGAATAATTACTCCTAAATAATCTACTCATTGCTCAACTAACTAAATTATTCTTATTATTGAGAATTTCATACTGTATTTTTGTTACTAACCTTGTGGTGACTTCTACAACCTCTTATTAGGTCCAGTCTTCTCCTTTTCATTTCTACAACCACCTTACCCTCGATATTTACGTATCTAAGAGGTCTTACCTAGATCCCTAAGGCTAACCAAAAAGAAGTTGGTTCATCAGCCTCTGATAAACAGATTCACAGATTAGGTAAACAAATAATACAAAAAATAATAAATTATAAGAATAACCAGCCACTTGTGCGGAGAGTGAGATTAGATAAAAGTAATTATTCATGTAAGTAAATAAGCAAACAGTAATATCAATAACTAGTCATAATAGGCAGTAAACAGTTTAATTATGCAGATATTTAAAGTAGAAATAGTAAATGAATAGTATTATCCCCACCAGATTTAGCTCTGATACCAAAAGTGTGAACTCGATAGTTTGTGTGTGGTGGGGGGTATCACATTATATTAGATTTTGTTAGATATTTTTTGAATACTTTCTTATTGATGCTCATTATCTAAGATAATAATGTTAGTTTCAATGTGTGTGTGGGAGGTTATCATTTTGTATTTGAGCGCGCTAGATGCTTTTTGAATACTTTCTTATTAATGTACTCCTTGTCTAAGATAATAGTGTTAGTTTCAATGTGTGTGTGAGTAAGGGTGTTGTCACTTTGTATCTGAGCGCGCTAGATGCTTTTTAAATACTTTTTGATTGATGTGCTCCTTGTCTAAGATGATAATGTTAGTTTCAATGTGTTAGGGGGGTTATCACTTTATATCTGAGCGTGCTAGATGTTTTTTGAATGTTTTCATATTTATGCTCCTTGTTTAAATATAGTAATGTTTTAGTTTTAATGTGGAAAAGCAATATAATGGGGGTTAATTATCACTTTGAATCAGATTTTTCTCATTGTGTTGTTACAAGAACGCATATATACTCTACAGGATGAGTCTATCGCTGAAGATGTCACACCTCGCACTGAAGAAGAGATAGCTGATGATGCAAATGTGATTACGTTCGTGATGAACGTATCTTCGTCGCATTAGACCTTTAGCGACGATATTTTAGGGCTTTAGCGACTAAAATTTTGGCCGCTAAAGCCCCTGTTTCCTATAGTGTTAAGTGAAAAAAGTTATTTGAAAAGTATGATTTCCTTGTTTGGTATGTAGGATGCTTGGGTAAAGTTGTGTATGAAAGTTTGATAAAGTTGTTGGGAAAGTTATATAAATTATATGAAAGTAATAAAATTATTTATTATTTATATGAAAGTTATATAAATTATATGAAAGTAACCAAACGCCCCCTTAGAGGCTACTTAAGAATTTAGACGTGTCCGCTTAGTAACACTTTGGCCTTTTAAGCCACATTAAATTGCTTAACTCAATGTTGTCGTTAGGCGGTTTCTTACACTTGGCATTTTTTAGTACATTTCTTTATTTTGGTTGCCCGCACTTAGGCATTTTTCTTTGTCTTAAGCATTTTGATCAGAGTTGTTTCTTAACATACTTAAGCAATTTCCCTTGCCTTCAGTAATTTTCCTTGGGTGGTCGCTTAGTATACTTAAGCATATTTCCTTAACTGAAGTATTTTGCCTCGAGGTATCACTTTCAGGACGACGAGTCGAGGACATAGTTTAGAAACAAAAAGAAATAAAGCAAAGAGAACTAAGACAACAGATAACATAAGGGAATACATACGGGAGCCACAGGACCAAAATTGCAGGAATACAGAAAGAGTCCACCCAAAAGGTAAAGTGTACACTCGCCTAAGTGTACCAATGAACCAGACCTTGGAAGCCATTGAGCATAATCCTTGGTTGACAAGACCAACGCCGCTTACAAAGGAGCAGCGTGTGAAGGACAGGGAGAAATATTTCTCAATGCAGAAGAGGAATGCCCATCTCACAAAGGACGCTATCATTTGACACTTCGTATAACTTATGATCTTACGATATTTATGGTAAAGGACGAGCATAAGAGGATAGGAGAAAAGACAATGTAGTTCAAAAGACGAGAGCCGCTACGAATAATGGATTCTATCATTGCACTGATCAAGTAAGAAGGAACTTCAAAGAAAGAAAAAAAAGTTATACTACAAGAGACCTATGAAGGAAATGAATATTGAACAGGGAGGAGACCCATAGAGTTTTAATGGCTTGCCAATCATTTTCTAAACTATGCCCTCAACTTGTTCTGAAGCTTCAACTTGCTTTTCATTTCCACTTCTAGGGTAATGTAGGTTTACACCCGTAGAGAGGTTTCTCTATTGTGAGTGACTTGACATTTGATAGATCATCAAAGAAGGATGATTATGGTCTAGCCTGCGGATGTCTGGTGGTGCCAAGTCACAGTCGTAACCTGAGCGCATGTGTTTGAACTGAATAAAATAAATAAAGTTGCACCTTAACTACCAGATATAGCTTTTAGTTTAACAGTAAGCGCTTGATCCAACAACTGGTATCAGAGTTTGGTGGTTAGGGGTTCGACTCTTAAGAAAAGCATTGTGCTTGAGGGCAGGTGCCAAGGGAGGGATAGTTAGTAGGTGGGTCACCATCCTTCCACGTGGTGGAGGCCTGGTGGGGCCAAGTCACAATCGAAACCTGAGCGCATGTGTTTGAACTGAATAAAGGAAATAAAGTTGCGCTTTAACTACCAACTACAGTTTTTAGTTCAACGGTAAGCGTTTGGTCCTACACTTGTAAAGACTCTTCCTATCTGATGGAAATGGTGAGGAGATACTCTGAATCTTTCATGACCCAATGATATGTGGAGTAATGTTATAAGAAAATAGAAGATATTATAGAACAAATAGTAATTGAACATAAAGAGAGTGAATGATATCATTTTAGGGCGTTGCCTTCTACGCTAGTCGGAAACATCATGTACATTAGTTTCATCTTCATGTTTGTATAAAGCCATCATTTGTCTGATACGAATGAGGTGGTCAACGGGACCTATTTTTCTTCATAACGCTTCAACTTGGGTGAGAGGAACTTCTTTGAAGGCAATGAGAACTTTTTGGCACAATGAAGATCGGGTCAGTGACTTCATATCAGCTATTCTGGCGTTCTTAGCTTTCACATTTCCCTCATATTTATCTTCAACAATTTCTCCATTGCTTGTTTTGTCAACAATTCTTTCTTGTCGTTTTCTCTACCTACCTCTTTGCAGTTATCCTTTGATTGAGCTTCCTTGTCATCAGTTTATTTCCCTTTCTGGCTCACCCCCAAACTGCCAGTTCAAAAGCTGGATCCCTTAGGTTTTCCAGTTCTTCAGCTTTGGTCTGTTCGCTCACTTCAGCATGATTTTCTACTATATCTCATTGTAGAGATGCATTTTGTTTCGGCATTGTCTAAAGAGTAGTATAGAGAGCTTCATTGCTTCTATCTTCCATACATGCCAGCAAAGCTCGAGTCATGTCCTGCATTTTAGTGTATTATGGTGGAATGTGGACTGAGGGGCTTCTTCATCTAAGTATTATTCAATCTGGTTCAAGACATCTTTCTTGCTAACCCTCTCAAGTTTGATCCTCGCTCTCAATCAAAGCACTAGACTATAAAGAAACTTTAGAGTGAGAATAAAAATAAATGAAAGAGAGAATATTGTAGAGAGTAAAATGATGTATTCACTTGCTTCTTTGAGCTACAAGAGCCTTTATTTATAGACTAAAAAAATCAAATACCTACAACGAACCATGCATAATCAAAATATAAGGGATACAGGAGAGTTTAGGGGAAGCGGTAATTGACCAGTACGTATGACTCGGTCTCCAATTGTTTTCCCATCATTGCAAACTGTTGATTACATTTAACGGTCGAACTCCTTAGATACTCTTACTGTCCACTTGTCCCTGTATGATTCGGATTGAAGTACCAATTTATAGATATAAGCGGCTAGCTCAGTGATCCCCGTACAAATATATCAACATTTCAATATTATGTCGCGTATAGTGATTTTTACGACATGTCATAATATTATTTTACACAATATTTAATAGTTTTTTTTGTCATATGGATTTTAAGTAAGTATATTTTCGTAAATATTTCTAAATTTTCATAGACAGCAATGAATGTTTCTGTAAGTCCCGTAGATGCCAACATTATCATCCATATAAGCATGAAAAGCACAAGCCAATAACATGGAGTCAGAGCAAACTTTAGAGTTGTTAATGTTGTATTATCATTTTGTTCTGTCTTTCAGTGATTACAGTCATGTGGTCTTTAAGCTTTTATTATATGTTGTTTAAAAAAGGAGAGGGGTTGTATTAGGTTAATTAATCTACCACTAACACTAAAATTATAATAAAGAAAATATCACCATCCAAGTACATAAGGATGCTATATACTACATAAAGATGAATTATTGGGGTATCAAAATATATAATTAATTAATAATAATACTAGTAATATATATGTGTCCGTTGCTCCCCCACTTAGTTATTTTAAGTGCTTATGGAATTGTTTTCGAATTATTTAAATAATCAAAATCAAGTCCTGGGTGCTTTGATTGCATGTCAAATTTTAATTGGTTTGAAGTAGTTAATGGTGATTAAAGAGTGGGAAATTAGTACTTTCACTGATTAATTTGTACTCATAAAAATTTATTAAGTTTGAGGCTGTGTTGTCTATGTGCTTCCTCAGCCACTATTCTTCTTTTTTCTTCTTCCTTTTTTTTAATGAAATAAATTTTTGATTTGTTACTTTTTCTTATTTTGTGGTGACCACTACACTTTGAGACAAACTTTTTGTCTTGTCCTTAATATGCAATCCACGTGCCTTTGCACCAACTTTAAACTCTCATCAATCCAAATAAAACATACCATTTTCCATTTTTGGCCATTAAACTTAGCTTTGTCTGCTTCACCTTCTATCCTGGGGTGGTTTGTGTTCATCTCCTAGTTTTCTTACTGTTTCATAAGTAAACTTCTTCTTCTTGTTTTACAAGATATATGCAACTTGAAAATTGAAAACGACCTAGTAACATACGATTCCAACTCACAATCATATATATAATGCTTATTTCAAACAACAGTTAGATTCTTAAGTCATAACATTTCTAATGGCACTATTATTCCTATTAACCGTAGTATAGATTTTGCATCTAAATTTCTAGATGAAATAAAAGATAAAACACAATTACAACGATTTCTAAGAAGTTTGAATTATATCCGTGATTTTTATCCTCAACTAGCTTAGGATACTGCTCTATTAAATCAGAGACTTAAAAAAAAACTCATACCTTGGACATCAGATCTTACATTAGCAATTAAGCATATTAAAGCTAAAATTCAACAATTACACTGTTTAGCTTTACCACACCCGACATGGAATAAAATTGTAGAAACTGATGCCTCTAACATAGGTTATGGAGGTATTCTGAAGCAGTTAAATCCTCAAACTCATAAAGAAGAATTATTAAGATTCACCTCTGGTACCTGGAAAGGATCAACAAAGAATTATCCAACAATTAAACAAGAATGTTTAGCAATTGTGAAATGTGTATTAAAATTTCAAGATGATCTATTAAATCAACATTTTCTTATCCGTGTTGACTGCTCTGCTGCAAAACAGATTTTCAAAAAAAGATGTTCAAAATCTTGCATCAAAACAAATATTTGCATCATGACAGAATATTTTATCTGTATTTGATTTTAATATTGAATATATTAAAGGTGAACAGAATTCTCTTCCTGATTTTCTAACCCGTGAATATTTACAGGAAAAATCCAATCATGAGTAACCGAGGAAGAGGCCGCAGCTCTCGTGGGCGCGGACGTGGCAGAACCAATCTGCAATATCCGAATGATGGGATTTTCTGGCCTTCATAATTCCACAGTGTACAAGAGGCTACTCGCAAGAGTACAAAAGAAGTCATCTTGACACCAGAACAGTACATTATTAACCGAATTTCTGAGGAAATAATCCTCACTATTGAACCGAATGATGAAAAATGGATGGAAGATCCATGGGAGATAAAACCCGTTATCTCTCCACACAACAATATCCAACCAGATTTGAACACTATAGATACATTTATGAAACTATAGTAGTTCAATCTGGGAGCATGGAAATCAGACATACATTCAATGACTCTAACCGAAATACCAGCCCAATTACTTTTAGTAAGGCTGTCATCAGAAACTTCATCTCCATTAATCAATGGGGTCTACATCCCCATACTACCAGAACTATGGAGATACACCAGAGAACTAATAAATACAGTTATTGGGATTACATAGAATCATTTACCAATACATTCTATTATCAAAATCCGATACGAAACCACACATGGTTTATCCGTATATGCTCTGAGGTATTAGACGCAGGCTTACCAAATTGGTTCCTCCTTTGGTGGGATAAATTTGGCCTTACGTTTGATACTTTACCAGAAATATTACAAACTGAGTTTAAAGAATGGCATTCACAATATGCCCTAATCCATAAAAATAGTACTGTATCCAAAACTTTGGTATATTTTATCATCCGATTCAATATCCCATGGATTTGGAAATGGAATACCCGTATTAAAACGTATCCTTTTTACCAAATGGTGGGACAAAGGCATGAATCCCCACCTAACTGAATTAATCAAACTGATTAAGACCCACGCACAAGCATGCTATGAATCAATCCCAAAACCTGTACTAGTACCAACGAACAATCCATTCTTAAATGCTAAAAATATGATTAAACAGCAATTTTCCCAAATTAGTGAAAAAGAATTAGCTGTCAGAACCATAGCTTTTGTAAAAAACCAGTTCCTCCATGTTTTTGGATCTGACACAACCTCAATGGCCACATCCAGTACCAATCCGAGTCCACAGAGGCAATTATCCGTATCACCTCCTCCTACCACTGATCTCAGTCTGGACATCATTCAGCATAATGCCTTCATCATCCTTGCTGGCGAGAGTCAAGACCCTAATGATGACTTACCAGATCTGACACCACCAGATTTGACACTAGCAGTGGACCCACCAGAGCCAACCATTGCTGACTTTTGGGACTCCTTAGCATCCAATATCTCAGACCAGCTCGAGAAAGACAAAGACCTTAAAGGAAAAGGTAAACTCAATTCATAGCACCCGACTAAATGTCAAGCACTAAACATAAGCAAACAAAGGTCTCCACAGTCACTTTGTTAAACCTCACACGTGGACGATGTTTATCACACCACGCTATCCTATCTAATCAATTATGTTGTATAATTACTTTAGTTACTCTAGTTAAGTTACTTTTCTGAATAATGTTGTCTAGTTATTCTTGAGTTAAGTTACTTTTATGTATTATAAAAGGCCTCTCACCCTTGTTGAGAAGAATGAAGCTTTTCTTTTATGTTTAATAGAATGCTCATGAGTTGAGCCCTTAAGTTTGCCTTAACATTTTCTCTCTAACTCCTCTCTTATTTCTTATCTCCATTACTGTCCTGCTCACACCTGCACATATATAACGCAGTTGCCATCAGGAGCTCCAATGCTCCCTCACCATAAGTTTCTTTTACTCCCCATATTCTCTGTTCATGAGACCATGTATGTATTAATGTAAACCGTGTATAACCATGACTATAAACTCTACTAATCATGATCTTGTTGCTAGCCCAAGGCACTCAATATGTATCTGTTATAGTTGAGGAAGTACTCACTGTACTATAGTAAGTTCAGGAAACAATCAATAAACACTGAGTGGGACGTCACCCAAGTCGCGTCTAGGTAAGGTCTGTTGAGCAGAGATTGCGTTAAGACCGTTGACCCCTGTAAAACGTTGACAGACGTACTCAGTGTAAGTTATTTTGTTATCTGAACTGACTGAACCTATAGTGTTTTACCTCCTCACATGATGGGTGCGTGTTGGTTAGCCCAAGTTGGTACCAAAGCCATGATTAGTCTTGGTTATAGTACTGTTTATATCCTCTTTACATTAGGCATACATGGTCACATACACACATGTCTGACCTTAGCTCTGCATCTATACAATTCGTAGCTAATACAGTAACCTCCACTTCTGAGGTAACCGAATTAATTGCATATCAAGATGTAAAAGAAGCCTTAGATAAATGGACTATACCTAAGGTAAAACCTGAAACAATATATAAGATTGGAACCTTTGATTTCACTAGCCGTAAAATCATTAAAACATTTGAATATGCCATTCCATTACAACATAATGATGATGTTTTATATCTGTTGCATTTGCATGATTTATATCCATTCATGCAAAAATATAAATATGTGCATATAGGCTTAGTGCAAATTGCATTAAAACTTTTAACCCTGCTAGGACAGAACACCAGCATACAATGCACCCTTAGAGATGGTAGGTGTCTGAACTGGAAAGCTTCCCTTATGGGAGCCATAGAGACTAGTTTATCTCATGGACCTATTTATTTTAATATTTATCCGAATTTAAGTATTGCACTATCTGACAACAATCTAGCCAAAGTACTTGAACTGAGAGTTCAATCACATGGCTATGATTATCTTCCAGGATCGTCTCTCTGTGCTATCCTCTTTAGGATTCATCTTAAGGTTTTGACAACCTTGAATCCTTATACCAGAAAGCAAAGTGAACAAGGACATACTGTCCTGATTGATACTAATCTGTTTAACAGTCAAGTGGTTGTTCCTCGCATGATTCCATGGTCTGACATCACCTTTTCAGACACCTAACAAATTCCCCAGGCTGTCCCTACCAGACCTGTCATCCGACAATCCCTTAATGATGTCATCCAAACTCATGGTGGCAATGTCTATCTTCGTTTTCAAAAACCACATCTGCCTCTGACGAGAAGCCCGTCTAGTCTCAGCCGCCATAGTATACCTCCTTATCAGGTAGAAATCCTCGAATCTTCTCGGGCCTCTTTCACTTAACCTCATGGATCAGAGGAATCTGATCATTTTTCTCCCGAAGGATCAGATTAGAGGAATTCATATCAGCGAAAATCAGATTCCTCATGGTGTTTATGAATCCACCATAAACAGATGGCCAATGAGCCCAACCGCAAGTGACATGCAATTCAACATTTAGATGAATTTTACACCCAATAGTATGTTAAGACAAAGTCTTCACCAAGATTTTATGCAACCAAAATTTAAGGATTTCCAAGATTGGTATTTCGCCAATCATAATCCTCAAAAGCTCTTAGATCTTAAGAACATGTACTACTTCCAATTAGAACAGGATCAATGCCTTCAGTCTTTTTCTGAATGGTATACCAGCTCACTCAAAGAGTCAAAATTAAAGATGACCAACAATTACAAGTTCTCACCAATATACAGAAAACTTGGATAACCACAACTAGTAGAACCTACCATGTTATTCATCCACCACCCTTATCCTTAGAACTTACTCCAGGACAAGGTAACCAAAAACCATTGATCATTAACCCCTATACTGAGGTTCCAGATAAGACCAACCATCAGGATATTGTTAAGGTAAAAGATATTCTACCCTTAACCAAACAGAACAATTACACCAACATCTTCCTTCAAACTGTAGGAACACAGATAACTAGGATTGAGGAACATGTTTCTCAAATCCAGGAGATCCAATCTAAAACTTCTCCAACAGAAAAACCCAAACTCACGATTGAACCAGTGACGCTTAAACCTCCTTTAGATGTTCAGAATTTCAAATTAAAATCTAGTAAGAAGGAGGATGATTTCATGGAAACCATAATGGATAAGATCAAGAATCTGAAGATCTCTACACCTGATAAGACCTCCACACCTGAATCATCTTCAGGACAGTTGAACATGATGAATCAAGATAAACCACCTAATCTTGAAGAACCTGAAGAGTATTTCCTCTCTCAAATCTTAGATATTCAAAAGAATTTTGATGATTCCATCAATAAACTCTCTTCTAGTTATTCAAAAAGACCTACTACCCGTATGAATTTAACTGGATCGAGTAGGTATTATTATCCCAGACCTACTCCCCAAGATATTTTATATGAAGAAGACTTTCTTCATTCTCAGAAATCTTACCATGGCAAAACCATCTATGAATGGAACATCGATGGTAAAACAGAATATCAGGTCTTCGAGACCATTCATCAAATGATCATGTACTCTTCTGTGTGTAAGTAGAATGAGAATACGGATAACCAGATCTGCAGGTTCCTAGTCAATGGTTTCACAGGAACGCTGAAAGGCTGGTGGGACAATTGTCTCACTGAAAGTCAACGCCATGACATTTTAGACTCTTTCAAAATCAATATTGACCTAATTACTGGTACCCATACCAGAACTGAAGATGCCTGTTATACCCTGGCCCAATCCATTATTCACCATTTCCTTGGCCCAGGAATTGTCAATACTGATAGGCACCGAGAACTTCTCCAAAACCTGAGATGCCCTTCTCTGACTCACTTCAGATGGTATAAAGATGTCTTTCTTATGAAAGTCATGCAGAGAAGTGATGCAAACAATGAACATTGGAAGGCAAAGTTCATTGATGGCCTCCCAAGTCTTTTTGCTGAAAGAGTAAGAAGAAAACTCCACGATAAGCATGATCAAATGGACATTCCTTATGATCAATATACTTATGGACATCTCATTGCCCTAGTAATAGAAGAAGGACTAGGATTATGCAATGATATGAAACTACAACATATGATGAAAAGTCAGAATCTTGACAACAGAAAAGAATTAGGTGAATTTGGTGATCAATTTGCCTATGATACTAAAATTCATTATCCAAATACGTCTTCATCATCCAAGCATCCTAGAATTTTCTCAAAGCATCCTAAACCGCATAAGAAATACTTTTCAAAAAAGAAATTCAGACATAAAGAATCCAAATATAGATCTCAACCACACCACAAATCTCATAACAGCAAAGCCAAAGCCATTTGTTATAAGTGTGGCTTAACTGATCTAAATTCAAAAGGAAACTTCATGAGTTAGCGCTCGATGAAGAAACACAACAAAAGATTCTGAGCTGCCTCTCTGAAGACAGTTCTACTACCAATTCAGATGATGATGTTGCATATATTTCTGCATTTGAATCTGATTCTTCTGTCACATCTGAACAACCTTATCAACCTTGCTACGGCTCTAAGAACTGCAATACCATAACAGAAACCAATTATTGGAAGGCAATTGTTGAGATGAACGGTTTAGATCTAAAAGGACCAGGTCTAAATGTATTAACAGATACTCAACGATCTCTTCTTGCCACAGCTGATCAAATCACTTATCCTGAAATGAAACTCAAGTTTCTAGAAACTTACTACAAGGAATATTCCACTCCTGAGATCAAACCTGTAAAAAATTACAGTATGAAAGAATTATTAAACCGTATTCAACAGGATTATATACCTCATAAACCCGTAACTATTTCTGATCTGAAAATGGAAATTAATATTATTAAAGTTGATATCCAACAGTTAAAGACTGCACATCAAATCCTTTCTCAATAGCTGAATCTCTTCAGACAGTCTACAGCCAAAGGGAAAACCCATGTAGTCTTTCCAGACCTGCCTTCACCAGATCAGCCAGGTCAAAGTCAATGTCAACCTTTGACTTCACCAGATCAGCCATTTCCTAGTCAAAGTCAAAGTCAGCCTTTGACTTCCCCAGATCAGCCTTGTCAGATCTCACCAGATCAGACAAAGGAGAATAATCCGTACATATTCCTTCTAAACCAGGTCACCTTCCACAAATGTTATACAAAGATTACATTAGTAATCAAACCTGATTTTCTCATTACTGACGCCATTGTCTTAGTAGATAGTGGTGCAGATATGAACTGTATTCATGAAGGCTTAATCCCTTTAAAATATTTTCATACAACCACACAATCTCTCACAAGCGCCAGTGGGAATTCAATGAGAATCCAATACAAAATACCAGAAGCACTTATCTGCAAACAGAGAGTTTGCATACCTACGTCATTTGTGCTCATTAAGAATATGACACAAAGTATTATCTTAGGCAATCCTTTCCTTAATTCAATTATGCCTATTACCAGAATTGATACCTCTGGTATCCATACAGTTATTTATACTGTTGACATTACTTTTGAATTCATTACCAAACCGTATACGAAGGAAGTAGATATCATCAGACATCTGATTGATAATAAGACAAATCAGATTAATTTATTACAAAAAAAATACACTTTTTGACTATTGACCAACGTATTCAACAACCCGCTATACAAAAGAAAATTCACACTATTCTTCATGAATTCCAATCTGAAACTTGTAGTGATATCCCTAATGCCTTTTGGGATAGAAAGAAACACATTATATCTTTGCTTTATCAGCCAGACTTCAATGAGAAAAATATTCCTACCAAATCGAGACCTAGCCAAATGAAGAAGGAATATTTAGAACTCTGCAAAACTGACATTGAATCTCTGTTAGCAAAGAAATTAATTAGACTCAGTAAATCTCCTTGGAGTTGTACTGGTTTCTATGTAAACAAAAATGCTGAGATAAAAAGAGGATCACCTAGATTAATGATCAATTATAAACCATTAAATGATGCATTACAATGGATTAGATATCCAATCCCAAATAAAAAAGATCTAGATATCCAATCACAAATAAAAAAGATCTACTTGATAGACTTTATGATTCTGTAATCTTTTCAAAATTTGATCTAAAATTAGGATTTTGGCAAATCCAAATAGCTGAAGCAGACAGGTATAAAACTGCCTTTACAGTACCTTTTGACCATTTTGAATGAAATGTTTTACCATTTGGTGTTAAAAATGGTCCATCTGAATTCCAGCATATCATGAATGATATTTTTAATACTTTTGTTCATGAATATGTATCATGTCATACAAAATGAAAATACGACAATATTATCGAAATTCAGCTCACATAGAAAATAGTCTTAAAACTCTATGATAAAGAACAAGAAAAAGAAGAGATTTCTTCTCGTTTTGTAGTTATTCTTGCTCTGGCTCCACAGTCCATATTTTCATTGGATTGAACACAAAATATACAATAGAAACGGAGAGTAGAACACATAATTTAATTGGGAACAAAGACTCAAAGTTGGATTACCGACTCGGAATGCAATGAAAAAGGACCATAAGCAAGAGTAAAGATTTTTTTAAAAGGGCTCCAAAGCCACAAGTGGCATTATTGCTCCCATTATGCATTACTACCACACTAAAAAAACTTTTATACTTTTATTCGTTTCCTACACTTTGTTGATATAGTCAAATCAACAAGCTACCAATATATAAGATGCCCCTTTTTTTCCTCAAATTCCCCATATTTTACCTTCCATTAGATTCTAACACTATTAACTCTCTAATTCCTCTTTTTAAGTTTTTTACTATTTTTCTCTCTTAAGTTCTTTCAACTTCGGGCACGACTATTCTGTGAGTAGTAGTTGAGGTCTAGCGTTCAGATTAAATTTGGACGGTTTACAATTATTCTATTAAAAAAATCTTTTTTATCACATGTTATTATATTTATTTTACATATAATTAGATCTAGATATTCAAAAATAGATCGGATGACCCGAATCACACGAACTGTCACAGTAGTAGATAAAGTCAACTAACGAAAAATCCTTTCCTTCAATTTTCTATCGTTTGAATGATATGACAACTTGATAAGTAAAAATAGCATACTAATTAAAGGTATGATAAAAGAAAATGAACGACAATACTAAGCTCTTCCTCAAGTGGGTAAACTTCTTCTTACCACTAGCAGACCCACTCACATCGAAGCAGATGATTTACTTAATTAAATATTAATAATTCTTAAAAGAAATGTAAATTTTAATGCATCATTAATTATTATCAACACATAAAAAGAACATGATTAAGTCATGTTAACTATAAAGAGAGACTCATCATCACATCGTCAAGAGTCAATGATTCTTTAAAAAAAATAGTTTAAGGTCATTCTCATATTTATCAAATGAATTGACATATATAACTAAGGTTAATACTTCCCAAAAAGTCATGGTTTAGATTCTATTTCTTAGTATCATTCTTTCCCTTCAAATTTAGAATTTTGACAAAAAAATCCCACCCAATTTAAGTTAAAAAAGAAAAAAAAAAAGAGAACAAAAAATGAAAGTGAAGGCCTAACGTGCGCCACACGGGGCCGTTAGTTAGCCGGCGCCAATATTCGTTTCGTTGCTGCGCTTTCCCTCTCCCTCTCTATCTTTCTGTTGCTTTCTCCCTTAAAACCCAAAGAAACCCAATTTTTAAAATTCTGGGACACTCACTCAATAGTCTAAAAGTCTCTTTCCTCTTAAATATTACAGCCGCTACTTGTTTCAACATCTTGTGCATCTCTGCCTTAAATTTGTCCCCAATTTGAGTTTCGACTTCCTTCGACATGGAAAATGGTTTCTCTTCCCCTCGAAATGATGCGTTTCCTGCTGGTCTTCGTGTTCTCGTTGTCGATGACGATCCGACATGGATAAAAATCCTAGAAAAGATGCTCAAAAAGTGTGCTTATGAAGGTTATTTCACGCAAAGCTTATTTCTTTATTATTGCTATGTTACAATCGTTTCATTGGCATTGCTTCTTCAATTTATTATTTTGTTTCTCGACTCTAATTTTTGTGGATTATATGTGATTGTTGATTCTGAGTTGGGCTTTCAAATTCTGAAAATTTTGGGTCTCTCCTTCTTTCCGTATTTTCCTGGCCTTTACTTATTCACTCTTCTAGATGGTCCAATTTGCTGCTACTTGATAGTTGCTATTGTTTATGTGCTCTTCTACCTTAGGTTTTCTTTCTACTTTCGCATGAATGCTTGGCTAATTCTGGAGTAAAACCGATTTGTTCTCTTATATTCTGCACAGAATAATTAGTAAAATTAAGCTTAAACTGGGAAGAGCATCTTCAGCACTTGTCATCTGTTAAGTCTTCTGCAGTATTATACTTTCTCATCACTGTCTCTTCTTGTCACTGGGGCCAGTGTTGTGGCTCTAAAATGTAATCCTATTGTTCTTGCTCGAAAGTGAAATCCTGATTGGTAGACTAGAGTCGTAAAAACCTCGTCTTGTAATTGTCACTAGGAACCATCTTGATCATCGCCTCTGATGATACGGTTATATGATCCTCTTCCCGTATATTCTTTTGTTTATGATTTTAATTAACTCAATTGTTTCTTTTCTTACAATTGAAAATTCCCCTTGCATGTTTAAAATCTAGCTTAGATTCTTGTGTTTTGATTGAATTAGACTCGAAGACTTTAGCTCGTTGTGATTCAGCTTTAGGACAAATATGATGAGATGAACAAAACATGTTTTTGCCATCCAATTCTGACATCTTCTATATTACTTCTTCTGTGCTTTCAGTGACCACATGTTGTCTCGCAAGAGAGGCTCTGAACTTGCTTCGGGAAAGGAAAGATGGATATGACATTGTAATCAGCGATGTAAACATGCCCGACATGGATGGTTTTAAACTTCTTGAGCATGTCGGACTCGAAATGGATCTTCCCGTCATTAGTAAGTTTTTGCACTTATAACATAAAGCTTTGTTTGAATGCCAAAGTTCTCTGCCCCCACCCTCCTGACTACTTGTGTTTTACACACTTACACAGTGATGTCGGTCGATGGAGAAACAAGCCGGGTGATGAAAGGGGTTCAACATGGAGCTTGTGACTATCTTCTCAAGCCAATAAGAATGAAAGAGCTTAAAAATATATGGCAGCACGTCTTCAGAAAAAAGATACACGAGGTAAGGGACATTGAAGGACATGAAGTTTTCGAAGGCATGATTACAAGAAGTGTATCAGATCATTCTGATGATGGGTACTTTCTTCGAGGAGAAGACATTACCTCATTAAAGAAAAGAAAAGATGTTGATAAGCTTGATGATAGAGACTTTAGCGATGCTTCTTCCATGAAGAAAGCTAGAGTAGTCTGGTCTGTAGATCTTCATCAGAAATTTGTAAAAGCAGTGAATCAGATTGGGTTTGTCAGTAAGTACCATTGTCCTTCATGCATCAAACATAATCATGAAATGGAATCCTTGCAGAGACTGTAATACTTTTGTGTAAGTTGATCGCCATCCTTTTCTGCTTTTACTAAGGAATAATGTTAATGTCTTCTTTGCAGAAGTTGGGCCGAAGAAAATTCTTGATCTGATGAATGTGCCGTGGTTGACGAGAGAAAATGTTGCCAGCCACTTGCAGGTAGATCCCCCTGTCTTAGCTCTCATCACTGTTGACAAGCTTAATATTTGTCGGTGTGTCCACACACGAGTTAATTTCCGGTACTCATGTAACACTGAAAACTCAATAATTATGCATGCCATTTGATGCCTATGTAAAAAATTTCAATTTCCAAGAGTCAATTCCATTCATTCTCTCTCTAAATGAGATATTATATCTTAATACATGTGGCACAGATTATATAAATGAGTATTGACTTTTTAGTATTCCAAGAGTACTGGAATTGTCTCTCCAAGTCCAAATAAGAGGGTATTGCAAATTATGCCAGTATGACTCCAAGGTGGACTGCAGGACTACATTCAATAGATCTATGATTGATCATGATTGTGATTGTTCTTCCTTTTCCATTTTATTATGACACTTCCAATGTCCTTTTTATAGTTAGGAGGAAAATTCCCTTTACTAGCGAAGTAGTTAATATGGGTTTCTCGGACATAAAAACTTATTCTGGTTATCCTGAATATCTGGACTTCAAAGAAATTCTGCTTCTACGCTTCACTGGCTTTACTGAGGATTTCCATTTTACTAATGCAGAAGTACCGCCTCTATTTGAGTAGGCTGCAAAAGGAAAACGATCTAAAATCTTCTTTTGTTGGGATGAATCATCCTGACTTATCGACGAAAGATGCTACTGGTAACTCCGGCCTTCATAGCACGATTAATGTGCACCAAAATGACGTTAAAAATGGCGGCTACGGATTTTCCAGCAACAACTTTCTTCTCCAAAATGTGGAATCCAAAGTCCTGGAAGGTGATCTCAAGAGAATTGTATCAGAGCCCAAAAAACCCGTGACTGGCTGTAGTATACCTGATCCTAGTAAGAAGAGGAATTCACAGACTATATCCAATCATTCTCTTGCATCAGTAGAATCTGAAGTTAATTTTGGAGCATTTGATCCTAACAGCCAAACACAGTACCTGTGGAGTGAAGCTCCAGAAATTCGTTTCAGGCAAGAAAATAAGCCAGTACACATATTCAATTCATCAAATGACTTCAGCACACCCCATCACATCCAAGTGGACAAACTTCCATCGATTTCATCCCTGAGCTCGACAACTTCCGAATTGGAGAAAGATATGGCCGGCTCCATTGAAAGTAAGCCTTTGTACGCTGAGCATAATAGCAAAACAACCAAGAGCCACATGGTAATCCCACCTCTCAACCCAAGAGCACTAGACTCTTTTCCCTCTCAACCCAAGAGCCACATGGTAAACCCACCTCTCGAACCCCTTTCGACGTCTCCAATGAGAATGAAGAACCCGGGTTCGAATGAGATCTGTGTTTCTGATACAAGAAACGGATTGCCTTTTGGAACATATGATGAGGACTTGCAATTTTGTTGGCTACAAGGAGATCATTATAATACTAAGAATCTTGGACATGAGAATATATTCGCAGCGTATAACGATCCGGGGCTCATCTCAGAAGTTCCTATCCAATTGTATGACTCAATGAAGTTAGGTTATGAGTATTCATATGATGCATCAGAATATACTCTGCTAGATGAGGGTCTGTTCATAGCATGAAACTGCTCTTAACTCTCTAATCTCTTAATCAACATAGTAACATATATTTCTGCTATTTGTGTTCAGTTTACCAAGCCAATAAGTTGAGCTTCCCAACTTAAAGGATTGGAATTGGATACTTAGTTCCAAACCAGTCGGGTTTCGGATGTTTGCAATGTGTAGATGGAACTTGATAGTGTTTTAAGCATATAATAAATCCTGTGTATTAACCGATGGATGTGCGTTGAGTTTTTGGCATTTAACACGCGTTTGTTTTCTGCTTGGATTGGGTAAAAGGTCCTGCAAAATTACTGTTTTCTTCAAACATTCCCCCAATCTAAACAGATTGAGCCATTTTTATCGAGTTTACGAGCGGTTCTTTTCGTTTTTTTTCCATGAAATTCAGAATAGATAAAAAATGCTATTTCAAAATAAAAAGAAATATTATTTCAAATGATAAATATTGTTTGATGCACATTTTATTATGTGAAAGCACTTTCACGAGAAACATGCGCTCTAGTGTTTCTTAAAATGTTTTTCCATATACATGAATATGTTTTAAAATATATGTAAGTGTTTTTAAAAAATATATATGACATAACTATGAAACACAATACTGGTATTCAATGTGTAAAAATACTTTTAACCATAAACGTTAACAAACGCACTATTTTTATAGGTTTTTTAGGGAAATAGGTCATTACAAGAAAACAAAGAAAAAATTGCCAAAAAAATAGTTGCAAACATAGCCGAAAATTATAAGGTTCATATCTTTGAAACATCTAAACTATAGTGAATAGATAATTCTACCCTCATTATTAATAGAGCCAAAAGGCTTCGGCAACCACCCCCATCAAGAAACCCTAACAAAAACAACAGTCACAAAAAAACTTTGAGGCAGCAATGGCAATTAGAGACTACGGAGAACCATAACGCGAAATATTTCATCCAAAACTTAAATCGTACAAAGTAAGTGATATTTACGGCTTGAATCTCTTCTATTTATGGTTTGAATCGGTTTGAATAAGTTTTCGTAATCTGTTTTCGTACAATCCAAAGCCATCGGTTTGAATCTGTGTTATTAGTTTGAATTTGTTTTTGTTCAAATATGTTTTGTATCCGTCAAACACGGTAACGATTTGTTTATCTTCTGAATGCCGGTTGTTGTTGAGTATAAAATAGCAGAGATGTGTTATGTTAGGTTTTACTTGGCACCCGATATAGAAGAGGATGAAGATGATACAAAGCCTTAAGGGAAAATTAGGCGTGTATTTATCCTTAATTCTAGTGTTATATAACCTTTAGGCATGTATTTATGCGTTGATTCTCTTTCGCCATCCAAAGCTTAGTCTATTTTCATATATGTTTTCAAATCTTTACTATATACGGTAATGTATAACAAATCTGTATTGGTTGCTATATATGCCTTCTCTCATCTTCTGTTTTAATTAGAGTTTAACAAGTGAGTAAGTATACATATTCTACAGTCATTAATCCAATTTCAGACTGAATCTGTTTTGCTAAGTTTGTATGAAGTTAAGGATAATATACTATTGGTATAAATCTAATTCCTGAAAATAACCAGGTTTGACAAATTATATACAGAGAAGAAAATGACAATATAATATGGGTATATATCCAATTCCGTGAATATATCTACTGTTATATTGTTCTTAAGATCTTTGAATTAGGTTTGTCACACTCTAGATAGTTCTAAAAGTTTATTTCACATAGGTATACAACCATATGTAAATTACTGACTTCAAATAGCAAATTGGTATATGCCTATCATATCTATGCATATAGTCATTTACTGTTTGTTAGCACACTCATAATTAATTTTACACGTAATTATTCATGAATTAGTATACGTCTATTTACTCACAGTGGACAAACACATATCAAGCAGAAAATACAAATGAGGCCTAAACACATTGCCAAGAAACCAATATGTCCTAAAAACATAAGCGTTCAGAGAAAAAATTAAAACAACTTCATGAAAGCCACTGCATCACAGGTAAAAGTTATTTACACCAATTTATGAAATTGTAAGCATATGTTTTATCATGAAGACTAAATAAATTTCTCTTACATGAAAATAAATGAAAAGCAAAAGGTTACAAGAAGCTCAAGTAGTAACTAGAGCAAACAAAAAACAACGTGTGGGAAAGAAAAAGCAATTACAGATTCAAGATGAAGCCCCTACGGAAGAAAATTAGACAACCACCAGAAATGTTCATGCAGCCCAAACCAATAATGAAAATACAACGATTAGAAAAGAGGTAAACAAATCAAACAGTAAATTGAAATACACCTATAGTAGTTGTAGAAGTATGATAACCATTTTTATGTAAATATTATTATTATTTATTTATTAGAAGGACTACCATATGTTGTTACCGACTGAGTTATGAAAAAATAACAAAAATGCCAATCTATATGGAAAAATGGAGTATTTTAACACACTTAAATGTTGGTTAACATAAGAGAAAAGAGATGTCTTTAGGAAAAACATGTTTAGGAAGCTTTCTCAACATTAAACTAGCAAAGATACCTCATTAGTTAATTCCGCATTTAGCTAGGAGACAATGCTTTAGCAACAATAATGATGAGTTGTGTTTCAATATTGAAGGAAAAATTATTAAATTTGGTATTAAAGATATTGTGTTGATAACGAGACTAAATTGTGGTCCATATCCATCCTTGAACAAGAAGACATTACCTGATGGACAATTGCTTGATGAAGCTTTTTCAAATCTCAAATTTGTAACTAAATACGTGTCTAGGGAAATTCTCATTTGTTCTTTTAATGTTTTTTATATGCAAGTCTAGAGCTTAAAATCAAGTTGGCCAAGACTTATTGCTTAGAAAATCTGCTTTTTCCAAAACAAACATCCACCGACATCGACATCGACCATTTGAAAATGGTCGATATTGATGAGATTTTTAGAATTATCCATGGGGTTGGTTGTCATATGAGATGACAATCAGATTTGTGAAAGTTGTTCTCAACAATCCTACTACAAAGGGATTCAGATTTGGAGGCTTCTCACTAGCTTTGATTGTCTGGGCATATGAGGTGATCCCTACCCTCACGAATTCTTACATTAACATTAAACAACGCTCAGGAGATGGATTACCAAGGATGTGCAACTGGAGGAGGGGTAAACAACCAAGCTGGAGGGAACTACAGAATAAGGGTTTTTGACTCAGAGAGGTAGAATATGTTTTCACTTTCATTTAGTACATAGTTATTTACGCTTAAGTAAATATGAGTGACATTCATGTTAATACTGTATGATTAATTTGTTCTGAGTATTCTACAGCGGTATATTAGTGATTACATTTCGTATATAAGCAGTTTATACATAAAAATGTTAATTGTTTCGTGAAGTAGTATATAAATTATTACTGTCAATAACTAAATAGTTTCTATTTTCCTACTTTGAATTAATGTTTAATTTCATAAGAGTTTATAATAGAACTAATTGTACTTACACAATTGAAATTGGAAGCGCCATATATGGCTTATTTTTTAAAGGAAAAATGTGGAGAATGATAAAGATAGGGGGAAATCAGATTGTGAATCATTTGGTTTTTTGATGAAAAAACCAAAAAAGTTTCAAAACAGAGAGGCAATGATTGTCATAGCCAAGAAAATTGACAAGTTGGAGAGAACGCAACATGAAATGAATATATCCATAGTGAGATTGGATATAAAGATGAGAGGAGTACGTACTTTGTTAAGTGCGATTGCCCAACAAACATCGTCTGCAAAGGTAATAAGTTTACATACTATTCGTGTATTGTTAGAACAATCAATTTAATACTAAGCATGCTAATCATGTTTCATTCTCCTAAATGAAATGATAATGTTGTGACTACTAATACAGTTGGTATAGATGTTGGTAACGCTGCCATGAATGATGATACAACTGCTATAAACAAGGATGTAAATATTAGAGATGTTGGATAAAAAAGTGCTAACAAAAAATTGACTACAATTCAACCGTCACAATCAAAGGTAATTGTAAAAGAACTTATATATTTATTGACTATTATAACCTAAACTAATGTTGACATAAATAAATGCAAGAAAATAAAAAGAAAAGACGCCTAATCAAAGCAGCAATAAATGCGGCCAACGTAAAAAAGTCACTACGTCTAATGAAATTGGCAGAAAATGAGCAGCAAGCACAACCAGCAGTAGCACATCAAGCATTGAAGGAAAAAACATCAGCTTCAGAAAATGCAGTAACTCTAGAAAAGGCAGCCTCAACGGCAATAGTGATGCCAAATGAATCTGACATTTTTAACTTCAATTTATTATTCTAGCCCCATCCTGACGTTGATTGATGAATATTGTTACAATTTTTATATTGTTTTCTTAGGATATTTAACTTGAAGAAATTCTGCTAGATTTGATGGATGAATAGGTGGTAGATGATGGTACAATTTTTTGAATGACCATAGGCTTAGTTAATGGTATAAGAATATGTAAAATGATGATAGCTGCAAAAAGTTACTAATTTTGAAACTTTGGATGGATTTTGAACTTATTGATCATTTTGGAATATATGGAAGTTCATTCTGAGATTAATATTTCTGATTTCTGACTGAATCTGTTTTGATAAGTGTACATACAGATAAGTAAACGATGGTATACTATAGGTATAAATCTAATTCCTTGAAAATACCTTGGTTTGACTGTACACAGATAAGTAAAGATAATATACTATGGATATATATCTAATTCCTTGAAAATAGCTTGGTCGACATAGTATACACAGATAAGAAAATGATAAAACACTATGAGTATATATCCAATTCCTTGCCTTGTTCGACAGTGTATATCGATATGTAAACAAAATATACTATAGGTAAAGATCCAATTCCTTTAGAATACCCTGGGTTAACAAAGTATCTTCAATATAGATAAGTAAATACTAATATACTATTGGTATAGGTATCTTTAATATTATAAATTTGATATGAATAGACAAGAACATAAATGTTAATATACTAAGTATAAAATTAATTAGCATAGTATTGACTTAAACAAGCATATTCAAGAAATTATCATGGCCATGGACCTGTTTGATATGAAATTGAAAAGTATGTGAAAATTAAATTCCATACAAAATAAGGATGGTGAAAAGATAACCATCAGCCTAATCAACTCAGGTTTTTCTTCTTTGAAGCACCTCCTTCATATCTTTAATAAGATTTTTATAAGTTTTCTTATTATGACCTAAAACACCACAAGTACTATATCTATTTTAGGTATCTACTCACTAAAATATATGTACATTTTCTTCTTTGATCTACTCAAAGAACATCTAACATGTGGAGGTAAAATTCTTTTATCTTTGATATCATCAGGAACTACCCAATCAGATTCATTGCCAAAGGAATACACAGATGTTGCATATCTACATACAATCTCACTCTTCGTATAGTACTTGTATATGTATAGATATGGTGAAAGTTTCCTCCTTGTAAGTGCAGCACACGCATGAAAACACGGTAGTAGATCTAGTTGCCACATATTACAAGTGCAACACCTATTTGAAATGTTCACAACATATTCAACTTCACGAGATGTATTAACGTCAATGATGTATACCTACAAAAATAAACAATTAATAATAACTCATGAATAGAAATAATTAAATATGAAAACAAAAACATAAGAGAACTCACATCTATGATACGGGCCAGCTCAAATTGAACACGTAAATCCTTGTCTACTTCCTTAGTTAAACACGTAAGCATGCAACTAGCAGTAGTCCTCCGATCATAAAACCATAACTGCAACTTTTGTCGTATATCTCTATATGGCAAGCAACAGGAAATGATCGAGCATCCTTTAGAATAGAATTTAACGTCTCAACTAAATTTGATGTCATCTCGTTATAGCGACGTCTAACGAAGTATGCACGAGTCCATTTCTCATACTCAACTCCACTCAAGTAAGATCGTATATATGGAACAATGGCCTCTAGACAACGCATGTGCAACTCAATATCTACAGTCACGTATGCCCTTCGCACATTTATAAAATAAATTATTGAGTTTGAACCTCTTATATGTGTCTTCACATTATTAAGCAAATGTTGCATGCAATAACCGTAATGAGCATCTGAAAAATACTTTGCAACAACCTTTGGGATGCTATTATGGCGATAAAAAATGATCACCAACTCTTCACGATATTCAAGGGCACAACTCAACTTCTCTATGAACCAATCCCAAGCCAAATCATTCTCCGAATCAACGATTGCATATGCTAATGGAGAAATTTGGTCATTACCATCAAACATTGAAGCAATAAGAAGTGTACCATGGTATTTATTCGTCAGAAAAGTTCCATCAACTCCTATAACGGGTCTACAATGACGACTACCACTTAGCGAAGGCCCCAACACCACGAAAAAATACTTTACCCTACCATCACGATCAGTAGGAAAATGTGTGACAGTACCTAAAACATGTAAAAGTATTTACTAAAAAACTGAATGTGTAATAATAAAATGAACGATAAATTATATACGCATAGTAATTTTTAAGTAATTGTATAAGGCTTATTCTTCTGTAAGTAAAAGTAATAGGAATGTAGTATTACATAGGACTCCTCTAGAGAACCACGAATCGTATCAAGAGCTCCATTCTTGGCCCTCCAAGCTTTATAATAACAAATATTAATGGCATGCTTCATACGCATAAGATAAATAATGTCCTTAGGTTGTATGCGATCACCAACTCCATACATATACTTATATTTTATACACTCACTAACAATTGTTGAAGTGGCTTGTCGGTGATCACTCTGAACAATGTCAAGCAAACAAGCATGCTTCTTTATGTGCTTTCTAACGCGCCAAATTTCACCACCTCTATAACATGAAGCACGCACAAACCATTGGCAACTCTTGACAACACACCAAACTACATACCTTTCATGGTTAGACTTACTAGATACAAATTGAAAATTGTGCTTCATAGCTATCAAGTGGATAACCTTTTTTCATATTTTGAGCTGAAAATGAATTCTTCTTTATATCAAATCAAAAAGGTAACTTATCTGCATTTAGTTTATCCAAAAATAACGGTTCAGAAGGATTATCATGAACAATAATTTGATATGAAAACTCAACCTCTGATGATGAAAAATTATCACTACTGACAACATCATCAGATGTCCTACAACCAGTGTGTGATGTAACAATTAATGGATCATTTCTACCTCAATCATTATTCATCAAAGTAAGATACCAAACAATGTCAGAATCCACAATTATCTCTACGAAATTAGAAGATGATCCTCCATATTCAATATTTACCATCAAACACATATCATTATTATCTACTCTTGATGCACGTGACACAAAACCAAGTAAAACTTCATGATGCATCATTACCCACCAACAATGGTTTAATCTTGTAGTCAATGTAATTTTTTGTATCATCCCACTTCCCATAATAAAAAATAACAATGAGAATATTCACCACCCGACCTAAAAAAAGAATAACAATAAATAAGTAAATAATATACACAATACATTATATAAAATATACAATACAGTATAAGACAATATACTATAAAAAGGAGATGACGTAATCTGATGAACACGATTCAACAATTCCACAATATGAAATTAACAAAACACATAAATATATACCACATGGTACATGTATATATACTACACAATTATAGACCAAAATATTGCATAAATCAATATATAAATTTATACTATATGGTATATAAAAATATACTATATAACAAATGATATCATACTATATAACATAGTATGAAATTATTTGTTATATAGTATATGTTTATATACTATATTCTAAATATTCCAAACAAATGAATATTCCATAAATGAATAAACAATATATAATTTTATATACTATACATGTATATATAAACTACATAACAAAAACAACGATTCAACAATCTAAAAAGGCAAACACTATTCCAGCAATCCAAAATCAAAATGACAATGGCAGAAAATGAACAAACAAAATTTAGCAATCAAAAGAACAATTCCACAATCAAAAATCAATTACATTGAACAAAACTATAATACTAGTCACTTAGAATACTAATAACAAAGTCAACTAGAATACTAATAACAAAATTGATTTCAGAACATATGTAGAGATTCTAAAATACTAATAGTGATTCCAGAATACTACCGAAAATCCCAACAAACAATTCTAGAATACTAATAACGATTCCAGCAAATGATTCTAGCAAACGATTTCAGAATACTAATAACGATTCCAGCAAAAAGAAAGCCAAAATACAGAATTGATAGTAGCAAAAATGAAAAATAAGATGAAGCAGAATACATATAATAGACTTGATTTCTTAGAAGAATGCCACAATATTGATTGGAGGTCGAAGTAATGAAGGATGAATGAAGAATGTGTGAAATCCACTAGAATTTTACTGTAATTTTGATGGTATAAACCGCCAGAGATGAGGAAGCAGGTACTGCAGCGGCAACCTGCAATTCTGAGTTAAAATTATTAAAACAAAGTAACAATTAGTTTTATAAAGGGTAGAAACGTAAAAGATCAATTAAAATCATAACTAACTAACAATCTAAAAGGAAGATCCGGTCATATGCGTAAATCATAAATTTAAAGAATATAATACAAAATTATAACTTAAAGCAGTTTAATCCCCTAATTTTTTCATTTATACAAGGATAGAGGAGACTAGGTACGTTGATGGGTCGTTAACTAGTTTTAAACAAATGAACTATACCCACTTCGATTTGCGTAAAGAGGATTCTGCAAATGTAGCACATCGATTCATTTGCGAAACCATGTATCAGCTTACACATGTTTCAAATCTTATATCTACAATGTACAAAAGGTACAATTGTGAAAGAAACATAACTATCCTTAGATCTTTTTAAAAACTCAAAATGTCCATGGAATATTAAGTATTTCATTATATTATTGAAATATGTAATTTAATTATTTTTTGTTTTTAATGACTAAATTTAATTCATCTTAAATGAATTATTATTAACATTTTATCTAGGATAGTGATTAATAAATAATTTGATTATCAACAATTTAGAGATAGTTGGTAGTATTCGTTTAATTTATGAGGCACACATTTAGTCATAATATTTCGAATTATTTCTATAAATGTTCTCCCTACGGATCTTATTGTACTTAGTTGATCATATTAAAGTGAAAGTGAAATGGAAGAGTGGCAATACGAAAAGGAAATCATGTTAATACTATATATTATAGGAGCTAGCTATGATTGTATATGATAAATACATTTACTTACATAGTTGCACATTAAAAACGTAATTGTTATGTACTGTTATGGACAACATCCAAAGTAACTATCCGTGAACTAGGAAAAAATTTCTGGTACTCTTGAAATATCGAATATTCAGTTTTCATCCATATCATTTGATGATACGTGTACACGTTTTATAAATTTCAAGAATTTATTTATTCTCTCTCCATAAAATCTGAATAAAATATAATATTTTTTGACACGTGATAATTAATGATATGAAAGAGTACTGAATATTCAGTACTCTAGGTATATCGAATACTTTCTCGTAAACTAGGTGCAGAGATAGTATGTGGAAAATGAGAAAGAAGAGAGATAATGGGGAAGAAGCGGGCTTAACTTAAGAGATGAAGGCCATGTTGACCTAATTTAGTGGTAAAATTAATAAAAACAACAGAGTTTGAAGATATATAATTTCAAAAAATGATGCCTTTTAGTTATATGTCTAGTTGATTTGATTCCAACTAATTACAAAATTCACGAAAAGCATGAACCGAAGATCGATTATTCTTATTAGTCGAATCAATTTGAACTACTAAAACGGATGGAATAGACCACATCAATTTAGTTTTGTTTGATTGGTTTGATTCTTTAAACCACACACAGACATACACATTATCAAAAACTATCTATAGATCATACAATGGCACTTAACAACTAAGAATACATTGAGCAACCATGGCCAAACATTTAACATTTACTACATCTTCTAGGTACACCTTGGTACTCAACCTTAATCTTAATGTTCTTACTGCCTAGGATTTTGACATCAATGGTCTCAAGAGGTTCAAAATTCATATCAACTTTAGCACACACTCTAGTAAATGAAATTCTAGTGCAATTGTCAATCATATCATCTCCAAAAAGGAGACACTCACAACACTGGCAAATGCATAGTCCTTCACCATTCCATCGCTCAAGTGGCACCCTCTAGAATTTGACCCAAACTGAAACTATTTGCAAAGCATACTGGGAAGTTACATGTGCTCGACAACATCAAAATATGGGTATGTGCACGCTCAGGATTCGTCAGAGTTCAAGGTCCAGATAGCCAGTATAGAACTTCTCCATTTGTAAAAGAAAAAAGGAAAATGGTGAGTTTCTAATATCATATCACTCATTCTTCATTAATTGATATTTGACGAGGTTTCACCTTAAATGAAATAACAAAAAGAGAATTATGAATGTTTAATTAGTAAAATCCTCTTAATTATATATAATTTAGATACAGATAATTTCAAATTATATTTCATAAAGAATTTGACAAATGTTCTGAAAATCAATAAGACTATAATAAAAACTAAGATTTGCCCAATAATTATAATGGTTAAGTGGTAAGGAGCTATTATTAGGACCTTTAAACCTTATTTGGACGTCAGTACTGGACAACACTAAAAGACTTGACGATATTATTTTTGTATTGTCTCGTATTTGATTTGATAGTCTGTCTGGATTAGCTAATACGATCAGACTAAATAATATTCATAATTAACTAATACAGTTCTGATCATTAGGATCCAGGAGGACTAAAAGTAAAAAAAATCTCGCTCCACACTAGAAAGTTTTGAAAGTTCAAGATGATTTTAAATTATTTTAAATCCGTCTCTTAATAAAACTAGAAGAATATTTTACTTTTTAAATTTTAACATGAATGCTAGGATTTTTAGGATTTGAATTTTCTTTTGATATGCTCTTTTTTCACATTTTTATTTAATATTCACAATTTATTAAATAACTGAATGTATTTATTAATATTATGGAATGTATTGTCTACATGGAAATATGATTTTTTTTTGTGATAAAAAATACAAAATAAGATATAGTTGGAGAGCGATGAATGACAATTTTATAATTCAGTAGTATCATAAATCAAACAGTGTCAAAGTAAAACAGTTTTTTAACCGATATACCATTAAATATTAGATAGACTGCACTCTTTTTATTAATACAATACAGTACCATCTAATATGATAGATTTAACATAGTACTATCAAGTACTATCCTGATTGTCAAACGAGACTTTAAGATGAAGGTTGGAAGCTTCACAACTTGTGAGCCTAAGGGCTGAGCCCGGACTCACTCTGCAGAGTTCAGTCCGGTCCGGTCTTGGTTTTAACCGGCCACAGCCAATTTTACGGGCGTACTTAGCATCGCCACTCCTAGGTATTACCACGCGATCAACATGAACCTGCAAGAAAACAAAAGGAACGATTCGTTTTAGATATTCGATTATCCAAAGGCATAAAACTTATTTCTGCACAAAGAGGAGAAGCCATTTTCGCAACATGACTTAGACATCCTTATATGCGCCAATTGCAAATTGAATGAGCTTATTAATACAAAAATAGAGAAAGGGACAGAGAGAGATGAAGCTGAGAAGAAAGTAGATAGATATAAGGGTTAAGGCGACCTGATAAAAGAGGGAAAAGCTTTTTTTATTTCGCCGTTAAAATTTTGAAGTACCGCTTTTTTTCGTGCTTTTTATTAGGAGAAAAATATAATCTTGTCATTAAATGCTGTGGAATGCCCATATGTTGTAGTGTTCCTTCCCATTCCTCGAAGCTTCCACCATGGAAGTAGAGCTTGGTGGTTGGTTGGGGACCATTTTGGAAGCAAAATTTTCACTCCACAGCGTCGCTAGCGCTGCTTCTTGGATTCCTAACACATTATAACAAGTCTAAGGGGGTTGTGCCTCAAGCATGGCTTCCAAATTCTTGACTATTTCCTGCCTGGCACTAGCAATATCACTAGACTGTCACTGCCTTCACAGATAGCCATGGTGTTCACAGCAGCATCTTCATCAAACACCATTTTTTTCACTTCCATCTCCTTTAGAGATGTCCACAAGGCCTCCAATATCATCTATACAGCTTTCCTCCTTATCACCAGGGTCATCCATTGAAGGTTCTCCTGTAGAAGGAGGGAGTTTGGAGAAGAACTCATGAAGTTTTAGGAAATCGCCTAGAAAGAGAGTCACTAGAGAGAAAGCTTCTTTAAATTTTTTATAAAACAAATGGAGTTCAATAATACATGTGCGTGCTTTGACTAAAATAATAAAAAAAGCGCGCATAATAATACCGGATAATTGAATAATTATTACTTTATCAGTTTAAAATCACGGCTAATTTACGAGCATTATGTAAAATTCTATATAAATACAAATTCATTGGATTGACACACTAAAATACGACGAAATATAGGAAATGAAAATGGAAAATCCATCGCTACAATCTCTCTGCCTCTCAGTCTCTTTCTATGTCTCTGTCACCGTCGTTGTCTTCTTCTGCATCGCTCGGTTAAGACAACGGAACTCTAATAAGAGTTTACCAATGTTACCTCCCTCACCCCGGAGCCTCCCCATAATCGGTCACCTTCACCTCCTCACTGACATACCCCACCACTCCCTCAGTCAACTCGCCCAAAAGCTCGGTCCCATCATCTACCTCCAACTCGGCCAGGTCCCCACCATAGTCGTCTCGTCCGCTCACCTAGCCAAACTCATCCTCAAAACCCACGACCACGTCTTCTCCAACCGCCCTCAACTCGTGGCAGCTCAGTACCTCTCCTTCGGTTGCTCCGACGTCACCTTCTCCCCCTACGGCCCATACTGGCGCCAAGCCAGGAAGATATGCGTCACCGAGTTGTTGAATTCAAAGCGGGTGAGTTCGTTCCAACTCGTTCGAGACGAGGAGATGACTCGGCTAATGAGTTCAGTGTCCGTGTCAGCCAAGTCAAAGGCAGTAGTGAATATGTGCGAGCTGTTTTTCACCTTAGCAAATGACGTGTTGTGTAGAGTGGCTTTTGGGAAGAGGTTCATTGAAGAAGGTGGGCATGGACAAAAGGGTCATTTGGTTGAGGTGTTGACTGAGACACAAGCATTGTTCGGTGGGTTTATTGTAGGCGATTATTTTCCCGAGTGGGAGTGGCTAAACTCGGTGAGTGGGTATAGAAGGAGGTTGAATCGGAACTTGAAAGAGTTGAGAGAAGTATGCGATGGAATTATAAAAGAACACTTGAAGAATAATGAGAGTAGGAATGGTAAGGAAAGTGAAAGAGGGAATAAGGAAGACTTTGTTGATGTTTTGCTCAGAGTTCAACTACACGACGACTTGGACGTTCCCATTACAGATGACAATCTTAAAGCTCTTGTTTTGGTATTTCTTCCCTCTTAACTTATTCTTTCTTACGTTCTCGTCGGCGTCAGCTTGGTCGAGGCTTAATTATTATTTATGTCAACCTCCGTCGTTATAATTTTATTTGAAATTTTAGTATAAACACAGATTTCAATTATTTATATAAAATGAGTTCTAGGTAATCGAGAGAAGAAATTTGAGTGTGATATGTGGGTGAAATGGTGAAGCTGGACTCGGAGAGTCAGATTAAACTCGGTCCGAGTTATGCAACCTCGGCTGAGCCGCGACAGTGGACATAATTTTCTTTCAGCAACGTGGCTCGCATGCAGGCCGTAGGAGCCGCCAGACGAGCTCAGCACATGTCCTTTGACGTTTTCTGGTTTTCTCAAAGTCAAAAACCTTCCGTCATCAGTAGTACTAAGCCAAGCACTGTTTATTTGAGAACCACAACCTGTTACTATAATTATGAAATGACATATTCGACCTCTTAGTATAGATATAGACGAAGAACTTAACGAGCAGCGAAAAAAAACTTAACCAAGTGTTGTAATAACAGGACATGTTTGTCGCCGGAACGGATACGACATCAGCAACACTAGAATGGGCAATGACAGAGCTAATAAGACATCCGACACTGATGAAGAAAGCACAGAAAGAAGTTCGAAGAATATGTTCTGATGAAGGAAAAGTTGATGGAATCCATCTTCAACATCTTCATTACATTAAGGCTGTGATTAAGGAGACACTGAGATTACACCCACCAGTTCCTCTACTGGTTCCTCGAGAATCCATAGAGAAATGCATTCTTGATGGGTACGAGATTCCAGCAAAGACTAGGGTTCTAATCAACAGCTATGCAATAGGAAGAGATACAGAGTCATGGGAAAATCCTTTGGACTACAATCCTGAGAGGTTCATAGACAACAATATTGATGTTAAGGATCAGGATTTCAGGTTTCTCCCATTTGGGGGAGGAAGGAGAGGCTGCCCCGGTTATTCTTTCGGTCTAGCAACAGTGGAGACCGCTCTAGCTCAACTTCTTTACCATTTTGATTGGGCATTGCCTCAGGGAGTTTCTGCAAATGATCTAGACCTTGGTGAGATTTTTGGGCTTGCCACGAGGAAAAGATCTGCACTTATACTTGTCCCTACAGATAACAAGGACTACGAGTTCAAGGAGAAAGCCGGATTGTACTAGTAGTTAGGTCTTTGTGGATAATTTCCTCAATTATTAGATTAGGCTTAGTGTGCAGAAAAGAGGGAAACTGTGCTTCAAGGAAACAGACAGAAATCAAATTTAGATGATATAAATCGATCGAAACTCTGTTCTAGAGTGATGTAGAAAAATGTAACAAAAAACAAAGTTTGTGTACATTTGATTGCTTCATTGAATAGGATTTTGTATACATCACCTTTGGCTCTCTAATTCAATCTTTCATTTCAACTGCAACTTCTTTGATTTACTTCAGTTTCAAGTATTAACCCTGAAAGTTTACAAAAAAAGTATCAACCCTGAAAACATAAATCAACAGTCACTTTAGTTCTAGTTCTTTGATGATGCCGATAAAGTTGGGTCGAAGAGGTTTTAGACTATGTTTGAATCTTGAAAACTACGAGAGAAAGTGAAATTATAGAAAATTGTGTTTCCTTCTTTTGTTGCATTTGAATATGGAGAGAAAAATAGTGATAAGCTTATATATTCGGTTACTTTATCCATGTTTTTCTTTAATTATCGCGTTATTCTCCTTACTTTTTCTCTCTCTTTTCTTCCTTAATTTCCAAGATCCATAAAATAAATAGAAGAGACTAAAGCTTAATGAAGTGCTATATGTATAACTCACTTGGCCTTTTCTTTAGAATCCTCCTTGGACTCTTCTTCACTTTGAGGTGGATTGAGTGATGCCAGCTTCCCAAATGACTCCTTTGCATCTCCAAAGAAGTCTTTAACTTTATCAAGCACTGTTTTTAGTTGGTCTTTTGTTGGAAGCTAAGATTTGGATCCAGATGCACATCCATTACTTTTTACATATTTCAATTAAGAAAATCACCACCACAGGCAATGAAACTTTTAAAATCTTACAGTATCTACATCAACAGACTAGAATACGACAAAGAAGAAAGTAAATCACTCACCTCAATTACATCTGTGGTAGAGAGAGCAGCTCTCACATTGCCATTTTCCTGCATATATTATGCACATGCTTAAATTCACACTCATACACTCAGTCATTTGTATTTTGGGAAGCGATAGAACTTATGTAAAACAAGCACATATGAAGTAGGAAACGTACAACAAGCTTGTAGCCATATCTGAAGTCCGTCGCTGACCGTAGAACTCGGAACTGCTTAAATGCTGTCTTCTGTATCTCATTTTCGTCCTATTCAATAGTAAAACATATTCAGTTTCTTGAGAAGAAAAGTTGGATGAAACAATGCCGTTAAAGGTCATAAATTTGGAAGCACCACCACCACAATGTTCGTGCAGAGTGTAAAATTGTTTATCCGCAATCTGACATTTGAATAAGCTTGATGCATTCAATTTGAATTTTTACTAATTGACCCCTTCAAATCAAGCTTCAAAAGCCACTAATACCTTTCACTTGGTCATGGCTACATTTAGGCTAATTTCTTAGGCTGATAGTTCTAGCCTACATATTGACACTTCTTCTGCCATCAGAATTGTTCTTTTCCTCGTTAGTTGACAACTTACACTTTGAGTATGCTTGAAGCTATCAACACCAAAGAAAACTTCCATCCACAGAAGAATTTAACAGAGATAACACCCTTAGCAATAATCTGGGCGTTGTGTAGGCAATATGTTTTGCAATGGATATTAACACAAACGGCGAAGTAATTTAGACAGGCATTTCAACTAAACAAGTTTCAACTCAGTCTACAACATTCTGGACAAAGCTTTTGGTATTAAGTGAACAAGATAGAGAAGAAAATTACCCGGTAAATAACAGCTGCAAGATTTCTAGCAAGAGTATCTTTGTAAATATATTTCCCAAGAAAATTATCTTTTGCTGCAACCATGATTTTGGCTGTGGTGCCACCATTTACAAGACTTAGCGGGTACCAAAGATAAACCTGTATAGAAAGCCCAAGCAAAGTTCAGGTCTTTTTGTTCCTTCATAAAAAAACATGTAACAGGCAAACCTGATAACATCAACCCAACTACTCTTTTCATGCAATTATACTCATCTTAAAATGTGAAACAACTTTGTTTGGCTCCTAGAAACTATAGGAAAATAAAAGAAATTTATTTGAGTTCGATTACTGATCCTTAAACTGGTGAATTACAATACTAGCACTTTCGTAGGATGTTTTATAGAAAAATAGCACCTGGTCCTATACAATGATAATCCTAGCACTTGTTTGCATGACAAATACCAAATTATCCTCCATGGCCACCGATTTTCTTATTCCCCTGTTTCTTGCTGCTAGGACCAGACCAGTACAGTCCGAGTTGCTCGAACCAGTACTGTCCGCGTCCAATCTTTGATTTCATTGAACTGTATTACTCCGAACATTGATAGCATATGGCCAATTTCATATCCAAAAGAGGTGCAAGTATTATCAGAATTCGATGATAGATATTTCCATCCACCCTAAGGACGCTATCGTCCACCATTTCCTCCGAAAAACAATTACTTACATTCAATTTTAAAAAAAGAAACACACAAAGTAAAAGCGATTTAGAGGGAGAGAGAGAGAGTACAAACATTGGCCATACGGATGAAGATGACAAATTTGGGGTTTCCATCGTCTTCAATCTTTGGCAAAGGAGGAGGTGGAGTCCTTTGAAATTGACGAGCTTGCATTCCTTTTTTACCTTTCGCTTTCACCACCAACTTGTGTTGATTCTTCTGCTGAGGCTTCTGGCTCGTCCTCGTCGAAAACAGTGAGTGCCTAACCAACCCATCTTCATGTCCCCTCGAATTCGATAATGGAAACCGAACCACCGCCTTCAGAGACATAGCAACCTCCATTTTTAGCTCCCAATTTCACTCAGTCTAGCTTGGACGAAATTTCCTGTCTCTGATTGAATAAGAAAGAATTTACGAGGTGGATGACGAGACAGATCACTAAAAATGTGCCTAAGAGTCTTATCCTTGCTCTCCGAGTTGCAGCGGGACTGCGGGAGTAGCTTCCAACCACTTGGCAGATGATGAGCATAAGAATTCGACCTTTGGGTCCACCAAAAAGACTGTCTTTTTCAAACCTTAATATGCCGTTTGATTTAAGTCTGATAATATTAAGATTAAAAATGTGATTAATGAGTATATAATTAGTAAGAATATAATAAAAAGAATATATGATAACTATATTTAATAATGAGTTAAAATTTTATTTAGATTAATGAGAATGTAAGATTAATGTGTTTGGTTTGAAAAAAAATTAATGATAAGATGGATATGACATGTTAATTTTATTTTCTTATCCTTCAAATATGCAATAGCGAATAATATTTAACTAAAACAATATTACAAAAATTATAGAACATCTTAATACACCTACAAAAAATAGATTAAAAAATTATTTTAAAAGAATATAGAATTAAAAAAATATCAGATTTAGGGAGAAAAAAATTTAAACCCATTAAAAATTTGATTTAAAACTTCATTAAATTTAGGTTAAGAAAAAGTCAAGCCCAATAATGAGAAAGACATGTTATATAAGCTCACAACCCATCAATTTTGGGTTTAAAGGTTATACGACTATTAAAACAATGAGAGAACATCGATCATTTAAAAAAATAAAAATAACTAAAAATAAAAGAAAAATAAAAAATTGTGACTCTCAAAAACGATTGAGCATGAGATATGTAAACATGAAAGATGATTTACCGGCCAGCCTAGATTCAAAGCAAAACGTTCTGCCAACTTGCAGACAATATTTTTTTATACATGGATATGAGACGATAGTCAAATATCATCATCAAGTTCTTTTGTACAAGCAGGTCTATTGAATTTCCGTGCAGAGCCAGAAGACATAAGCCACGCAATTGATATCCTTTTGGTGTATAAGTTATTAAGTTCACGTGATGTATACAAGGTAGATTAGAATCTCGGTTTATATTCTAACTTCTCATCAACTATTGGACATTGGCAGTTAATTTACACCCACAATCTTTAAAATGTGAATTATTTAGATAAATATACATTTTTAAATTTAGTTAAAAAATTTATACTTTTTTTTAAAAATAAGAAATTTTATACTCCTCTCACCAACTTCACATCATCATTTATAATCTCTCTTTTTTCATAATTTATTTTTCTTTTCCAATACACATATCAAATCAATTTAATAATATCTTATTCTTCTTATTTTTTTTCAATGAAACTTCTTTTAAAATTTGAAGGTTCAAGTATTTTTTTATGATTATTTAAATCATTCAAATAGTTATTTTTTATCAGTCAACACGCATACATCATGTGACTATTTGAAAGGTTCAAGTAATTACTTTATGACAACTTGAATCCTTCGAGTAGTGTTTATGACTACTTGAATGTTTTAAGTAGTTGTTGTTTTCTTTTGTCAGCAATTACCCATACACCAGGTGACTACTTAAAGGGTTCAAGTAATTTTTTATGATTACTTGAAGAATTCAAGTAGCTTTTATAACAGCTTGAGTCTTTTTTTGGATCAAAAAATAGGAGAAAATGAACGTTGAGTACTTAAAGGGTTCAGGTAGTCAACAAAAGCTACTCGAATCATTCAAGTACTCAAAATCCTTTTTCTCTTATGTTTTGGACACAGTAAAGATTCGAGTAGTCATGAAAAGCTACTTGAGTATTTCAAGTAGTCAAAAAAAATTACTTTAACCCCTCAATTAGTCATAAAAAATTACTTGAACCCCTCAAGTAGTCATCTGGTGTATGAGTATTGACTGATACAAAAAATTATTTGAACCATTCAAATAGTGATTTTTTATTCTTAAAGTCAAAACAAGTAATTACTTGAATTGTCCAAGTAGTTGTATATGACTACTTGAACCCTTCAAGTAGTTGTTTATGTCTATTTGAAGGGTTCAAATATTTTTTTTTGTCAGTCAATAACCCATACACCATGTGACTACTTGAATAATTCAAGTAGTTATTTATGACTATTATAACCTTTCAAGTAGTTATTTTTGTTTGCTTAGGCGGCAACCCAAACAGCAGGTGACTTCTTGAAGGGTTCAAATAGTTTTTTGCATCTAAAAAAATAAGAGAAAATGAAAGTTGAATACCTGAAGGGTTCAAGTAGTTTTTTATGACTACTTGAACCCTTCGAGTACTCAACGTTCATTTTCTCCTTTTTTACGTAAAAAAGATGCTCAAGTAGTTATAAAAGTTACTTGAACCCTTCAAAATAGTCATAAAAACTACTTGAACCATTTAAATAATCATAAAAATCTAATTGAACCCTTCAAGTAATCTACTTGAACCCTTCAAGTAGTCACTTGATATTTAGGTTGTTGACTGACAAAATAAAAAATAATTACTTGAAGGTTTCAAATAGTCATAAACATGTACTTGAATCCTTCAAATAGTCACATGGTGTATGCACTATTGACTGACACAAAAAGCATTTGAACCATTCAAATAGTCATAAATAACTACTTGAACAGTTCAAATAATCATAAAAAGCTACTTGGACTTTAAGTACTAACGTTCATTTTCTCTTATTTTTAAGACGCAAAAAAATGCTTAAGTAGTCATAAAAAATTTACTTTAGCCCTTCAAGTAATCATTTGGTGTTTGAGTTGCTGACTGACAAAATAAAAAATAACTGTTTGAACCCTTCAAGCAATTTCTTGAAGAATAAAAATGAGTTTCCTTAAATAAAAGAGAAGAAAAAGAAAAAGAAAATATGATTTGATTGATTTGATGGTGCATTAAGAATGGAAAAAGAAATGATGAAGAAAGAGAGAGAGATAAGTAGTGATGTGAAGAAATGATTACAAGTACTTATCTAATTAAAATTTCTTATTTTTAGAAAGGGGTATAAATTTATTTAGTCAAATTCAAAAGTGTATATTTATCTAAACAACCCTTAAAATGAGAAGAGCTACTCAAATGAACTTTTAAAGTTGACAAAAATGATCCTCCATAATTTAATTCCGTCAAATTTTCTACCTTCAATGAGTACATTTTTCTTCTTTTTCTGAATTTCTAGAGTTTATATACCACGTGTGATTGATCAAATAATTCTTCGTCACTTTTGCATGTAAAATTACCAATGAGCTAAAGTTTTACGTGTTAGTTGAATTTAATCCTACTAATCAATATACACATGTGATGTAAGTGTAATTAAATATATTATATTTTTAGTTGTGATTATTAATTATAATTACACTGTGTTTATGTGAATTAAATAAAAATATATAACACGATATTACATGTGTAGTGTATCACACTGCATGATGTGGTACATTACATGTGTGGTAAACACGACAATCGTATAGTTTTCGTATACACTACACGATGTGGTACACTACATGTGTAGTGTACACGATGATCGTATAGTCATCGTGTACACTATATGATGTGGTACATTATAATTACATGATTGTGTAGTCATCGTTATACACTACACGATGTGATACACGACGATCGTCTAGTAATTGTGTACACTACAATGTGGTACACTATATGTGTAGTGTACACGGAGATCGTGTAGTCATCATGTACACTATATGATGTGGTACACGACGATCATGTAGTCATCGTGCACACTACACGATACGGTACACGACGATCATGTAATCATCTTGTACATAACACGATGACTACATAATATCTATTTTTCTCATCAAAATTTTTTGAGTCTTCCAACAAACTATCTACTTTTCACCTAAATACTCATTTTTTTTATGGTTGAAAATTTTTTCAAGTCCTCCAACTAAATACTTATTTTTTCTCTTTAAGCTATTCTTTCTTGTTTGGTCGCCGAAAAAATCCTACATCAAACAAAGTCAAAAAAGTTCATGGAAAAGAAAATGATAGAAACAAATCCGAGAAAAAAGCAAAAATCCAAATACGAACTTACAAGGATGAAAACATCGAAGGATTTTCGTAAAGAATAGCGGGAAGAGAGAAGGAAAATCCCAGATGAAATTAAAAAAAGTGGGAAAATAAAAGAACACTACATATTGACAAATTTTTAAAAGGAAATAAATTGATTTTTGATAAAAAAAAGAAAAACAAAAATTGTAGAAGAAGCGGAGAAGAAGATGAAAACGAAGACGAAGAGTCCATGAAAGGGAGAAACAGATGCAATTAATTTGATATCTTCTAAAAATGCCGGGCATCTCCTTGTAAGTGTTCAAGCTATGGTAGATGATATCTTCTAAAATGCCGGGCATCTCCTTTGTCGTCACTGCAAATACATCTATGTTTCCTTTAGAAACACTATCAACTTATTTTTCTCATTTTCCTCTAGATGTGCGCCAATGTTGGTCACCTTCTAGGTCCCTTCTTCCAAACATATAAGCTTCATTTCCTTTCCTTTTCGTACCTTGGGCCGTCTCATCTATTTTCCTGTGATTGCAATAAATCCGCGGGCCTTTTTCCTTTGGCCTTCTCCGTAGCCTTTTTCTTAGCAGCTCTTAAAGCAGTCACTAAATATATGCGAGTCATGGCCTGGTCGCCTCTTATTGTTCTCACTCTCTTTGGTGACGGGTACTTCAACACTTGGTAGAATATTGAGGGTACAACCTTCATCCTGTGGAGCTAGGTACTCCCTAGGATTATGTTGTACGGGGACGTCGTTCTCAGCACCATGAATTGGGTCATATAGTTAAACGGATCCGCGTTTACCAAGAGAGTCAGAGTCCCTTCTAAGTAGTTGATGGCTTCGTTGAAATCGATCAACAACTGCAAAGTCCCTTGCAACTTTTGATCTCCCATGGACATTTTCTCCACGATCGCTCGGTATAGGATGTTCACCAGGCTCCCATCATCCACTAAGACCCTCCTCAACAAGTAGTTGCAAACTTGTATTGAAATGATGAGGGCATCGTTGTGGTGTCTGTCGTGTTCCAAATTAGAGTCGTTGAACACTAACGGCGAATCCTCGTTGAGGACTTTTGCTGATATCCTTCTAACATTGGGCACTTGCACTATATTTTCCTTTCCTTTCTTGTTGTCCCCACTTGTTCGGTTAATGCTATAACTGTTGGGATTATGCCCTCAAAGTATGTGTATTGATATTTGGATATGAAATTTCAAAAGAATTATATTTTTCTTATAATCATTCTTTTAAATTATTGTTGAATGATTTATATAAATATCTGAAAATTTTATATTCATTAATGATACTATAATCTTGTATTAGTACGAGAGGATTAAGATAATAGATAATGAATAAAATTGTCAGCAAGATATTAAAGTATGAAATCTTTAATGAATGGCTGCTAGTACGGTTCACTAAGCATTAGGAATATGTGTGATCTAGATCTAGATCATTGATGTGGATATACATCTTAGTGAAGATACTTTATATAATAAGATTACATATGATAGGACCGATGTGAAAATCTTTATTAACGTGTCGTTTATCATATAGATTTAATACACATCAATTCGATGATCATATGTAGATCAGTCTGAATCCTGAGTAGTCGTGAACTTATATGCATGTCTACTGGATCTTTTGATTCACTCGTTAAGGTTTGTTTGTTAATCAGGCTAGTGACTTTTGTTTTGAAGATTCAGTGATGTGAACAGCTAGGGACATGATCTTACAAGATTTAGAATCTAAGCTTTTCTAACAGAGGCTCCCTTAAGTATTAATTCTGGAACTAAATGATTATTGAGCTCAAATTTATAATAAGATTATAAATTAGTCATTCACTAGTTGAATAATGGTACTTAAGGAGCAAGAGGTAATTAGAAGAGTAAAACGGTAATTTTGATCAGTTCTAATTTACGAACCAATAATTTGAGGACATAACTACCCTAAATGATTATGTTAGTGGACTACACGAAAATACTGTAAATACATTCTATAATCTCTAAGAGTGCATTTTCATATTTATAGTAGAGTAATAATGAAATTATTAAAAAAGATTATTTAATTAATAACATGGTTTATTGGAGCTTAGGATTATAGGTTCATGGTCCTCAATTCACCTCTATACTACACTGTCTAGGGTATAAATATTTCAGGACATAAGAAAAAAATTGATTTACAAAAAGAATTTTTATTCTAGGGTAAATGCATATTTATGAGATAATTATGTGTGATTAATTAATTAAATTATTTATATATTTAAGTATAATTTTCGAAATTTAATATATATATATATATAATTATCGATTTTTTTAATTATCGATAAGTGACACAGAATATCTAATTTGTGAAATACCAGATAAGTTAGTTGATAAGGATAATCAGATATGTTATTTTGAATTAACTGATCTCTAGATAATTATCTGATTAAAATAAATATTTAATACACAGTATTTGTCATGTGTCAATCACGGATAGGGTATCAAAAATTGACATGGACTATCGTGGTGCCATGTGGCATAACAGTAGTGAGTGTGCAACACTGTGCTGGCTCACGGCACACTGCAGTGCCATGCGGCATTGGGTTGTGCACAATCGCAGTGAGTCCACTGCAAATGGTAAGTTTATAATTAAATTTTATTTTATTTTATCCTTAAAAATCAGATACGTCATTATTTAAAATATATACAGATATTATTCTGATGGCTAGGTGTTAGAAAGAAGATGAGAGAATCAGTTGATCAGATTATCAGTTCGTAAATCAAGAGTTGAATTGAGAACACGATTGGTGTCAGAGCGATTTTTTTTGTGTTTAAACGTTAATCAAATCTCTAAAAGAATAATGATCACGTTCTTTTAGAGAATCGTCTCACTAAAACCATTCTCAGTAAATATCTAGATGTCATGTGTTGCGAACATCTAGAGACAGAAAAAATGTCATGTAATATTCTACGTGCTCACACACGTCCTAATGCGTTGAGGATTGACTTTGAAGATCTTGGTGTGGATTTCGGAGTCCACTGATCGTTGGAACAGAGTATCGATCAGTTTTTGCAAGGACACTTGATATAGGCTACAAGAGCTATATGATTCCTAACCTTGTATGTTATAGATTTAACTTATAAATATATAATAGATCTAGATTGATTGAAAAAGAGTTTTCAATAAAAGTTTTTATTTGGTTATTGTGGCATTGCGTAAGTTTTGTTTTATTAAATGATTCAATTTTTATTAGAAGTTTAATTTTTTAAATGGCCTTGCACTTCCGCCGCCCACTCGCCGCGACGACCAACAATAACCGTGTTATTTTCCCATTCATCGTCCTTCACTCGTTGGCTGACCTTTGCTCACATTTTTGCATGTTCCTGTTGTAGTGTGTTGACCTGATCTTGCACATTCTGCCATACATTACATATTGCTTCAGCGTTCCTCCGTTCCATCTCATGCATCCTGTTACCATTTAGGATCATCTGCAGCATTTTTTCTGTGGGGTCGGTTGATCTAGCTCATCTTCATTTCTAGTTCTATTATCGTCATTTAGAGCTGCATTGGATCTGGTTCTAGGCATGTTTATGGTCTTGTAGGGTGACTCTCTTGAACTTTTCTCTCAACTCTCAATGAAAGCACCAACATGTAAATGATTTTTTTCGCTAATTAGGGATCAAAAGGAAAAGTATTGATAAAGCTTGATTTATATGAATATTAATGAGGGAGAGAGAGAGTTTAAGAACAAGAGAATGTAAGAAGTAAGTGCTTTGAGTTCTATTTGCTTGAGTTGTATTGAATGATTGTGTTTCATTTAATACACTAGCATTTATATAGGCTTCCTAGTTTCCATGAACTGATTAGAATAATAATAAAAAGGAGGGGACGTTTCTGCCAGGTATGACCCTTCTTCCCTTCCTTATTCATCATTTTCATATGTCTCATTCAGCCACCAATCAGTGACAATCACTTAGCGATTTCTTATGGTCAGAGCGGGTAAGTCATAGCCACTTGGTGGCTTGCCATCCTGTCTCGTCCGAGTTATTCAGCTACCTAATCAACATGCCACTTGACCCTCATTCCGAACTGTTCATGGTAGTTTTTCGAGTCTCAAGTTTCTATTCCTATTCCAGAGGTGTGGGTAGTCTTTTCTCGTTCTTGAAGATGCGAGTCCCTCGCCATCTAGTTCCCGTTATCTAACCACATTTTTCTCATTCTGACGCTCTTTCCCATTCTGATGCTCTTCCTGTTTTTGATGTGCTGGTCCCTCCTGTTTTCTTATGGGTGTCTTGCGACGTCAGTCTTCTTTCTCATTTTCTCTTTCCTGTGACTCTCTGCGAGCCTTTTGGTTAGCCTACCTTGTCAATGTGGTAGTGTGTATTGTTTACTGGTTGACTAAGCATACATGTATAGCCCGATCAATAATGGAATCTAAGTTGATTGCTCTAGATAAGTGTAGTGAAGAGGTTGAATAGCTACACAATTTCTTAGAAGATATTTCATCATGGAGAAAGCTTATGCCAGCAATTTCCATCCATTGTGAAAGTCATTCTACAATTGGAAGGGCATTGAGCAACATATACAATGATAATTCTAGACATGTACATCAGAGGCATAATGCAATTAAACAACTAGTCTAAACTAAGTGATATCTATTGGCTCTGTAAAGTCAAAGAATAACATTGCAGCCTGCTAACTAAAGTATTAAATAATGAGTTAGTCCATAACTATCAAGGCGAATGAAGGTAAATCCCATGAAAGAATAAGTTAATACGATAGATTTCTCCAATCCAAGTGACTGAATATCTCAAGAACTAGGTCCAAATGACAATCTATTTATAAAGACTAAGTTGGATCACTGTGGGTGGTTACCCTCCTTTTCCGTTCCTATGATGAAGTAATTATGCCCACAGAGAAAAGGTAAAGTTACATTTTCAATGAATCTTATACATCGAGAATGTGAGTAGAGTAATGCGGACTATGTTTAATTAAGAAAGCAACTATGTGAGAGAGAAATGGGATCGCTTCTAGAGATAGTTGTGTAGGGCTTGATTCCTAGAAACTTTACAAAACTAAAAGTATGTCATGGCTAAAACGAACATAACAATGAAAAATGAATTGTTTCAAGGAAAGATACTCGTGTGCGATATGGTTTCTTTTACATAAACGACACAATAGTTCAAAGAAATTACATCTATTGATCAACCAATAAAGTAAAAAAACTTTCATGAGGGAAGGTTCAAAAGTCAACCTACATATCTTATGCAAGTTTCGATTGTTGAGCTGCATCCCCAGGTCCAGGTCCAAACTGTTTTGTGTTGCGAGCTTTCTATCACCTCTATTAATTTCATTCATATGAGATTGTTGGAATGTTGGTTGAAAACTATTTTGAGATATCATTTTGATGCTCGATTTTGGTGAGACCCACTCTTTATTTTTTGATGATTTAAGGCAGACATGTGTTTTCCTCCGTGAGAATGTTGAAATGATATCTTATATAATAAAAATAATATTTGATTGAATGAGAAATTGATACTCGATGTGCATCATTGAGTATGAAAATTTTAGAGATGTGTAATAAGTTTACACTTGTCCCGCATTAGAATAGTGCAATGATCCATTGAAGTGGAGTCTAATGCACAAATGGAGTGCAAATCCTCAGGACCACCTGCTTCAGACCAGCTCGGGACCTGTGTCCAAGCACGTATTGGCCTAATTTTAGCTTCTTCCAACTCTTATTTGTTCTAAATAGTCGAATTAAATTTCATTTTAATTGCAAAGAATTAATTTTAGAAATGAAACCGTTTCAATTTTTCGAAACTGTTGTTTTAATTACTGAATTTGTTTGGCCAACTTTAATTGAGTTTAAGTTGAAAGCGCTCCTCCACATCTATAATTTGACGTCTTCATCTCTCATTTCACACAACAAAAAATTCAGCCTTCTCAATATCAAAATAATGTTCTCCTCTTGTTCTTTGTGTTCGTGCGATTGAGTTTGACGGTGAGAAGTATTTACAAAGTCAATGAACTAGAGAATGTAAAAGCAATAGTACTTTGAGAAATTAAAAGTTTCTACAAAGAAGGCTATTTTAAATGTCATAGATTATAGATAAGTTATTAATAAAAAAATTATACTAATTTGTATGAATATAGTGGAAAAGTGATTCTCTTTAGAATTTTAAAAAATAGGATACATAATATAACTCAATTATAACATATTTCTAGAAACTTTAATTATATTATATTTTATATGTTAGTATACTTAATATATTATATAAATATAATTACACAAAGTTTACAAATAAAATATTAAAATTGTGATACGAACGAAAAAAGTAGATCAAATTTAAAATCAAATAGGAAACATATATTTTATATTCATGAGGTTAAGTTTTCTTTTAACTTTTTTAGCACATTTCTACTGCCCTTAATTTTTTTTGTTGGTGTTAATATATATGTATAAGAACCAATCTAACTGAACGCATTTGAGTCGCTATTTCCACTGAACCGGCCTGGATTTTATGCATTGTAAATGTTACTTCTACACTTGCAATTATGGATAATCTATTAGAGCATTATTCTATAAATCTCAACAAACAATTTTACAATTAACTAAATGTAGACTCATCAATTTCAAGCATGTGACCAGTCATCTTCCTGTTGTTTTCAGTGATGGTCTGACTCTCCTTCTATTTCTATTTCTATGTGAGATCTTGAGTATATCATCAAACAAGTTATTTCTAGCTCTGGCAATCAATCAAAATACTGGTTTATCTGCTACATCAGGTACTTCCTCTTGATTTCTCGATTCTGCTTGTTCTAGTCAATTACTTATGGCTCTTCTCTATTTATGACAAAAGAATCAACTTTGCATATATCTCTCATCTCTACGGCTGGTGGCTCATTAATGCTTGTCAATCATGTTGGTTATATATCTTTATCTAATCTTTTTTTTCTAACACTTATTTTATCCCCAAAATCACTTTAAATCTAGTGTCTGTCGGTCAATTAGTTGAGCTAGTAGTTGATGCTATCTCTACTAATTCTAGTTGTCGTGTGCATGATCCACAAACTGGGAAGATACTTGGGATAAGATGGAAGATTGGATGTCTGTTTGAAGTCGTGAATCTTTTTCTACCTCACCAACCCCACTCTTCTACTCATATAACTTGGTCTACCACTTCCACTCCTACTTTGAGTCTTTGGCATTCTCGTATGTATCATGCTTCATTTAGTCGTTTACGTTCTTGAGTTTTTAGTGGTCAATTAGGTCATCTAGCTTATGAGAATGTTGATTGCTTATCTTTTTAGCTTGTGAGACAATGTGCATCTTTTTTCATAGTAGTGACTCGACTTCCTATGCACCTTTTGATTTAAATTCATTTTGATATATTGAGACCTTCTCCTACTAATAGTATGGGGGGATCAATTTTTTTTGTGATTTTTGTCAATGACTACTCTAGATTCCCATGGTTATATCTGATGCATAATGGGTCTGAATTACAAAAAAAATTATTTTGAGTTTGCAAACATGGTAAAATACAGTTCTCTCGTTCTATAAAAGCTTTTCATACTACCAATGCTATTGAATATAGAGACATGGAGTTTTTAGATTTTATTCGCTCTCATGATACTGTTGTTCAATGTTCTTGTCTAAAAACATCTCCACAAAATGGAAAAGCTGAACAGAAACATAGACATATCATAGAAACCATTAGGACTCTACTCATCTCAGCCTCTTGTCCTGAGAAATTTTGGAGTGGAGCACCATTAACAACTATTTGCACTATTAATCGTGTTCTGTCCCAATTAATTTTGAACCAGACTCTTTTTAAACGCCTCTATGGTACTTCTCCAGAATATAATTCTTTAAAAGTCTTTGATAGTGCTTTTATCCTTCTCCAACCACACGAGTGAACAAAACTTGAACCACACACTCGTCTATGCTTATTTATTGGATATGGAATCAAGCATACATGATAAAGATTGTTACCATCCTATTTCAAATCATCTTTGTGTGTCCCGTCATGTCATCTTTTGGGAACATAAAATATTTTCTTCTATGTCAGAGTTTCGTTCATCATCTGGGGTATAATTCAACTTCTTCGAGTTTCTTCTGGTGATCAAACTGCAAACATCTTTACAAAGGCTCATCCACCCATACACTTCACAAACTTGGTATCCAAACTCAAGTTGGATTCTGTGATATCACCTTGAGTTTGAGGGGGATGTTAATATATATGTATATGTATTAACATAGACTAGTTGTATGCCTACATCACTTTATACTACACTCGTACACCATTATACAAATCTCGAGCCTATTAATAGGCATTATCCTATACATACAATTTATGGTTGAATATACATAAATTTCTTTAACAATTGGAAAAAAAATCATATTTTAAAACTTGGTTGAAATAATAATATATCATCAAATAAAAATATGACATGATTATACTCTATTTGATCACAACATGATTGTAAGTAATCATTTCAGCTAAAAATATGATGATTACTTTCATTTACATTACACACGTATGTATTGACTAGTTTATCATAAATGTAACTTGCATGAAGTTGAAAAGTCTCTCTATATGATTTTATATAATTGATTTAATTAACAAAGTATCACATTTAATTTATTGTTATATTTACTGCATTTAGTTTGTTAGTGTGGTACAAAATAAAAATGTAGTTTGGTCCAATTTATGTTGCCTCAGAAGTCTACAAGACAAAATGGATTAATGCATCTTAATGTTGCAAAACACTATAACAAATTCACATTTATTATGTAGACTTAAGATACAATACATGTAGACTAAATGGCATTACTCTATTTTATGTACACAATTATTATTAAGAATTTGATAATTAAGTTTTGAAAAAGATTTAGTAATTTAAAAATGTCATTGTAAAGGGTTTTTTGGATATGAAAAACCCTCTACGAACAAATAATAAAGATCATAATTTAAAGAGAGAATGACAGAATAAAGACATCATCATTTATGTGGAAAACCTTTAAAGAGAAGAAAATCCACAGAGATATTTTTGATATTCACTTATGTAAATGATTTTACATAGTTGTTCATGAGAGAAGAGAGAAAAGACAGTGCCTTTAGTTGAGGTTTGCTTAGGTCTCCCCTTTTTCTTTTTACATGAGCTTGTACTCATAATCCTAATGATGATGATAATAATAATAATAATAATCAAAATATCAGATGAGATCAGGCCTAGAATAACACTCATTCGTGAGATCCCCTTTCGTCTTTATCTTGCATATGTCACACTCAGCCACCTATCAATCGCTGCCACATGGCAGTTCCCTGTGGTTCTGAGCCAATTAGTCAAAACCACTTGGTGAATGACCAATATGTCTTGTCTAAGTGATGCAACTTACCCAATCAATCACGGCCGCTTGACTATCAGTCTGAACCCTCCTCTCTTTTCTAATGTTCTCTCTTATCCAAGAGGTAATGATTTTCCATTCTCGAGACATCGGTTCCCTTTCTGGAGGTGATGTTCTCCCATTCTCGAGATGTCGATTCCCATTTTGGAGGTGAGGATCTCCCGTTCTCGAGACGTCGATTCCCTTTATGGAGGCGATGATCTCCCGTTCTCGAGATGTCAGTTCTCATTCTGGAAGCGATGATCCCCGTTCTTGAAATATTGGTTCCCATTCTGGAGGCGATGATCTCCTGTTCTCGAGACGTCAGTTCTCATTCTGGAGGCGCTGATCTCTCATTCTCGAGATGTCGGTTCCGTTCTAGAGGCGATGATCTCTCATTCTCGAGACGTCGGTTCCCATTCTGAAAGCGAGGATCTCCCTTTTCTTAAGATGTTTTGACTCCAGTTAGTCATTCATTTTTTATTTCTTGATGCTTCTCATGAGACCTGGGTGAGTCCCTTTTGTTCCACGTGGCAGTGAAGTATTTTTTACCGTTCATTTGCCCCCAATTGTGCTTCGGCAAAGTTTGTCGAAGTGCAATTAAACCTTCCAACACATGTCTGATTTTGGTAGGTTTGATTCTCTTCTTTTTTATAGAGTCTTCGATCTAGATCCCACCATGTGTCATGTGAGATTTTACATGTCCATTCTGAGAGAAAGACTTAAGGTTCAAATTAAGAACCATGGTCCCGTTTTGGCCTTGAGTTTCAGGATCATCCGCTGAGTTTCAAGAAATATTTCATCTTTACTTTCTTCAATTGTTTCCATTATGAATTATTTGAGCATCGTCTGGATCATCAACTTAAACAAGGATATCTCTATTTTAAAGTTTCTGATTTCCTTCTGAGAACGATGTCTGTGGACAGTTCCAAGGACTTAGGCTCCTTTCATGGATCATAGCCCATTTTGATTTCCTACGGGCTCATCGATAGAGTTTCCCCCGTTTCTTCATTTTTCATTTTCATTCTCTCGTACGATAAGATCTGTGACATGAATATTGTACAAGAATAATATAATGATTAAAATAAGTAAGGAGCGAGTGTACCCTTTCATAATTTCATTGCAGGAGCTTAAGTTTGATGCCCCACTTCTATTGGTAGAATTTTCCCGTTTTCCTTGCTACGGATTTATTGGTAGAGTTTCTCATGCTGTCCTATTTTCTTTTCTTTTCTCCAGACTTTCCTGTTCTGAAGACGTTTCTTTTTCCGTTCTCCAGACTTTCCCCATCTTGAAGACATTTCATTTTCAGTTTTGAAGACATTTCTTTTTCCTTTCTCCAAACTTTCCCGTTCTGAAGGTGTTTCTTTTTCCATTCTCTAGGTTTTCCCATCCTGAAGACTTTCCTTTTCTGTTTTGAAGACATTTCTTTTTCCTTTCTCCTGACTTTCCCGTTCTAAAGACGTTTCTTTTTTCATTCTCCAGACTTTCCCGTTCTGAAGATGTTTCTTTCCAATCTCCAGACTTTCCCGTCCTAAAGACATATCCTTTTCTGTTCTAAAGACATTTATTTTTCCTTTCTCAAGACTTTCCCGTTATGAAGATGTTTTCTTTTTCTGTTCTCCAGACCATCCCGTCATGAAGACGTTTCCTTTTCCATTTTGAAGACATTTAATTTTCTTTCTGAGAAGGGCGTACATAGATGCTCCCAAGGACTTAGGCTCCTTCAGTGAAACCATTGCCCCGTTTTGGTTTCCTTCTGAGAACGGCATACGTAGACGCTCCTAAGGACTTAGGCTCCTTCAGTGGAACCCTGGCCCCATTTTGATTTCCTTTTAAAGTAGAACTTATGAATTTCCCCTCCCAAGAACTTACGTCCTTAGTTCTCTTTTAGAGTAAGACTTATAAACTGCCCCTCCCAAGGACTTACGCCCTTAGTTCGTTCTGAGAGTAGGACTTATGAACTGCCCCTCTCAAGGACCTAAGACCTTAGTTCCTTCTGAGAGTAGGATTTATGAGTTGCCCATCTCAAGGACTTATGCCCTTAGTTCCATTGTCGAACAAGCGATAGTTGACAGTCTACACGTATTCATGTTACAAGTTTTGATTGAGAGCTCTAAATTGAATTTCATAAATTTCTTCAATAAGTAGACTTCTGCATCTTCCTGATGATATAAGATTCGCCGTATAGTTGGCTTCCAATAAATATTGTTTAATTTTTGAAGTTGATTGCTTTGCATAATCTGCTTTCCTGGGCAATATTTTCTGAGTGATATGTACCAAAGTTACCCTAACTTTTGATTGAAATCTCTAAATTGGATTTCGTTAAATTCTCCAATAATTAAACTTTCATCTTTCCGATGATGTAAGATTCACCATGTACGAGGATTATAATAATTTTTATATGGAACTCAACTTGAATTCCATAAAATTCTCTATAAAGCATACTCTCCATGAAACATATCCTTATGATATGTGACTCGCCATGTAAATTTGCTTCCAACTTTTTTCATTTTAGTTTCCATCTCTGTTCCAGTTGTCACTTCCGTTGTTAAGACATATATGTTCACATCATCACGACGTCTCTTTTCCTAAGTCAGATGTCTCTGTTCTCGTTGTTTGTTCATCTTTTATTTTCCTGCACTCATAAATCCTTTTAAATGACTGAATTTTCTTAAGTCGTAGCTTTCCCTTTTTTGGTCTTCCCGTTCTAAAATATTTGAACGCAGTCTCCTTTGTTTTGCTGTTATGAAACGTTTAAGTAGTAGCTTTCTTGACTTTCCCTTCCTAAGAGGTTTGAATGTGGTCTTCTTTGCTTAACTTTTTACTCTGAAGTTTTTGCTCTGAAATTCCTTCCTGACTCTTTTTTCTTTTTTGACAAATTTCTTTTCTGAAATCCTTTCAGATTTTTGTTCTAAAATTCTAACACTTTAACTTTTTCTTTTCTAAAGAGCTAAAATTTCTCTGATCTGAACTTCAACTTTTCTGTTCTGAAACTCTGACTTCGACTTTTCTGAAGCTCTGACCTTAACTTTTTGGAAATATTTTTTAATTTTATGAACTTTCTAATCTAAGCTTTCAGAGCTCTTCTAATATGAGTTTTATGAGTTTTTCTAAACTTTTTGACCTCTTCTTTTCTTGTTCGATCTGATTTTTTAACTCATCCTTTCTTTGAATGAATTTCTTTTCTGATCTTAGGACTTTCCCGTTTCTCATGACTTTTTCGATCCGAGGACATTTCAACTCAAAACTTTAAATTAAATTAAAACTCAAAGCTTTGTTTATCACGAGTCAAATAAGTTTCTCCCTTTTTTAAGAAGTTGATAATGATGTAAAAGAAATAAGCCAATCGAATATGCAAGGAACGAGTTTACCATTTTCTATTATGTTTCCAGTTTTGTACTTGTTGTCGTTCTGCTTTCAACCCATTGCCATTTTTCCCGCTTTTGTTGTTGAGGGGGCGTTTGATTTGATTGGGAGGGATTTTTTTGAGTTTTTCTCTCACTCTCAATGAAAACACCAAATGTAAAGGATTTTTTGGGTATGAAAAACCGTCTACGAACACATAATAAAGATCATAATTTAAAGAGAGAATGAGAGAATAAAGACATCATCATTTACGTGAAAATTTTCTAAATGGAAGAAAAATCACAGAGAGATTATTGATATTCACTTATGTAAATGATTTTACATAGTTGTTCATGGGAGAAGAGAGGAAGGGTAATGCCTTTAGTTAAGGTTTGCTTAGGTCTCCCATTTTTCTTTTTACATGAGCTTGTACTTATAGGCCTGATGATGATGATGATGATGATAATAATCAAAATATCATATGAGGTCAGGCCTAGGATAACACCCATTCGTGAGATCTCATTTCTTCTTTATCTTGCATTTGTCACATTCTGCTGCCCATCAATCGCTGTCACATGATAGTTCTCTGTGGTTTCAAGCTAATTAGTCAGAACCACTTGGCGACTCTCCAATCTGTCTTGTCTAAGTGATACAGCTTACCCAACCAATCACGACCACTTGACTGTCAGTCTAAACCATCATTTCCATTCTTATGTTTTATCATGTCCAGGAGGTAATGATCTCCCATTCTCGAGACTTCAATTCCCATTCTTGAGGTGATGATCTCCTGTTCTTGAGACGTCAGTTATTGTTCTGGAGATGATAGTCTCCCGTTCTCGAGATGTCGGTTCTCATTCTGGAGGCAATGATCTCCCGTTCTTGTGATGTTGGTTCCCGTTCTGAAGGCGATGGTTTTCCGTTCTCGAGACGTCGGTTCCCGTTCTGGAGGCGTTGATCTCTCATTCTCGAGATGTTGGTTCCCGTTCTGGAGGCGATGATCTCCCGTTCTCGAGACGTCGGTTCCCATTCTAGAAGCGATGATCTCTCTTTCTCAAGATGTTTCGCCACTCCAGCTAATCATCTGTTTATGCTTTCTCGACGCTTCTCATGAGACCTGTGTGAGTCCCTTTTGTTTCACATGACAGTGAAGTATTTTTTACCTGTTCAGTCACCCGATTGTATGTGTAATCAAGAATTAATCTTACCAAGATTTATTATATATATATATATATATATATATATATGAAAATAATGTCATACAATCGTATCTAAACAAGAAATAATCTTCTTATATTCAAATGATTAAACGATTTAAATTAAATGATTCTATAGCTAAATAGTTGCATTATAAGATGGTTACATTTACTTTTTAAGCAATATATTTACTTTCTTTACGTTTCAAAGCAAATTCTTTTGATTTTTCCTAATTCACAATTCGAAATTACAATTTTGATTTTAATTATCTGTAGCATTTTATTGTTTAAAGATGTAAATTTGAGAATATGATACTTGACATCAAGTTTAGTATGACACTTAACTTAATTTAAAGCTGATTATTGAATAAAATGAAATTCAACTCCTAATAACAGGACATGATTTTCGTCTGATTTAAACTATTAGGATCCAAATCAAAAGCTTATATCTTCTATTCACAAAAATGAAAAAAAAAAATTAATTTACTATGCCATCTAAAACTGAACCAACTGTCCAGAATAACCTTTTATTTTGTTAAAGCAGCAGATGATCTCGGTCTAATGAATCTATCTGTCTTATCAGAATTATTTAGATTAATGTGAGAAGATGGAAATAATGGTATTACTAATTGTTACGGGTGTTGGTGGGGATAGAGACATTGCATATAACTTTGTTTAATACAGATTAAAGAAATAAAATAATATATGGAGGCATTGACTTCAATAAATGTGAAAGCAAATAATACAACAACGTCCTTTCTAATTATTGTTATTTTATTTGCATTGTGCAATTTCTTGTATTCCATGTCTAAAGTTTTTTTTTCCAAAACAGATAATATCATTAAAGAAAAAAAAACATCAAGGTGGTTTATAGCCACCCATAACAAGTAGTTTATCCGGCCCTATCAAGTAAAAGAGAAATATTAAATGAAATTTGTAAAGGATTGTTAAACTTATAGTTCTGATTTATGCTTAAGTTTATTAAGACATAACTATATTGCAATTCCTACTAATCTACTAAACATTACAAGAAAGAATTAAAAGATTTAATATTTTTTTTAATATGGATGATGGAATTGGAAAGTTCTAAGGAGGATGAGCTTTCTCATTCATGATATCCATCACAAATTTAAAATCACTTTCAACTATAAGCTCACTCCACGCCCAAGTTTGAATACAATTATATATTATATGTCCCTTCCTATGCTTATTTACATGTAGTTGCATATATATTTATGCGCATACACATATATGTACACATTTATATTTGTAAATAAAAAAATTACTTATTGGTTTTTTTTCTGTCATAGAAGAAAAGTTATATATATATATTATGATATATATGGTCGATTGTGTTTGAATTTTTTTTTAGAATTACAAAGAGTATTTTCAACACTTGTAGATTCAAACTGTCTTTTGAAATCATGAAAGCACGAACAAACAATTTTCCAATACAACTTTGATTAATAGTTTTTTCCAAACACAACTTTTAAATTTATATCAAAGCACGTCGATGGCTTAAAAAAAACAAGTCGATGTTTATTTATAATCTTTTTTTTTGGAAAAATAAGTTGACCTTTTCAAGATCAAATGATCGTTGACCATTTGCTTTCTCATTTTACACCAGCTGTAGATAATTTCTTTTTTCTCTCATTTTTTTTGTAGGAATCTCTTTGTTCTTGTTCCTTTGGAGTATATTTATCTGAATATCTCTAAGAAAAATAAGAAAGAAAAAAAAGAAAATAAATTTAGTTATATATATTTGGTAAGTTAATTATTCATCACGATCCCAAAGTCCTCATATCCCACCACACCAAAGAAATGAAAAAAATATCTAGAAAATTGGACTTAAATGTATTTTTTTTGTTTGAATATAAGAATTTGACTTGTTCTTTTGTAATGCATGAAAAGCAACTCTTGTACATGTTATGGATAATTGTCATTGTATATTTGGATAAATATACTTTGTTTTATATGCTCATGACTTTGACTTTCCTAACAACTCAGTTTGTATTCCCATTGTCTAGATTGGAAATTATATGTTTAAAAATAATATATGAAAAAGGAAACTCTCACGTTATCCTTTTCTTCCTTCAAGAATTGAGTAATGATTTTAACTTGAGTGACATTATTGATAATAAAAAAAGGAAAAATATTATTGATAATAAAAAAGTCGTGGCTATATTTAAATAATTTGAAAAAAAACTACAATAAAACCATTTGTTTAAGTTTGTGATATTACCTATTTTTTAATATCACACAGCTAGGAATGTATTATTTTTCCCCGTCGTTGACTTATTCTCCCAATATTATCACTATCCGCAGCTACCCGGTCTATATATAAGTGTACTCGTTTCCTCATTAATTCCACAAATCTAACGTATTTTCTTTGCCGGAGGCTACTGGTAAGCTCAATTACTAGGGAAAAAATGAAGCTTGAGGTTGAAGTAATCTCAAACCAAACAATCAAACCATCTTCTCCAACACCCGACCACCTCCGCCATTATAAACTCTCTTTTCTTGATCAAGTTACTGCCGATGTTTACAACCCTATCGTCTACTTCTATTCTCCCGACGATGGTGGCGTTAGATTCAACGTCACCGACATATTAAACCAACTCAAAATTTCTCTATCCGAGGTCTTGGCACGCTTTTATCCACTTGCTGGCCGGGTCAATTACAATGAACTTTTCATCGACTGCAATGACGACGGCATCCCCTTTTTGGAAACGCGCGTCAAGTGTCAACTTTCCGACGTGGTTCAAAATTCATCACCTATCGATCTCAACAAGCTCGTCCCGTTTGAACTGGATGAGCTAACCGACATATCGATGGGCATCCAATTTAACGTCTTCGAATGCGGAGGGATCGCTATCGGTGTATGCATCTCCCATAAGATCGGAGACGCGTTGTCATTTTTCACGGTGACAAACGGATGGGCGGCCACGTGTCGGGGCGAGTCGGACGCGATCCGTCCTCATTTCACGTCGTCGAAGCTCTTCCCACCAAAGAACATACCGTTGTACAACACGAGGAATAGTATTGTAAAGGACAGAGTGGTCAAGAGATTCGTGATCGATGGGTTAAAAGTAGAGAAGTTAAGGACGAAATATGCAGAGAGTGAAGTAATGGAAAATCAAAGACGGCCGTCAAGAGTAGAAGCGTTATCAGCTTTTATATACAGCCGTTTTCTCAAGGCAATAAAAGACGACGAATCGGCTTCTTCAGATCAGGGAGAGAACAAGTTTTACTTAGTTTGTCATACTGTGAATATAAGGTCAAAGGTTGACCCACCACTTCCGGATTATGCTTTTGGAAATTATTACAGAAACTCCATGACTGTCCCTTCCCCTGAAACATTGAAGGCTGATTTCTGTGATGGCTTGGTGAAGCAGGTGAGAACACTTCTTTCTCTTCTCTTTTTCTTAATTAAAATGTCTTCTTAATGATCATATAAATTTATGGATCCGTCATTGTAGGTGAGGGAAGAAGTAGGAAAGATAAACAAGGAATATCTAAAGCAATTTCAAGAAGATAACAAACAGCTGGATACAATAAAGGACAGGTCTGCGAGATTTTTAAGAGGAGAGATAGTGTCATGTGCATTCACAAGTTTGTGCAGATTTCCTTTGTATGAAGCTGATTTTGGTTGGGGAAAGCCTGTTTGGGTTGGGTCACCTGCTTTGATCTTCAAGAATCTTATTGTTTTCTTTGACACTAAATCTGGAGATGGAATTGAAGTTTATATCCACTTGAAAGAAGAACATATGGCTAAGTTAGATGCTGACCAGGAGTTTCTCAATTACGCTTCTCCAACTGGGTGTTAGCCTGCCAGCATATATGTTCCGGAAATATATAAAATGAAATGCTTTCTATTTTATTTTAATGATTAAAAGAATTGTTTTTTTTACCATTCTAGTAAAAGTGTTTTGGTAGTTCTGAAATTATTGCCAATCTTTGTTTTGTTACAAAGTGAGTCAAGTGTGTGAAAGTTGGTGTTATTCAATTATTTTTTAGCTAGGATGATACTTAATTCCGATTGACAAACAAGAGTCATCGTAATTAAGTAATGTTATTTATTTTCTTTTTAATTGTCAATGTTGTACTTAATCATGTAACTCGAATCAATTAAGCTGGGTGATGATCTTTAAGTTGTTTTCATAAGCATTAATACCAACTTGTATGATTTAATTGTCTACTTTTGAGGTCAAAGTTGCTCTTATTATTTTGTAAAGTAATTGTACCACATAGACAACTTTTAAATCACACTTTTAAAATGAAAGATTTTTTTAACTTTAGAGGAATAGACAAGTTTTCGTGTCAAAAATTAATGAGACGATATTGCCCTTGTTTTCGCTGATTTTGAATCAAATTCATGTTTCTGCAGATTAATTTTATCATCATTTATTTAAGCGTTTTAATTGTTTCATAAATTTTAGCTAATGTTGTTTATATAATATATTATCTCTTAATTATAGGTAGTCGAAATATTATGTTAATGGTAAACATAATTTTATTGATGTCTAGTATTAATTGACTTCCTATATTTAAGCAATTGTATGTGTCAATTAGTTAGTCATTAATTTTATCATTAAAAAAATTTCGGGTAGATCTAAAATATATCATTGATTGACTACCCATCATTGTTTAAATATAGAGAATTATTAGAATCACATCCATAAAGTAGGGTGTCATAACTATTTATGAGTATTTAATTATTTTTCATACAATTTTTATTACTGAATTAATTAATGAATGAAAGTTTTTCTATTAATTAAAGTGTGTTTATAATTTAGTCAAATCTTGTAACTATTGTCAACGTAGAAGAGTAAAGACTGATGGGACTTCCAAACAAAGTCTTCTGAAATAGTTCAAAATGTTATTCGAGCCCGATTATGACTGTTAGGTTGAACCAAATGATGTCGGTCTTGGGGTATGAGAGTGGAGACTCTAACGGTTTACTTAGACATATTATGGAACATGTTGAATAGACCAGTAACAAATTAGTTTGGAGCAAATCCGTTTATCTTACTCTAAATCTAATTGTTTACACCTTAAGGATATATTCGTGATTACCTTAATCCTGAGGTGAATATAAAACGTGACTTATTTACATATGGTTGTTGATACGCCAAGTGAGTGAGATTGCAAAATATAATAATATCACCTTATGTTTTATTGATTGGTGCGTGAATAAATAAACCTAACTAGGTAATCGATGAAATGAATCATTGAATAAGACATGGTGAACTGTGTGAGACAATTAATTGTTATGTCTTTCTTATTCACAGTCAATAAAGGAGTTAAGAAAATAATAACAAGAGGGATAAAATGATAATTTTACGTCACGTTCTTGTTACTGATATTCTTGAAGGGTAACATAGCAAAATATTCTGTGGACCATGAAATAAAAAGAGTTTGTTTGCACCAACATAAAATGTAGCGTGCATGAATCGAGAGTTGATTCAGCATCGAACCCATAGTGGAGTCGTATGATGTCGGGATTAAATAGGTCGAGAATTTATAGAGATAAATTCACCAAGCATTAGAATTGTATAGCTTTATTTATATGGGTCCATTCGATCTTAGGGGTAGCTCATAAGGACAAGAATGAGAAACAATACCAACTGGACCAAAAAAGTGTTGGACCAAGGTATATTTCTCTCGCCCATATGTGATGGGTAGCGTCACTAAAGTAGTGAAGAGTAAAAATTAATGTTCAAATTAATTAATTGTTATTTTATAATTATTAGATAATTAGTAAAAAAATTAATTAATTAATTGATGGAGAATAATTTAATTTATTAATTTAGATTGATGAATTTAGACACAGTATTGGCTCTAGAAAAATGTACAATTTTGACAATTATAGTAAATGGAGGAGAATTTCAGCAATTTATAGCATATGGGTATATGTGTAAATTCTGTAATCTTTATATTATGGATGGAATTAGGGTTACCTCCCTAAGTGTGTTGACACAACCCTGATCACAGTGTGTGATTACACGGAGCAAAGAAAACAGTTTCTCTCTTCCCTCCTTGTTGTAGCCAAAATCTAGAGGAAGAAGAGGAAAAGTTGTTTTTTTTTCTTCTGTTGTTTTGAGCCCTCACACTCAATTTCTGACGACATCCTATTGAGATATATTTTTGAATCCTATGAGTGGTTGTTCATGTGAATATTGATTTAAGTTCTACGAAGAACGAAGAACACAATGCAATCAATAAGATTCCACCAAGTCAGAACTTTTCACATACAAGAAAAGTATAATATTATTTCCACCTCTTATAAATACGTCAATCTAAATGTGCATGATCATAAAATGTTTTATATTTAATATGATTAAATAGTTTATGTGAATTATTTTTATTTTCCACCCACGAACCGTTCATTGTTCATTATTTTTCCTCAAATTTTTAAAACTCGATCCAACATGAATCAAGTAATCAGTTAATATGATATACTTTATATCTGCCCGAAAATTGACTCCTTATATCTAAGTAATGGGATGAGTAGGCAATCAATGTTATATTTTATACATACCTGAAATTTTTTGAATTAAGAAGAGAAAAATGGTTGACTCTATATAGGAATGTCCTTAATTAGATAATTCTTCGAGTTAATTATGTATATAATTTAAATAATTATTGACATTTATGTTTAGGTTGTTGCCATTGATAATTGCTGTTTTTTTAGAAAATTTGGGAAGATTCTCGGTAGGGGTAATCATTCCATTTTTTGAGAAACTGTTTTTTGAATAAATGTTTGATATTGGGTGGTTTATTATGTTTTCAAATATTTCGTGATTTTTGGGCAGTTTCTAAAGATTTTTAAAATTCATTTTTATATTGATGTCCATCATTAATTAACTTCCTATAATTAAGTAATTTGATAATTAGTGATATGTCAGATATTTATCCAAAAAAATTTCAAACACTTCTTAAATAGAATAAGGACATTTTAGTTTATAATTATTGACATTTATGATAACTTGCTATTTCTCAAAAAATTTAGAAAACCTGACATTTCTTAAAACACAAATCCTAAACTTGTCCACTTAGGTAATTTCCTTTTTATAATTATGGGAATAAAAAGCACATGGGTTGAGGCCCACTTCCCACTACAACAAATATGTGCTTTTATTTCACACGATGATGGTGTTTTATCTCAAAATGCTAAGATAAGTCTAAATTTTATAAGGATAAGGTGCGGGAATAAAAGAAACCAACCCGCCTAAAATTAGACCTAATCCCTCTCTCTCTTCAGATTTACATCACTCTCTCTTCATCCTCTCAACTAGCTCTCTCCGCTTCAACCTCTTTGTAAGATTGTCGAAGCCCAGGGGTGTAGCTCGCGAGTCCCACTCTTTCGATTCTCTCTTTCTGTCTCTCGAAGCTCTCTTTCGCAAACCTCTTTCTGGTAGCTTCTTGCATCTCTCTCATAAGCTCTATCATCGATGTAGCAACTCTATCGTCAATGTAGCAGCTCTATCTCAGAGTTTCTCTCGCATTTCTTTCTTTTGGATCTCGTAGCACTCCCTCTCACAGCTCTCTATCTCTCAGCTCTGTGTCGTAACTCAGTTTTCTAGCCGTTTCCAACTTTGATTTCGCATCTCAGAACAAGAGGAATGTCTTTTTTTCTCACGACGTGTGTTTTAATCTCTAATTCATGTTTGATTACGTGTGCTTTTTGTATTTTTCAGGAATTTTGTCTGAGTTTAGGGGTTTTCAAATTTTGTTTACTTCTTTTTCTTTAGTGTGCCGAATTTTGACTTACTTCTCTTAATTGGGGTTTCCTGAGTTAGAGATGGATATTGCGTTAGGCGGTCGGTTAGGAGTATTTGTTTACATGGATTAGTTATCTTCTTTCTCATCTACATTTTTCTTCTTGTGTAGGGCTTGGAGCATTGTTTGATTAGGGGAGGTGGTTTTGCTGGGTACTGCTGATATGTTTGGAGGAGTCTGAGCTTTAGAGATTTGAATAAAACTCAGATAGTAAAGTAGATCAAGAGCAATGTTGAGTTTGAGGTAGTTTGTAAATAGGGAGTTAATGTAAGAAAAAAAGAATATTTTTCTGTATACACTTTGGACTTCTTTGTTTTTTTTATTAGAGAGGATTGTATATCCCTGAGTCTTACTTGATCCGGGAGTTTAGGGAAATGGTTACCATGGCTAAAGAATTGGGTGTGGAGATGGAAATTCATTCATTAGAACATCTTCTTTAGCATGGAGAGTAGAATATTCATAGGGTTGTTCCCCTGGCTATTGGTCTCCTTTACATATCAAACCCAAAGGTAATTGATTTGGTTAGATTCATAAGAGGACCATTCTGAATCACTGTACTATAAAAAAGTCGGTGATTTTTATATTTTCCAAATTTTTGTCCTGGTACGCCTAGCAAGTTATTCAGAATGTCCATCTTTGTCTTCCATAAAATATCTGAATCTACACTCAAATGTGTAATTGTCTTCATACTTGTAGTAATTTACTTGAAATGTAACTCATTTGCCAGTTTTAACTCAAGTTGTCTTTTATGTAAGACTTCTCAATTAGATTTTTATCCTCAATGAAAGTTATTTACACCCCATAATGGTCTAATTATGTTGTTGCTGAGTTAAGAGGTTGACCTTTTACTAATTTGCTTATATGGTAATCTGACTAGGTGAATGTTATGGATAAGTTAACCAGGCTTAGCCATGATATTGATTCTGAATTAGCGATGGTGAGATGTCTATCATTGTCTTATTAAATCTTGCCATTGGTAGGATTTTGAGGCTAATATTTTGAGTTGAATGCTATAGGCAGCAGTAATCTTATTGGGTTTGATAGATGTAGGAACCAATAATGCTCGAATAGCTGGCATGCTTTGAAATCTTTCTAGTTATTACTACAAAGATGCGAGTCTTCTATTCTGTGTAATGATGCCTACGAATGTTGTTCTTATGTTCTTCTTCTTTATTGTTTGGTCAAAGCCTGATCAACATACCCTGGTCGCTTTTGTAGGTCTGAATTGCTCAAGGGCTTGTACGTTTGGGAAATGGGTTGTTTACTTTGAATCCTCATCATTATGATCATTTCTTGTTGTCACCGTGAGTAACGTCTGCGGAATAGACTTTCTAAGTCTATTTTATTCAACTAATAACCCAAACCCCTTAAACTAGATGTTTACACTGATTTTGTTATCCTTATAAGACAACACTTGGTGGAATAACTACCATGATGCACGCATGTCTTGATTTGAACATGAGAAATTCATTGACCCCTTTAAGTTAGGTTGCAATATTCAACCTACCTAAAAATTCTTCATAGATCATGTACTCATTGTTTGACTATGTTATAACCATAAGTAGTACTTCTACTTTGGTCAACAGTGTTTTTATTTTCAATTCTGATTATTATATGATTGATTATTTTTTACTTTTTTTTAAAGTTATTCCAAACATTTATGCAGGGCATAGGACCTTATTCTGCAGGTATCAGGAAGGTAGATACGGAAATTAAGGACTTGGCTAAGAAATTTAATGATTTAAGTGATATGTATTACTTTCATAATTTACATGATACTGTATAGATTGAACATAAAAGATTAGGTTACCTTCCTTTGGCTTTGACTTCAATCTTATGTTTGCTTAACGTGCTTAACTAAAACTGGTATGTTCTCAGAAGTTGGCAGTACCTGGAAGGCATTAAAAGAAACACGATGGGGTGCGAAATCATGGTGATCTAAGCTCTGCCCATTTTGCTTGTACATGTATTGTTGCATTTATACTTTTCTAATAATTGTTACTTTTTGTCGTAGATTCAAATTCAAATTCCTATATGTTTTGACATCATTGATTAATTGTGCTTTACGTCTAGTGAATGATGGAGACAAGGTAATCCCCTAGCATGATTGATCAATTATGTTGTGGTTTCTTTTGGCAATCGTATAGTTTTTCTTTTTGTTCTATTGAATTCTGATAACTTCCTTGTCTCATGTGCTCACAAGTTTTCTTTGTGTTGGCTAATGTTGTTTACACCAGTGATCATGGTTGACATGCACTTTCAATTGTCTTTCTCAATCTGAGACAAAAAATAATAAACACTACAGGGTTATGTCTCTTGAGTTTGTGCTTTATCTAGCAATAGTAATCCAAAAGAATGGTTGAAGTGAGAAAGATTTATGGAAAATGGCATTTTTGCAATCTGTCAGAATGAAAAGATCTTGAGTCAAATTTTTAGTTTCATCCATTTTTCTCACACTCTAACTTTAACTTATACACATATATAGAAGCATATTATTTCTGCTGCTTCTATTAAGGCTACTGAAATTTTCTTTTGAACAAATCATTTATGATAAACTTTCACAAAGAACTGAAGAAAATTGGATAGGATACAACCAAATGTCATGATGTCATTTGTTGAGGAAGGTGCCAGTAGTATGAGGTTTTAAATCAGTTAGATATTTATCCCGCATAAAGAATTGAGTATTGATTTTCCTGTGAAACTCTGTTATTCTGCTTAGGATTTAATCAATCAGATTCAATTCTGATATGCACCTGATGTCCCATTATGTTCTCCCACTTCTTATCTCTTAGTGGCATTTTTATTTGCAAGAAAAGCAGGAGTATGTGAAATTAGGAGTTGAATGAATTTTTTTTTATATTCATTCCTGACAAAGGAAGAAACTATAAACATAATGTTTTTGGTCTATGCTTTCTGAGTAATGTAATGAGAAAGTAAAGAGAAGCATCATGTTGGATATATGGCCTCACATATTCACTACCGAACCTAGTTTTGTTTTTTATGTGTTGGCGTATTGTGTTATTGTTATTTTATTTATGTTTCATAATTTTATTGCTTTCAGATCTCAAGTAGTGTCATTCCCATGGTTTTGTTAACTGAAGCAAGCGACATCTTGCCTATACAGTAAACGATACTGGTTTCTAAAGTTTCATAATTAAATTTGGAGTCTTACCAGATTTTAATCTCTCTCTTTAGGATATATTACTTTTGATTGTTCTATGTAAAACTTCAATATGTATGTGTCATTTGGAACTATGATTTCTAGCAGACAATAATCTGTAACAATTTTGAGTAATTAAATAAAACGTTATGTGATTTTATTATTTTATAATATTTTGTCAAAAAATGATTATCTTTTAAGTTTATTCAATTGCAAGAATAAGTATGTTCGTTGAGTTAGTTATTCAGAACATTATAACATGAAAAGAAGGTTATCAAAGGTCTTTTATAGCTTTGAAAAATGCTATGAAAAATATACCATAGCTTTAAAAAATGCTATAAAAAATTTATCACAGCATTGAAAAATATTATGGTAGGGCCACCATGGTGTTTAAAAGATACTTTGGTAGGGCTATCATAGCATTTAGAAAACAATGTAGGTTTTGACTTTTAATAACGTTGACTAATATAGCGTTTTGGGAAACGCTATGAAAACATTACAATAGTGTTTTTTGGTCGCTATCGTGCATTTTTTTCTTGTGGTGTCCAATGAGATTTACAAGCAAATATAAATACTCCTCCTCTTCCAAGGAAGAGTCCATAATGTCCAAACTAAGGACACTCCACCATGGACCAACCCTACCATGACTGGAGTCACCAAGATGGTTGAGGGCTCCTCCATGAATGAGGTCACAATGATGGCCGAGGACTTCTCCATGACTAAGGTCATCATGATGGCTGAGAGCTCGTCCATGAATTAGGTCACCATGATGGTCCAGGTCACCATGATGGTCCAGGTCACCATGATGGCCTAGGGCTCCTCCATGACTATGGTCACCATGATGGTCAAGAGCTCCTGCATGACTGAGGTCACCATGATGGTTGATGGCTTATCTATGGCCGAGGTCACCATGATGGTCGATGGCTCATCTATGACCGAGATCACCATGATGGTCAGGTCATCCTAATAGTTGAGGTCTCCCTTCGAAAGACCTTCATATATAAGGTCATCTTATACTCATGACCACAGTTACCCAAGATAGCCTCCAAGGTCCTCTTATACCAATGGCCACTTTAGACATGATGAAAATGCGATGATCAGTCATTCAAGGAAATGACATCTACACAACACCTCTATAAGACAATCTCAAGGTTGTTAAAGGGGATAAGGTCATAACAGAAATCCCTGGAATTGGGGTTTATTTTCTATAAGCATCTTCCTTCTTTATAGAAATAAGGAGGAATATACATTGAACTTAGATAACTGATTGACACAACATTATTATAAATAGATGGTGACTATGATGCATTATCCATGAATCCAATACAATCTTTAAAAAATATTTCACTAACTTGATCTTTGGAGTGTATTAGGCTGGGCACCACACTGGTGTCAAATAATCCTTCGTCAATTATTCTTTGTTTTACAGGATCATAAGTTCCTCATGCGACGTATGGCATCACGATTGACTGTGGATTTTTTACATCTACAATATTTACTTTTATTATTGACTCTTAAGAAATAGTGGATCATTATTTAGTCTATACCTCTAATTTTTTCAATTCCAAATCCCTCAATTAATTATAATAAACCTAAATATTTAAGCCCAACAATTAAAAAAAACTAATGCTAACTTGTCTACAACTCGCTGAGCGTTGGGTCACCTACTCATGCTGCCAGTAGCAGATTCAAGATTTTAGTTTAGGAAGCACCATTAGACATAAGAACACACTACAACAAGAATCTTGTATTGTGACGGTTATACTGCAATAGTTTGTACAACCATCACAATAGGATAATATTAAGAAAATGTTGTGAAGGTTTATCTAATCGTCGCAACCGATTGTGATCGTGCAATGCTTTTTAACAAATCATCATGTCAGTTGCGGTGGTTATGTGAACCGTCGCAACAAGTCATACTGTTACGACGGTTTACCAAACCGTCATAACTAAGTTCAAGAAAAGACACGATAATTAATAATATGGTGTGACGGTTTAGACAAACCATCGTAGTGGACCATCATATTGCGATGATTCATATGAACCTGTATATCGTGATGATTTATATGAACTGTTGCAATTTCATTTTTAGAGAGGCAGCAAAACGCTGCCTTTTTTTATGATAGTTGCGACGGTTCAATGATGTTAATTGAAAGTTCACTATTTTGGTATATGTATATAAGTTGTAACAAAGTTTGGATTTCTCATAGATGTTAATTAATTTAAACTCATAGGTGTTCTTAACGAGCTTTAATTTTGAATTTCACTATACAATGGATAAGAGTTGGATTATAAAACCAAGTTTTATCAAGGTATATCAAGATAGAGCAAATCAATTTCTGAACTTTACCTTTGAGCGAAGATCGAGTGATGGATATATATTATGGTCTTGTAAACATTTTGTTAATCATTATCGTAAGACTAGAGACATCGTCCATAAACATCTGATATGTAATAAGTTTCTAAGTGATTATGCATGTTGGTATTTTTACGGGGAGTCAACGTTGACTACTTCATCCTTGATTGGTACGTCATCTGAAGCTATTACTAATAATAGAGCACATGTAGAAACATCATTATCATATCAAGAAGATGATAATGATATGTATGAGTTGTTGCATGATGTCAAATAATAATATCTTAATCAAGAGTTTAGAAATTTGTTATGGAAAATAATTCAAGGGCATGAAAATTAGGAATCACGGAGACAATTATTTTATTTTCATGTAATTTTTATCTTTAGGAGCTCACTTTATTTGCATTTTAATGGCTAAAAAATAAATTAGGATACAAAATTCTAGATAGAATTATCCTCATCTCATAAGATGCTACCATATTCCTCTAACCAAACATTAAAATTAATCTTTATGTCAATATTAAAATTGATGTTTAACCTATATATTTTACCAAGACAGACCTATGTTTTAATTTGGAAAGAAAATGTGTAGAAGTGAACCTAGACATGAAATTGCCTTAAGACAGGCCAACGTCTCTTCTAGAGGGGTCTAACCTCTCTTGGACAAGTCTAACCTGACTAGAAAAACATGTCAAACCCTTCCTTAATTTTCCTTATTTGTGCCAAGACTAACCTAAGCTAGACAAAGGGTCAAACCCTCCTTAGTCTTGTTCACGCCTATATAAAGCCCCTCCCTCGTCATTATTTTCACACACTCTAAGCTAATTCAAGCTATCATCCTCAATATCTCTCTTGAGCCTTTCTCCTTCTTAGAAAATATTTTTGTGCATTAATCTACAAATATTTTAGAGTGAATGAGATTATTTTTGTTGAGCATATACGAGAGATTCTACTCTTGGGAGAATATTATTTGCAAGAGATTTCTGGATCTCGATGAGCTTTATTGCCAATGTATGATTGGTATCGCAAACCAATAGAGATTATAAGAGTTTGGTCTTTACCCTTAAGAAGATCGTGATGGAAAATTTTTCAAGAGGGGATCATTGAAGTGTGGAAGTAGGGATAGATTTTCCCGAATCACGTAAAAATATTGTGTCGTATCTTTCTCTTCTCTTCTCTCTTTATATTTACATGCACTATATTTTCTGTATATAATTTCTTGCACGTTTACTTCTCGCAATTTAATATTCTGCATTTATTATAATTGCTTGATTGTTTATTTATGTCAATTAATATTTATTTTTCAAGTTTTAAAGTCTTCCTTTTTTAGTTTTTCACTTAATAGAGGGGTGTCATAACGGTCATACAATTGATATCATAGCTTGGTGCTCAATTATCTAAAACTTAATTGTCTTGAGGTATGACATCATCTATTAATTATAACAAGGGCAATCGATTTCAAAACCTCCAATTTTTTATGGAATAGATTACAACTTTTGAAAAATTAGAATGGGAATTTTTATTCAATCTCTTGATTATAGTTTGTGAAAAATGATCAAATATGGTCTTTACATGCTTAAGTCATGAGATTTGATCAATAATGACAAAATTAAATTATCTTTAAATGCTCAAGCGATACATGTCTTATATTATGCCTTAAGTATAAATGAATATAATTGTATTTATATGTGTGAATCTGCAAAAGACATTTAGTATGTATTAAAAATCACACATGAGGTTAAAGAATCTAAGATTGATATTCTCATTCATGAGTATGTAATGTTTAAGATGTGTGAAATTGAAAGTATTGAAAACATGTTTGTACGTTTCAATAGTAATGTAAATTCTCTTAACGCTCTTGATAAGACATCTACTAATAGTTTTGGTCAGTAAAGTTCTTAGGTCATTATCAATGTCGTGGGAGAACAAGACAATTGTTATTCAAGAAGTGAAAGATCGTAAGACGCTTTCACTTGAAGAACTCATGGAATCATTGATGACTCATGAAATGGAGTACATGGAAGATGAGGTGGACTACGTAAAAGGAGAAAATCTATTATTTAAAGTCACATCCATTGAGAGTGAAAGTGAAGATGAAGATGAAAATTTAATGTATTTCACAAATAAGCTTCGAAAGCTACTCACTAAGAGATGATGCATTACAAAGAAGAAACTTAAGGAAAAGAGGAGCCCGACTGCAAATGAACATAAAAAGTACATATGTGCATAATGGCACACGTAGAAAAGGTTAGTAAGCTCAACCTTCCTAATAATCTTGATTTTCGAGAAATCACGTGAATTTATTTATTTTTATTATTTTTTGTATGCATTTTAAAAAATGAAATATTTTTATTTAAAAAAATGCATACAGTGAGGGGGAGATTTTTCAAAATTTGACATTTTGAATTCATTTTGATGATTTCAAAGGGAGATAATTAACTACGAAATGAAGAGAATCTTTTATTCATATTGTGAAAGGGGGAGTATTTTTAAACAAATGGCATGTTTTTATTCTTTTTATGATTTCAAAGGGGGAGAAATATTGTTAACTGCAAAAGGGAGAGAATTTTAAAAATTTGAAATTTTAGAAATATCATTGCATATGCGTACGAAAAATTTATAGCTAATATGTTTTTGTAATAAATTGTTTGTCATCATAAAAAAGGGGGAGGTTGTTAACCTTAGTCAAGTTGACAATTTTGATGATGACAAATAATATGTTGACTAATATTTTAATCAAGAGTACAAAAATTTAGTACGGAAAATATTGCAAGGGCATGAAAATTAGGAATCACGAAGACAATTATTTTATTTTCATATATTTTTTATCTTTAGGAGCCCATTCACTTCATTTACATTTTAATGGCTCAAAAATAAATTAGGATATCAAACTCTATTTATCCTTATCTCATAAGATGCTACCATATTCCCATAACCAAACGTTAAATTGATCTTTATGGCAATACTCAAATTGAGGTTTAACCCATATATTTTATCAAGATAAATTCATGTTTTATTTTGGGAAAAATGTGTAAAAGTGAACCTAGACGTGAAATTGCCTTAAGACAGGCCAACCTGTCTTCTAGAAGGGACTGAGCTCTCTTGGACAAGTTTAACCTGACTAGAAAAATAGGTCGGACCCTTCCTTAATTTTCCTTATTTTGTGTGGAGACTAACCTAAGCTAGACAAATGGTCAGACCCTCTTTGATCTTGTTCACGCCTATATAAAGCCTTTCCTTCATCATTCTTTTCACACACTCCAAGTTATCATCCTCTATCTCTCTTTTGAGCATTTCTCCTTCTTAGAAAATATTTTTAAGCCTTAATATGCAAATATTTTAGAGTGAGTAATATTATTTTTGTTGAGCATATACGAGAGATTCGACTCTTGAGAGAATACTATTTGTAAGAGATTTGTGGATCTCAGTGAGCTTCATTGTCAAGGTCTGATTGGTACAACAAACTAATAGGGATTGTAAAAGGTTAGGTCTTCACCCTTAAGAAGATCGG